>CM060982.1:15067629-15575129 GCA_030765065.1 Deroplatys truncata | reverse complement strand
GCAGACTGATCTAGATGGGGGATGTTTCCATCATATTTCCTCTGTGTTCACCCACTGTAGCTTACTTGCGAGAAATAAAATAAGTGAGAGACCTCAGTGGATTCTACATTAACATTAATGAAAATTGCAACACCAATAAGAAAATGTGTGATTGAAATTAATTTCATTCAGTGGATCAGGCACATGACGATACACAAGTGATTAAATTTACAGATCTGTACTTAAACTTTGAGGTTGAATATTCAATATTTTGTGTAGCCAATCGCTGCAATCAGAGCTGCTTAGTACTGGCATGGAATCAAAAAGGTTCTGGATGTGTTCCTGGGGAATCTCCCTCCATGCAATTTATATGCGGGCCTGCAAATCATTGACACTGGTTACTGTAGGCCCATGACGAACAAGTTTTCAACTAACCATATTCACTATAGTTCAAATACAGTTGGCAGTTTCCTTATAATGGAATGTTATCTCTGATTTACACTGTAATGACCACTTTCCATGTCTTATTAGTCTCTTTACACAAAATATATGTTCCACGCGTTTGCTTAGATGATACTTAGATCAAGCCAACTGGAACTTTTACTCCAGCTGCCACGAGTCTGTGAATGTTTTAGCCACGCATCTCACAGAGACAGTTGTTTCTGCTGCTGAGCAGTCTATTCCTTGGTCGACTGCCCACTCCCTTTGATTTTTAGTCCCTTGGTGGGTGGATGGATGAATGCCATTTGTGCTCGCAGATGTGTTCTTAAGGTTTTCCAGTGTTGCCCTACACTGGATAATGTGCTCCAATACAAGAAAATGCATTCCAAGTCTAGACAAGTTATTAAGGATAGCAAAAAGACATCATGGAGCAAGTTTTTAACGTCATTTAATTGACATACACCTTCCCCTGTCTTATGGGATAAGTTAAGCCTTTGGCCAGAAAATCAACTTGCATGCCAATTGCCTGTCTTAAGACATTTGCAGGAGCTGTTGTTGACACATTTGATATGCCTAATACATTTGACAGTTCTGGAAGCCTTGAGGATTACAACCACCTTTTCACCATGGTGGAATTACAACATGCTCTTTCATCTTTGTAACTATCAGCACCAGGACTAGATGGTATCCACGTACAAATATTGCAACAGCTCTCTCCTGAAGGTAAAGCTTTCCTGCTCAAGGTGTACAATTGTGTTTGGGTTGATGCCATTTTCCCAGAAAAGTGGTGCGAAGCCACCATCATACTCATTTTGAAAGCTGGAAAGGATCGTTGTTTTTCATCCAGCTATTGTCCTATTTCCCTCACCAGTTGCATTTGCAAGGTGATGGAACGCATTATCAATGGACAGTATGGTGACTAGAAACTCACAACCTACTGACCAACATCCAGTGTGGTTTTCAGCAATGCCGTTCAATAGTGGACCACTTTGTATCGTCAACGCAGATCATTAACGGATTCACAAATAATTGTGAAACTGTTGGGATATTTTTTGACTTGAGAAGGCTTATGGTAGCTGTTGGCAAGCAGGGACACTACATTCACTACACCACTGGAACATACATTGATTGCTTACCACTGTTCATTCAGGAGTTTATGAAGGACTGCGTTTTCTGAGTAAGAGTCAGTTGGTTTTTTCGAATCTTTCTGTTCAATAGAATGGAATGCCTCAGGGATCGGTACTAAGTGCTACACTGTTTGCTATAGTAAGTCAATCTTAAAATGTGCTACTCTGGGGGTATTGTCAGGTGTATTCGTAGATCACTTTGCTGTCTATTGCACTTCTCAGTGTATGCCATTTTTGGAATGACATATACAGCAATGTTTAAACAATATTCGAGAATGGAGTTCTAAAAATGGCTTTCGTTTCTCAGCTGAAAAGTCAATCTGCGTTAACTTCTGGCACCATAGGAGACGACTACCACCTTCACTCCAACTCTGTCTAGATTTACTTCCATTTGCAGACGAGACAAGATCCCTGGGGTTGACCTTTGATAGGAAACTTAGCTGGTCATCACATTTAGCAGCTGAAAGTGCGATTTGACTGTTTTCTGAATATCTCGTGTGTATTAACTGGCAAATTTTGGGAAGTGTGTTGGACAGTTTTGCTGCCACTGTATTGCACATGGTTCTGAGGAGAGCGGTGCTGTTATGCTGGCATGAAGAGCAGTCAGGTCTCTGTGGAAGTAAACTTAAGAGTAGTGTAGAACATTCCAATAAACTGGGTAATTTCCTGTCATTTAGAGGTGATTTTGGCTCAGTTGCATATTGGCCACTGCAGTTTTATGCGTAGTTACCTCTTTTAACGTTGTGTAGTAAAAATCTGTCCGTCTATTATGTGGTGCTGGAGTGTATTCCCTAGCACATCTTCGGGACTCTCTGCAACTGTCAGTCAGTCCTGCAGAGGTCTTAGTGGATGATAACTAGGCGGTTGAAAAGGTTTTTAAGTTCTTATCAAAGGTAAACTTTCAAATGAGGATTTAGTCAACTTGATATAAAGTTTTTCATACCTCTGGGCCTAGTTTTGTATATTCAACTTTATCATTGACTTTCGCTAAGATTTCTATATTGATCTTTTTCTCTGGCCTTTGCCATGATTATATTAAGCTTTATCTCTAGTCTTTGCTTTGATCTGTTTTCTAAGGGCACTAAGGACCTTGTCACTAAGGACCATAGCAGTTAAAGAGCATCCATAAATAAAATGACCTTGTAGTTGAGTGGCAAACATAAATTGTTATTGCAACCAGCCATATCCCAGACTAATTCAATGAAATGAAATGAAATGAAATGAAATTGAGGTTCTTAGCGTCCCGTTCTATATTGGGCGTGAAGGGCTGGAAATTTTGCTCAGAGGCCTCTTATCAGGCTTGAGGTTCTTTTACGTGCCGTAAATCTACGACACGGGACCACCGCCTTTCCTTCCCTTCCGAAGGAAGCCGTGCTAAGGATTTTTACACCCGAAAAAATCCATCGCCCTCCGCCGGGTTTGAACCCGCGACCTCGGGAACCAGAGGCCAGCACGGTACCACTAGTCCACGGAGGACGACACTAATTCAATGGGTGACATGTCAGGCGAATGTGCATGCCAGAGAAGCAATAGTACCTGTTGTTCTGTGAAGAAGACTTGCATATTCATTGCAATATGTGGCCGGACATTGTCCTGCTGAATTTGTGGCATGTGGAGTTGCTTGAAGAAGGGGTAGTACTTCAGACTCTGAAACCTCCATCATGTACAGGTTGCTATTCAGATTACCTTGAATGCATAGGAAGCGAGATCAGTTGTTGTAACGAATGGCACTGCAAACCATCACACCTGGTGTTTGTCTGCTATGGTACGAATTCATAGACACTGCTTATTTAAGTTTATTCTTAAGCAATTTCTTTTACAGATTTTCATTTCATAGTCAACTCTTTATTTTATAAGTCTTTGCTCTAAGAATACATAGCTGTGGGCTTAGGCAGTGACTTTTTTGTAAAGAGCTTGTCATATCAACATGGCAGAGATTTTGCAGAATATGTGCATTCTATGCTCCAAACATCCTCCGGGTAAAGGTACATCAACAGTGTTTGTAATCCACTGGAAATGAGCGATTATCAGTTTCAATGATTATTTTACTTCACTAAACGCACAGTATGTGCATTTGCAGTTGCTTATGTCTGTGAGAGGTTAGGTTTTAGTGCATGGATGGTTGTAAAATTTCATATTTGGCTGTGCATGTAATTTTGTTGTTTCACATTTCATTGCATAATATTTCAGTCTAAAATAATGAAGCCTTATTTTACCTTAGAATTGTTAAGTTTTATAGTGGGAATACTATTAGTTCTGCGAGTGTGAGCTAAGTACAAGTGGCAATTTTGTTATGCAAACAGCATTAGTACAAAATAAATAAAGCCTCAATTTCACTTCGCTGTCATTTGTGTACTTTATTATTACAATTCCCTTTTATGCATGCTCTTAGTTGAATTGCTTTAGCAGCAGCCTTGCTATAAAGTGAGAATGTTGCATATGTTTTAGATGAAAGTTAACCATTTGCATAACTTCTCTTTGAGCAGTGCATGCAACAAGTTGTGTTGAAGTAGTTTTGAGCAAAAATGTATCATAAACTATGGCAAAAGTGCTGTCTTCTATATAGTTGCTAACCAAAACAAATTAAAAACTCCTACTGTTGAGTATTATTTTGATTATGAGTAATCGTCTTCCCCTGTAAAAACCAAATAAGCCAGAAATTGCACTAAACACATAAGAGTAGAATTAGCTTATAAGCCAGTAAACAATAGTTTTAATTCCTATTATGCACACAAATTTGTGATACATGTAAAGAAGTGCAGATTCCTGAGGTAGTGGGTTCGAACCTGGTGGAGTGCAATGGATTTTCTTTTCAAGTGTAAAAATCCTTTGCATGACTTCCTTTGGAAGATAAGTAAAGCCGGTGGTCCTGTGTCATAGATTTACATTATGTAAAAGAACCGTAAGCCTAATAAAGAGGCCTTTGAGCAAAATTCCTGGTCTTTCATGCCCAATATAAAATGGGATGCTAAGAACCATAGTAGTTAAAGAGCATCCAATAATAATAATAATAATAACAACAGCAACAGCAGCAGCAACAGCAACAACATACAAAACCTTAACATTCTGCAGCATTGTAAATGATGATAAAAGTAATTCATTACTAATGGGAATATTCTCGGAGGTATCATTAAATTCTTTGGCAATCTTCTGCCATGTCTCCCTTTTTCTGTGTGAAGACACAACATCTGATTGCCTGCATTCTATGATGTGTTTGTATCTTAGCACCAAATCTTTTAGTTGGTTTCTTTCCTGTTTGCTGAAATGTTTTCCTTTTGGCATGTTTTCAACCTATTATAACTGTATAACCAATACTACACTCTACCATATTTACAATCTACTTAATTTTAAACTAAATTAGGCTAATTAATAAATACTATTCAAAACTCTCACACTTTTAACATGTGCTCAGCAGCTGTTGTGAGCAAAACAACATGGAATATGGAAATGGTGGTTAGCTATATGATTTCCTGTATGTTCTTTTATACATTCATTCAAGCATCCAAGTGGCTGTGAAACAGCTGAACCATGTTGCCACATGTTCTTCAGAAATAAGAAAGTGCTTAGCATTGAGCATATAAATAGCGGCTTTGCATACCAAATAGTAATAAGCGTTCCCTTATCAAAAGAGAATACTTACTGCTTTAGCATCTTCTCTTCATATAAGCAATGACTGTGAATTTGCCCGTATGTCCCTTTAAAATGCAGGCAGTCAAATTGTGTTCACCATTGAACATGTTTGCGGCTATCACTGTATTACAGATTGAAGCGGGACTCATCTGAAAGCACTACATTTTGTGACTCAGCAAAATGCTATATGCCAATGACATCATTCACGTGCCCATTGCAGTCGGAGGCACTTGTGGTTTTTGGACTATGGAAACAGATGTAATGACATATGTGCAACCAGTCCGATCTGCAGCAGATGGCAATGAACCGTTGATGCAGGCAAGTTCACACATGTTGCAGTGCTCCATCTTTGAGCCAACACTGTGGACAAAGCTTTATGGTCCATTGTAGCCATGTAGACAAGATGGTTAATATTAAATTAAATTTAGTTTTATTTGTGGACACACTGTGATCCTTAGCATCCCATTCTATATTGTAATTTTGCTCAGAGGTCTCTTTATCAGGCTTGAGGTTCTTTTATGTGCCATAAATCTACAACACGGGGCCACCAGCTTTACTTCCCTCTAAAGGAAACCATGTTAAGGATTTTTATATCTGAAAAAAGTTAATCAGATTTGAACCGTGACCTCGGGAACTAGAGGCTAGCATGGTAACAACCACACCACTGAGGACGACAGACAAGATGTTGGTCATTCTGTGCTGTGGTCGTATTGCATGGTCCAGTACCTGCTCATTGCTGCACACAACCTTCTACTATCCATGCTTCCACACATGCATCACTGTCGTAGCAGCTTGCCCTATACTAGTTGAAATTTCTCGATATAACAAACCCGCTTCCCGAAGACTGATTATTCTGCCCTGTTCGAACTCACTCATTTGCTGATATTGTACCCTTTGACACCATAAGGTATCCTGGTACTTGCTTTCACATTTCCACCTTGTTTGATAACACTTCATTGACTACCCTTGGAGTAACACTGACCTTGTTGGACACAAGACAGGGCCATGCTGGGTCTTCATGTACCCTATCTCTCTGCAACCCTAATCACTTATGCTGGCCTACTGTTCTGCTCATCTATCGAGTTTAGATTCATTTGGGCCATTGTTTCTTGTTGCAATTTTCTCAAATGTTAGTGTGTATCCAACGAGTAATAGGTCACATTTGCAGACCAGTGAATAATGCCATTTGCTGTAGACACCCCAAAGTTGCCAAAGAACAGCGAGATGAAAAACTTTTCTAGGCCAGTCTTTTGGCTTCTTACCCAGTCAAGATGAACAAACAAAACCATCAACAGCATGTGAGGGTTGTCGCCAGCGTAAGTTTAGCCATTTTTTCCAATGAGGAAGTAGCTGATTGCTTGTGGGACCAAGATGTTCTTTTGAATTCAGTTAATAGGCAAAAGGGATAATCAGCCATATTTGCTGTGCACGGTCTTTCTGATGTTCGAAAGTACCGTACTGCTTAAGCAGTTTTAAGTGAGCAACTTCATCCATATACTCCTAATCTAAGCATTTGATAATGCTACAAAAATTAAGATGCATGCAGCAATGTTGCTCTGGCCCACCAGCATGTGCATGCTGTGGTAGGCAGGTTCCTGAAAATAATACAGACACTGGGGAACCCTACTGCATCAACTGTGGAGTTGCACATACCTCTCATTTCAAACAGTGTCCACGATTCCAAGAGGAATAACGCATTCAAGAGATTTGAGTAAAAAAAGTGACATTTCCAGAGGTTCTGAAATGATATCAGGAGCTTCACCCTATTACTACCTTGAAATTTTCTGCCACTATCCACCAGGGTATATGGAAGCGGGATTTTGTAGTGCAGCCTGCTTCTGTGTCCAATTTATATATGCTATCAATACTGCATTTCACAGTATGGAATACCCTCGGTTTCTCCAGATAAATGCAACAACTGCATCCAGGTTATAACTCCCAAATAGGAAAGAAATTCTTTACTGGACGCTGTTTAGAGGAAAGAAAAAAAGCAAGTGCCCTTCAATGTGAAACAAAGCTGTTTATGTCACAATTGACGTGTGATCAAATGTCCATAATGAACCAGTAAGTTTGCTTGACTGTAACAAGAGGAACAGGGACTGCATTGTGGTCACCTCAGGAAATCCAAATACATCAGAGTACCTGGCAGGGATGGCCTTCAATAGCATCAAGAAATGTGAATAAGAGTTGAAGAGTTTTTTGTGTTCTCTTGTTACTGATATGCAGCTAATGTTTCATAAATACATCACTTGCATAAATCTGATAACCTATTACTGTTAGTTTCCAAATGTGAAGGAACATGTCATGAATGTTTGGAAACAACCATCTTGAAAATGCTCTCTGTAAACAATCTGGTGCCCCAAAACTTATTGTGCCAGCCGAAACCTGTTGAAACAGTTCAGTTGGTTGTCTGGATGCTTACATTAAAGGTTGACCTACACTTGAAGATCTTTGAAGATAATAGGGACAAAATTGATAGTCATGTTCAAGTAAAAGTTATAATTTCATGCATACGAGGAATGTTGAAAGTATGATTTCAATTTTGAAGCCCATTTTTGAGACTCATGATACAGTACAGAAAGAATTGTTTTCTATTGTTCATGCTGCATACCTCTGGAAACAAGTTAAAAAACAAATAACTGATGTGTCATGAGATGAAAATATTAAGAAGAAATTTGTAAATGGCTTGAACTCCAGCTCATTTTCTTGTTTCATTTCAAAACAAATTATTAACACTGAAGTGCTACAACTGAGTGAAAATTCAGAAGAAACTGGTACTTGATTTTACAACCTCAAAGTACAAGCTTAGTTTTTCACTACCATTAGTAGTGAAGTTCCAGTCCAAGCCCTACCAATTCAAGAATCACTTTTTAGTAAATCTATGGTGTCACAGTGTTTATTGTATGAATGGTGGAAGAGCCAGAAAAGTGCGATTGAAAAAGTTTGTCTAATGTATTGTCATTTGACTGCTCAAGCTTCTTCAGTAAGTGTAGAAAGAATCTTTTCTTCCTTCAATTTAGTGCCTTCAAAGCTTTGAAACAAACTGGAAACTGAAAAGGCCTCGAAATTAGGTTGTTTTATTCCAAATGTTTGATGCTAGTGATGCTTAATTTATTCTTTTGTTCTCCAAAGAAAAGTATTTTGCATTTTTACTTTTTAGTACTTATTTAAAACTGCTTAACTGTTAAGTCTTATAGCAGCCAAACTACAAAACACAATAAGTTGAAAACAAGAGACTGAGTATGTACAGACATCAAATTATAACTGATTAATGCTATTACTTTATGGGAGCACAGAAACTGTTTTCATTTGTTGAAGTCATTAAATAGTTTAAATAAGGGCAAGACTAGTGATATGTTTCAGGCAGACATTAATTCTGAGAAAGTGATAGTATTGGATGGCATTATTAATAAATCAGATTTGAGCTTCCTAGTAAGCCTACATTAAATTATGTTTTACAATATTCAGAATTAAATTTAGGATTCAATCTTCTGTCATACAATATCAGTGGGGAAAATAGGGGGTTTAAACCCCCCCCCCCTCTCCCTGACATTGAATTTGTAATCACCCATCTGAATCAATACTAGACCTATCTACTAGGAATGGGACCTTGATACCTCAATATTCTCGATACTCTGTGATATCAAGTATGTCTAAAACTTTGAGATAAACCTTCGATACTTTTAATTTTTTCAGTATTGAAAGTTGTTGCATTTAACTTTGTGCTAGATAAGGAATGAAAGGAGTCGAGACTTCATGTTATTACCTTGCATGTATCCCCAAAGAGTTGTTCGGCTATATTTCTTGATAGACCTCGACTGCATTTCCTGTGGGTGAATGAATGCAACATTCCATAGACTCTTGTGTCTAAAATAAAAACATGCAAAACAATGGGGAAGGAATAGAGGTGCTCATGTAACAGCGTTAACTGAGTTGTGAATTGAAGCTGATTTAGCTGATGCACTAAATCACATTTCTGCAATAGCCTGGCATGATGACTCACTCTGTGAAATTACATTTACCTAGGTGATCAAAATCTGTGAATTCAGCAGAAACATATCAGAATTTAAGACATGAGATAATACAGTGCATGGAAATATTTATTCTTTCAAGAATACTCATGTTCTCAAACAAAAATTATTTCCTGTATATCTGTGCATTTCATATATTTCCTTGATTTTTTCTTCAAAATTTTAATTGTGTCTATAATGCCTTTGTATTAAATATGTATATGCTAATATATGTGGGTGGGTAGTAGAGAGGCTTAATCCATAAACTTACTACATTCCCAAGTGTTATATCGCTAAGTACTTATTACAGGAAGAAGAAATACACATGTGTCATGAGGTAATGGTGAATAGTGGTAGAGTGATGTAACACACACATTATTTTTGGTTATTTGAGTTTTGTGTAAAGTATTTATTTAATCTCCAAAGTGCTGTGAAACCTATTTTACCTTGAGACATGTTAGGGTTGTAGTTATGCAAAATATATATTTTCAAGATAAAATTCAATACATAAACAATAAAGTAAAATAAACATGAAGAAAAATGTTAAGATAAAAATGTATGTACAGTTCTGAACACTAGCTTACAATTTTTTGAAGAAGAAGATCATTTGGTGAGCTTCATAATATAAAAACATCTAAAACAGTAAAATCAAATTATAAACGTTTAAATATGTAATTAATAAATTTCGAAAACTGAATAGAGCAGTATTTTTTATAGAATATAAAATATAATGGTTTTTCTCAAAACACCTATTACAAGTTAACAAATGTGGCTTCAGTTCAAAATGTGCTCTCTTAAAAGTGGGTAGTTGAACAAAATGTGTTCTATGATTTGAATTCTTTCAGAGCAGATACACTGTGAGCTGTTTAGTGTTGGGATTTTGAATCTTTCAAAATTGAATTTACCATGATCTAAACCACTTGAGTTAAATAAAAGTTTCCAGTTAAATATTTGCATTTCAGCCTGTTAAATACATTTGGAAAAAAAACAAGTCTTTGGTTAATAATCCATATTTTCTTCCTAACCATAGCTCACTCCAGCGAAGAGCATGTTATTTTGGGTTCTTTTGACAAAAGAAATTGAGCATTTAGTGTAACTCTGTAAGAAGTTGGAATTACAAGCTTGTTTGGCTAACTGATTCACTCTTTCATTACCTTTTATAGCAGGATGTCCTCGCATGCAGCCAAAACATATGTGATTGTTGTAGTTCAATATATTCCCTCTCATACTTATTTTATGTATTGCTATTAGTATTGATAACTTGTTTAAATTATATTTATGAGGGCTGTCCCAGAAGTATCAGACCTAACAAAGAAAACACAACAATTTTGGGAAAAAACATCTTTATTTCTCTACATAGTCTCCTTTCAGCTTGATACTTTTTTCCCAGCAATGTTCAATAGCTTCGATACTCTGTTTGTAGTGAGAGCTGTCAAGTTCTGCAAAATAGCCATTCAACTGCAAACTCCACCTCTTCATTATTGGCAAATGTTTTACCACCAAGCCATTTCTTCAACTTTGGAAACAGAAAATAATCAGAGGGGGCTAATTGCTGAATAGGGAGCATGAGGAAGCAATTTGAACTTTGGCCATGGCGATAATGGATATGTGGCCATTTTTGCTTGATTTCATCATTCAAATGTTGCAATAAGTTTGCATAATACTCTCCATTGATTGCTTTTCCTTTTTGAAGATAATCAATGAAAATTATCCCACATGAATCCCAAAAAACTGACGCCATGACCTTGCCTGCAGATGGAACTGTCTTCGCCTTCTTTGGAGCCGATTCTCCCATTTCAGTCCACTGTTTTGACTGTTCCTTCGTCTCAGGTGTGAAGTGATGGACCCATGTTTCATCCATGGTTATGAATCGATGCAAAAACTCTGCTTTATTGCAGCGAAACATCGACAAACACTGTCTGCTCCTTTGTTTACAACAGTAAAATATTGGGTGGCAGAGTTTAAGTGAGGCCGTACAAGCTGCCAAGACGAACATCGTAGTGGTTGACCAAATGAGGTGACCATGCCAGAAATTGTGAAGAAAATCCACAAAATGGCATTGGATGACTGTCGACTGAAAATGCATGAGCTAGCAGACATTGTAGGCATTTCGAAAATGCTGTACATTGCACAACAAAACTTGGACATGAGAAAGCTGTGCGCAAGATGGGTGCCGCGTTTACTCACAATGGAACAAAAGCAGCGTCGTGAGGATGTTTCAGTCGAGTAGAATCTAGCTCAGCTTTAATATTAGTTGGACAAAGACTTTTCAAATGAAAGTATTGTATCAATAATGATGGCCAGTTTTAGTCATGTTTACAAATTTGCTGAAAGAGTTCACTATTAATGGCTGCCAAACAATTACTAAACAACGTAGAATCGTCAAACTTAAAACTTAAGCTTTATAAGGGTGGTACTTTCTATAATATTCATTTGTTTGAGACAACAACCACTATATATACGTCAGGTCAGATATTTCTGGGCCTGCCCTCATATCTTTTATGGAGTTCAGCACTACTTGAGTATCACTGAGGATAAGAGCATTTGTATTTTTGTTCATACACCACTCAACTGCTTTCAGTATTGCAAGCAGCTAAGCTTCAAACACAGAACAGTATTCCTTTAGTTTTATTTTCTTAATGCAAATTTCATCTTCACCCTCATAGACCCCACTAGTGTTTTGCTGCTGGGAGATGCGAGAGCCGTCAGTGTATATTGAATACTTGTGAAATCTGGTACATCATCATCTTTGTTATTATTATTATTATTGTTATTACTGTTATTATTGTTGTTGTTATTATTATTATTATTATTATTATTATTATTATTATTATTATTATTATTATTATTATTATTATTATTAGTTGACTAATAATATGGGATATATTACCTGTACATTATCAGGATAAAAAATTTGCTGCCAATTGGAGAATATCAAATAGGAAAAGCTTTGAAAATGGTATACAATATAAAATTGGTTACATGCATTTATATACAGAAAACTACTAATAAGAACATAATTCAGTAAACAAGCTATACCTTTACAGTTTTTTATAAAGTGAGTAGCATCGAGTTTTAGTGCTCTAAACTCAGTATCAGTATTGAGAATTAGTGGCATTGTCTCATCACTACTATCTACACATTTATTATAAGTTGATTTTATAGCTCTGCATATCCTGCTTACATTATTTTTGTTTAATATCCCAATTAGACTATTCTGCTTTTCTTTTCCCCACTCTGCTTTCTTTTGTTCTAACATTAGATTATAAGTTCCCCCACATGAATACATTCATATTTTTGGAGTCAACTGCTTTTTCTCTCCATTTTACTGGCTTTTGTTTCACTAATCTTCTAGGTACTTAGCATTCTTCATCAAACCAACCTTGTTTCATCCTGTTTATATACCCTCTTCCTCATCCTCGTTTCCTCTCCTGTTTTATGTGTTATAACGTTGAGATTGTTGATTGTCTTTCTTATTTCATTTCCTTTTATGATTAAATTTATCCCCTGCTAAAAAATTTGTCCATACTTTGAAACTAGTACTTCCCCTAAATTTATTACAATTCTCACCCCTTCATTTAAATCTAATATATTGTTTACCATTATTTTTACCTCCTCCTATTGTTTTACTTTACTTTAACATCCACTATCAATGGGGAATGTCCACTACTAAAACTTAAATTAAGCACAATGATTTTCCAGCTCTTCAAATAAGTTATGATTGTGATTTGAAGAGAGGTGGATTGCAGACAATCCTAAACATACTATGTTTTCATATATTTGTCATCTATTATGATACAGAATGCATCTTTTTTGCTGAGACCAAGTTTCTCTAATTACTTTACTTAATGATCTTGTTACAAAAAAACCTATTCCACTGGACATTCTTCATCTCATTGCTGCTTTTTGTCCTTTAATTCTCACATATGAAATTCTTTACCACAATATCTTCTTCCTTTAGCCAGATTACAGCTACCTCCAAACAATCTAGCTTTTTCAATAGTTGTTTTAAATTTCTCACTTATTTTTCAATCCTTTACAGATTCAGATACCTAACCTAACATTGCCTGTGAATGTACTCTGTCTGAATCTGTCTAATGCTTTTTTGCTTCTTAATTCAATCCTTTTGTCATTGCCTTGTTTCTAACCATTACCTAGATGTTCAATTTGCTGAAGACATGATGCTGTCCTTGTCTTCTCCTCCCTCCTCCATATTCAACCCACTACTCAGCATGCACACTTTCTACCCTCTCCTTGCCGGGCCATGTACTATTTTCATTTCTTTACTCCTGAGATAAGACCTTCCTTACCACCACACTTGTGATGTAGCTGTTGCATCATCTAATATCTGTCCTTAAGAATCATCCTCTTGCACATGTGAAATGGCTTTCTGCTGTTCCATTTTTTTGTCGTTACCCAATTGACCTGTAATCTACTCGATGTTTCTGCATTGCTGCTGTGGCTAAACTTTGCTGATTCATATCCATTTCTCGACGTGGTTCCATGTCCCTTAGATCACTTTCCTGTGTATCAATTATCTGGCCATCTATCCATAGCCATAATTATGAATTAATGCCTGCTTCCCTGATTTGTTGGACCAGTCTCTTCCTTAGGGCTCGTTTTTCCATCAATAAATCTGTATGTATGAAAACATCTGTTCCTTTTAAGTGCCTTGTTCTCTTCAAAACTTCATATACTATCTCTACAAGTGTAAATCTCACAACTATCATTCTTCTTGCTATACTCCTTCCAACTCTGAAAGTGTCTCAATTTTCGAGCCTTTCAGCTCCATTCCCAGTTTTCCTTCCAAAATCTCTCCGACTTCTTGTATAGGCCACTCTCTCTCATCCACTCCTGGGATCACTAAGTTTTACCTGCAGTACTTTTCTTCCATATTTTCCACTCTTCTCTTAATAATTCAAATTGGAGTTCTAGCATTCTGCCTTTCTGATCTTAATTACACTTTCAATTCTGTTACTTCTTTTCCAAATGTCTTTCACAATCTCTCCTCCATACCCATCACTCTTGACACATTCCACGCCTCCTTGTCCTGCTCCAGGTCCAGGGTTGACTTCAATTCTGCAAATAATTAATAATATATCAACCAAAGCAGCTGAAGAAGCATGTTCACCATCTCTTCTGCTGCAGTTATATTCTTGTATTTAATTAATTTTATTCTATTAAGGAGCCAATTATTCCTCTGTATGCTTTGGTACTTCCATTGTTTCATGTTCTCTTTTTTCCTTAAAACTCAGGATCTAGTTCACCACACATCACACTCCTCCCCTGCTGGCTTAGCACTCGTAAATGTTTATAACATTTTGTAACTTTAGAATTTTAAATAACTATGTGTACTTGGATTTTAGTGAAGGGGGAAAAAGATTTATTTTTGCGGTTTTCCTTTAAAGTTGAGGTAAGATTGGCTAAAAGAGTGGGGGAGGCCAAAACAATGTAATGATATTGTGTGATTTAAATAAAGGTTGTGTTAAAAAAATTAATATGCTGGCAGACACAATGGTAAGGGAACCTTTTTTAAAGGGAAAATGTGGGCAATAATGAAAATTAGAAACATTTCTGAATAATGTACTAACCTTAAATTTTCAGAAAAGTTGGAAGGGTTTCTTTTTTAGTTTTTATATTATTTTGAAGTATGTCAAACCCTGGACAAAATCATTAAGTAAAATAAGAGAGTGCATGCAAAATAGAAGTATAATGTGTGTGCTTTTTATTTTCTAGCATATTTCCTGGAAGATTGTGTGCAAATGCTAAAATTTATTCCTCCGCCAGACTCCCGCAAGCGTAAGAACAAGGATAAAGATGATAGTGAAGGAACAATTGGTCAGGATGAGCAAGATGAAAATCTGAACAAAGTTGTATCAGAAGATTACTCCATTGAAACTCGCAATGCAGTTTCCCAACTTAGTGAAAAAGAAATCAGCTTTGAGCTCATTGAGGTTGGTGTGTGAAAATAATTCTAAAACAATTGTGCGTTTGTTACTAAACAAAATTAACACAATTTTTTACTTTCTTTACTATGTACTTACAGTAATGAGGGGAAGTATTGTATTCCCCCCAAAAATTCAGTGTCAAGATTTCACCAGAAATGCAAGTTAACCTGCTATTCTTTACATGGAAAACTTTTTATTGTCAATTTCCTCAAAAATGGCTCTAATGATATTGATTGAAGTACCTTATGTTTAAGCTTTCGTCGTTTCAGATAAAATGTATATCTTGAATTTTCGAGAATAATAACCTGTGAAGTCCTCTTTGTTAAATGAGTTTTGTAAGATTGGTAAACCCTAAGTGTTGAACAAAATCTTAATGCATGAAAAATGTAGATCTCATTAAAACCCACAATTTGTGTTTTGTGGAATTATTAAGAGATATTCTTTGATATTGATTTTAATTTTTTTTTACTTTCCTCAAATGCAAATTGTTATTTTTACTTCCACTACCACTTACCTAGTAGTTAGAGAAGATATTGCATTCCACCCAAAAATTTGATACCAATATTTTACCAGAAATACATGTTTTGAGGCACCATGAATAAAAAAAGGTATTTTTAGAACAAGATCCGTGCATGTGAGAACAACACAACTCAAATGAAAAATTGGATAAATAGCAGACTTGGTATTCAAGTTCAGTACCTTCCAAAGATATGACACACAGATTTTCGAGAAGATCCCCCACCCCAAACTACCCTTTATATGAAAGATTTTTGAAACCTTTTGATTTTTCTAAAAATGGTTCTAACGATTTTGCTTAAACTACCATATATTAAGGATGACAAATAAAAACACATATCTTGAATTTTCTGGAAGTAACCTTTGAATTTTGTATAATCTTGTACAACTGGTAAACATAAAGGAATAGACAAAAGCTTACTGCATAAGAGATGTTGATCTGTTTAAAACACGCAATTTATTTCAAATAACTTTTGTGTGGCATCAGCCATTTCCGAGATATTGATTATTAATGGTTCAAATTGTTCAGTACTTAGCCATTCTTTTAAAGCTCTGTAAGTTTTCAGTGTCATGGAAAGAGAATGGGATTTTAGTGCTAGCATGTACCATCCCGTTCTAAATAATTTGACTATTGCTATTCCCTTTGTATCTATAATGAAATGTGTAATGCAGCTATTTCCATAAATGTTTATCTGGATTAAAATGATATAGGTAGGAAAATGAACTTTCACAAAAATAATTTGTATAGCAAGTAAAAAATGATAAGAGATACAGAATATCATCTGAATGTAACATGTGAAGATTTTTTTTTGTTTCTTTCTGTCTTTCTTTTTCATGTTCATGAAAGAAAAGAATTTCGAAGGCATTTCAAAGCAACCGACTTTGAGAAGATTTGACTGTTGCTTTAGCTAATGTTCTTCTTATACATACAGCGATATGTATAACTGAAAATGAAGATTTATCTGTATTAACAAGAAATGTGTAGAAGAATAAGCTTTTGTAAGAATAGTCTGTAGAGAAAGTCATGTGAATGCAACTTATCAGGTTTTTAAGTTAGCTGTTGTTTATCACTGTAAATAAGCTGTTAAACATTCAGATGTATTTAAGTTTGCCTTTACGCAGTTTGAAAATGCTGTACATAAATGCTTTTTGAAACCATTGGCAGGGTTTATTTTGTGACTTCGGTACCCCAAGAGAAACAGTGTACGATATTGCTTGATCTTTCCCGTTTGTTACATTTGGGTTTTAAGATGGATAAACCATTTTTGAAAAAATGACAGTCAAATTAATTTTCTAGTATCCTCCCCTTCAAGAATACTCTGCTTTGTATATGAGGCCTGTATAAGGGGCTGACGAGTGCCCAGTTGGACAGTTCAGTTAGTGAAGAAGTTACAAAATTGACAATTTAGAGAAGGAGGTTGGAAGTTGGACAGTGAAAGTGGACAGTGCTGGGTGTAATTAGTTGTGGGATGTAATTCAATAGATCAACTTGTTTTCAATTCCGAATGTTGGACAACAGTGACTCAAATGTTACTACGCTGAGCACCTAAGTGATAAATAAAATGTTTCGCAGCAACTGGTATTCTCTTCTGTTGCATTTGTGTTAGAAGTGAGATTTAAATACTGCGATGGAGCAAATCCTTCAAAAATTACTAAGTGAAATGATCATGAAAGATGGAGATGGAAATGAATTCTGGAATTAAGAAAATAGAGTTAAAAATGGAATCTGGGATGGAGAGTTGGAGAGTCAAGTGAAGAATGTAGTTTGCAGAATGGATAAAATGGGAAGTGAAATAACAACAGTGAATTCGATGCAGACGGAAATGAAGACATGTCCAAGATGAAGATGGAGCTATTGACAAAATTGACAAATGGTGTAAAACATGGAAGAGCTCAGCGAAAAGATGAAAGACCTTAGCCTGGAGGGAAGAGTCGATGGCAGCACCAAGGAACTGAATACCATGATGGAGCAGAACACTAAAGGCCTTGAAGGCCGACAACATTAGCATGCGTCAAATCTCCCAAATATGATAAAACATCAACTTTCGAAGTCTTCTGTCGACAATTCGCCACTGTGGCTGCTCACAACTGATGGTCAGTAGAGGAGGAAGCTTCACAGCTGATAGCCAGGCTCCAGGGACATTCTGAATGCACTTCTGACGGCAGTGTGCTGAGACATCTGAGGGGCTCTCAAATACTGTTCAGGAACCATCGCTTGGCCACAGCCATTGAAACGGCTCAAGCCGAGGCTGCAACAGCCAGGGGAGATGTTGCAAGAGTGCGCCTTGGCAATTGAACATCTGGTGAATAAACCTCTGGTGAACCTCCCGCCCAGTTACATGTCCCAAGAAGGTGCTTACTCCTTTGTCGGCGGAGTGTGTGATGCCAAGATATAACAGCGTCTGATGCTCACCGATTACAAGACTAGCCATGAGGCACTAACAGCTGTGTTGGGGATGGAGGCAGCCAAGGTAACAGCTGCCCCACCTTAAAGACCAGGAGTATTTGATACTTCAAGTGGTGTGTGTTGGGGATGTGCCAGCCAGGACACATCTATTGAGGGATTGTCCATACCAACACGACGAGCAGCAAGAAATGAATAAGTACTGGTGTGATGATGGTGACATCTGTAATGTCATCATTATCCTTTTGAGTGATGCTGCATGCCCTGGGTTGAATGGATGACAACATTGCTGACAGCTGGATAAAATGGAAAGTTGTGCCAGATACTGAACACAGGTGCATCAATGACTATAATCAGACCTGACTTTGTGAAGGGCTTGCCGTCAATGAAGGTGATGGTCGTGCGACACTCTGAAGCCTCAACAAACATCCGTAGATCTTAAGGGTGAGCCTGACAAGAGGATGTGGTTATGCCACAGGAAGCAAGGTATTTGTGAAGGTGGTCTGGAAGGCCAGCATTCGAGGAACCCGGTTTAGGACTGGAAGACACCTTTGAATAGAATATGCATTGCCAGGGCATTGTTGCCTTGCTGGGAGGAAGTGCCTGTGAAGTGCTGAATCCATCAGACATCTATTAGGACATTCAGGCCTCAAAGGATGTGGGGAAATGTGAGCCAGCTGCAAGTAAATCACCGTGCAACTGATCATAGGAGCCAACACTTGCAAGATCTTGAGCCCTGGCTGGAAGACTTGCTGAAGAGGGCGACTGAACATCTGACTGCAGCACAACTGGAAAGGGTCCGCCACCTACTTAGACGATGCCAGTCTGTCTTCAGACAGAACTGCAATTATGGTTGCACCGACTGAGTATTCTACCACATTGACACCAGAGAGACTCTACTTTAACTGGCAACCACCAATATGTGCTCCTGTGGTGAAGTAAGTGGAGGTGCGATACAAGCTGGGCGACATGAGATCTAGAGTCCTACAGCCCTTGGTGCTGCCCTATAGTCTTGGTGAAGGAGTAGGACAGCAAGCTATTTTTCTGCGTGGGTTATAGAGAGCTGAATGTTGTCACCCAAAAGGACTGTTTTCCTTGCCTCTGATTGACATCACCCTGAACACCCTTGCTGGTGCCCAGTGGTCCTCAACCTTAGACCAGAAATTGAGGTACTGGCCAGTGGTGTAGATCCCAGAGACAAGGAGAAGACTGCATTCTTGACAGACCAAGGGCTTTGGCTGTTTACGGTTATGCTATTTGACCTTTGCGACATGTCAACCACATTCCATCTCCCAATGGAGTCAATGATGAGGTTGACTTATGTCTGCCTGCTATACTTGGACAACAGCATTGTCATAGTCAGCACCTTCGAAGACCATCTTGAGAACCTGATCACGATATTACAAAGATAGCAGGCAGTCAACCTTAAGTTGAATACAAAGAAGTGCCAACTCTTCTGCAAGGAGGTTAAGTACTTGGGCCACATAGTCTTACCATCTGGGGTGGCCATGGGCCCAAAGAAGACTCAGGCTGTGAGAAATTGGCCTTGTCCGAAAGATAAACAAGAGTTGCAGCTACTTCTGCCGTTTCATCAAATGCTTCTCCGTCATGAAGCCCCTCACTCATCTGACAGAAGATCACCAGCCTTGAATGTGGATAGAAGAGGCTGAGAATGTGTTCCAGGTGCAATAGTATTGGAGGTGTAATAACACAGATCCAGGAAGGAAAGGAGCTGGTAGTAACATACTACAAGAAGATGCTCTCCAAGGCATAAAAGAACAAATGTGTCACCCAGCAAGAGCTCTTGGAAGTAGTGAAGGTGCTGGATCACTTCCATAAGTACCTGTGTGGTTAGCCATTCCACCTGAGGACTGACCGCTCCACCCCCAGGCTGTTGAGCTTTAAGAACCTAGAGGGCCAGACAGCCTGTTGAGTCCAGAGGCTCCAAGAGTACATTTTCACATCAGAACATCGGAGAAGGAGCCACTCCAATGTGGATGCCTAGTAAAGTGGACCCTTCCCAGAGGAGTGCAGCCACTGCACTAAGGTGGAGGACAAGGAATATGCCCCACTGTTCATGTGATATTGATGGTGCCTGCAGATGTATGGATTAGTGCAAGCCTGAGGAGGAAGCATTTGGTGGTTGCCAATTTAAGGCCAATCCTTAGAGAAGTGGAGGCACACTCAGGAGTAGCGTGTATAAATCCTAGTGGGCCATTGGGACACAACTAAGATCAAGGAAGCCATGAGGTTTAGAGTTTGGGAGTCACCTTACAGGAAGACTCAAAGAGAGCAGTTGATTGTTCCTCAGAGTAAGGTGATGGAAGTCCTCTGTAGACTTCAGGAGGACATCTTGGACCGAACGAACAATCGACAAGCTCCGACAAAGGTTGAAGCTATGGGCAGATGCTGAGAGGTGGCGCTGCCACTGTCGTGTGTGCGGCAAGTTGCAACCCACAGACTAGGTGCCGGCATTGCATGTAGCGGTATAACTTTGGAGCACTCTTTGAATGCATTGACATAGTTTGACTGCTCCCCATCTCCGACAGCTGTAGGTAGTATCTGTTGGTGGCCATGCATTACTTGAGCAAGTGGCTGGAGGTGTACACCATTCCTAGTCAGGAGGCCAAGGCAATTGCAGACTGCCTTGTGGAAAAACAGTTTTACCACTTTGGGGTACCGTTTGAGCTACAGAGTGATCAGGTCACCAACTTTGAGTTGAATCTGTTGCCGGAAGCACTGGAGTGACTTGGAGTGCACAAGACATGCACAATGCCTGTTCACCTGCAGTCAGAATGCATGATCAAATGGTATTATCAAGATTCTTGAGCACCTGAAGAAGTTCGTGCATAATTACCAGAGGGACTGGGATGTCATGGTATCACTTTTCTTGCTGACCAACAGCTGGTCAGTGCACGACACCACCAGGTTGGTCTTGAGCAGGGACCTGCATCTTCTGTGCAATGTGATGTTTGGGAGCCTCATTGGGCAGAACAGCCAGCAATTGATTACGTGGAGAACCTCTTTGACCATCTTTACAATGTGCATGAGATGGCCTGTTAACACATCAGGGTAATGAGCAACCGGAAGGAGACCCATTACAATCAGCATGCCAAAAGCCAAGGTTTGCAGCAAGATGGTCTGTTGCAGTTGTATCGCCTTATCCGGACCAAGGGGGCAACCATAGCAAGGACTGCACCACACGGTGAAGAGGATCAATGATGTAATTTACTGCATCCAGAGGCTGCCTCAATGTGCTTATGGTACACCTAGATGGTACAGCCTGCCATGGTAGTGCTGGTTGGGACGACCAGCTCTGAGGATGGAGCAGTGTGATCTTGCGCATGTAGTTGCCTGTGGGTTCTGGGTGAGCTCATCCTGGCCTGATGCCTGGGTGGGGTTTCTGGCTAACTCGCATAAAAGCACATTACGTGCTTGTGAGATGTGACTCAGCAGTTTAATGTTGAGCTGTGATTTGGCAGATCAGTTGTGTTTTAAGTGACAGCAGTGACTCAAGTGTAACATGTTGTGCTACACTAAGTGCCTAAGTGATTTTCACAGCAGTTGCTCTCATTTGTTATATTTAAATAAAATTTACAAGATGAAGTGACATGTGCAAGTGGCATGCAAAATTCTATAATTTGGTTACTATAAGTGATTTATTAATTTGTATTTCTTTTAGTTTTGAAAATTATCAGGTGGATCCAACTAAAGAAAAACCTATTGCAATCACAATTCATGACTGTTCTTAACTAAAGAACATATCTATAGGAAAGTCCATAGAAAACATCACCTGTATAGGAAAGTCTATGGGAAACATCACCTGTTTTATCTTATAAAATGTCCAGTGCTAGAATGTGTGTATATCTGGTCAATAATATAATTTGAGAAAATACACCAAACAAGTCAAGGAGTATAATGCATATGTAATCTTGGTCCTGAACTCAACCTAATGTCAATGCATAAAAGAATCATACTCAATGTGTACCTTTAAATCCCAATTATACCATAGAAGAATCTGTGTCAAACAAAGGTGTTAAATCTGTTTTTAAGTATGTGCACATCTGAGCTGGAATTTCTTCCCCACCCATTCATATCAAAGCTCATCTCAGCAAACTTACTGAAAATCTAAATTTAACTGATAGTGGGCCCAGCTATGAGGTCTGTTTCTTCATACACTCTGTGGCTGTTTTTCTTTATTTAACACAGGATGCCTTTCTAATCAGTACAAGAAACAAAAGAACTTGATAACATTTCTCAGTGAAATAAAGGTCCATGACAATGAATGACAGTCCTGATGTTGATGCTTTTCAACTTCTCCCAATGAAAAGCTTTCATGAGAAGAATTTGGGAGGTACAGAAAACATAGCTTTCTTTGCAAAAGACTATATAGATGACATAGAAGTACTGGTAAATACAGTTTGCAAGATTTGCCCAATCTAAGAAACAAATATCTAAAAAAATGTGGTACTTGGATTGCAAAAAGGCAACAAACATTCTCCAAACGGAGGGAGTATTCCTCTGTAAGTAAATTTTCAATTATATCATGCACAGTGGAATGCCAATGGATTTAGATTGCACTATGAATTTCCTCAAATTATGCTTAGAAAACATTCTTTTTGCATAATAAACTTAAACCAATTTAGTTTTGAGAACTATGCTGGATCTGTTCTAGGAAACATACTTTTGTATTACTCCGCCCAATACACAGCATATGCAATCTAGCAACTTGTAAAGAGAGAGCGTTGCCTTCATCCATGTTCTCATGTGGGATTTTAAATACCAGTTAGAGTAACTCCATGCAAGAGTAACTTCAGTTTTGTTTCAATAAGTTACATTCACATATCAAAATGAATGCTGAGAAAGTACATAAAGAACAGCTTAAAACATATGCATTCAAACAAAGGCACAAATTTGAAGCACTGGTTACTTAAATGAATCAAGTCACAGTCATCGTCGCTGGTGGGTAAGATAGAACTCCCAAGTCCAAATCTCGAGGTTGATATGAACTGCCATCCCATACTTTTGAGGCCCAATGACCCTTGCTAATCCAGGTAATATATCTTTCTGTTTTCCCTCCTGTAGTGGCAAATGTTTCTCGGACAATATACATCTCTACAGCACAATATCATCCCTATCCATAATGTTGTGATCTATGGTCTAGTGGTACCATGCTAGTCTATAGTTCCTGAGGTTGCAGGTTCAAGCCTGGTGGAGGGCAATGGATTTTTTTGGACATAGAAATTCTTAGCAGGCTTCATTTGGAAGGGAAGTAAAGCCAATGGCTTTATGACATATACAAGAACCTCAAGCCTGATAAGTAGGCCTTTGAGCAAAATTTCCGGTCTTTCACGGCCAATATAGAATGGGACGCTAAGAACCATAGCAGTTAAAGAGCATTCCATAAATTAAAAAAAATCCTATTCATAATAACTATAAGATAATTTCTTTTTGCAAAAGAAAAATCCCATTTCTAACAGCAAAGAATGGAAGCTTAACTCTGGTAAATCAGTCACTGTTTACAGCACTTAACACGCCATTGTTGTTGGTTCAGTTTATAATGAATCACACACTTGACAAACTCCTCTACTTTTCTTAAAACTGTTTAAGGTTTTTTGCACAATGTTTTAACACCACTAGTCTCTCATTCTTTTTGCAGATGCACGATATGATAGTTGACTTCTGGAACATTGGTATACTCTGCAGTAATTTCACTAAAGTTGTTCACTGGACTTGGATTATGCTCCTTAAACTTTAGATACCTACACATTTAAAATATTTATTTTTTCACCACTTCTTAATAGTTTACCTTAAGGTGCTTTTTGTAACCCTGAATGCTCATTTCAACCACTACCCATTCACTTCAGCCACAAGCTTGCTGTGATATTCCTCACTGACATTCTGTTTTTCTTTCACAGTCACTGGTCAGTTTCAGTAAAATGTTTGGTTTGTATTTTCAAATAAAAGTGAACGTGAACATGAAATCATTAAAGGTATCCATTAACACATTTTAAAACCGATAACATAAAGAAAAGATGGGATCTATTTTTTACTCTTAAGCTGAGCGTTGTGGTCGGGGCCATTGAGAGCATTCACTGCAGTCACATGCTTGGGGCTGCCTCTCGTCTTTGTTTTACCTCAAATGTGTTTATTTCGGGAGGAGTATAGTAGAATAGTAGCAATTCAAAATGAAAAAGCTTAAACTTTACTATAGTAACCCAATCCATGCATGTTATACAGCGGCCACCACCACCACCGCTGCTGTTTTAGTGCTAAACATGGAGAAAACAGAAATTTGTAACAATGAAAGTACACTGTTGTCATGTTGAAGCTTTGGAATTTCTGATGAAGGATGTATCATAAGAATGCCATGTCCAAATTCTGTTCTGCTTTAAAGCAATGTGAATAACACAATAAAAGCTGCTTTACAGATTGATTTTTGGTTTGTGTTAACTCACAAACTTCTGTGATGTGAAGTTAGTGATATACAGACTTTTACACATGGTATCTGCATATTGTTTTCAGAGTTGCATTGAATTATCTTTGGAATATGTTGTGTGGTGTTTTCTCAACAGCTGTATGTCTCTTATAACCAACATACGATAGTGAATCAAAATGGTCAGGGCATGCTTGAAATTTGAAGAATGGAAGCTTATTTTAAAGTGGTGGTTGAAGCTTTAAAGTATCGCCAAAATTCAGTGTGCATGGAGTTGTAAGGTTGCAATGCAATCCCCAACATACTTTGACAACAATTACTGCTTTGAGATAAATTTGAGATGTATGGTACCACTTGTGATGTGCTCGAGGGAAGATCCAGAAGAGCGTGTACAGCTACAAGTCCTCCTTCAGCTATGGTCTTAGAAAAGTTTGCAATGCTGTATCAGAAGTGCTTGTGAGACAGGTTAATAGTGCAAATGTATGACACATCTGAAAGTTGCTAAGTGAAAGTGTACGTACCAAGATTATTGCACACATTAAATGAGGATGATGATTGTAAAATTAAGTTGTTTTTTAATGGCTTAAGCATATGATAAATGAGGATGATCTTGTAATGAAAATTATATGGTCTGATGTGGCCCAATACAAACTTAAATGGAATAGCAAATCATCATACAGTAGACTATGGATTATCCTTCGTAATGGAGGAGAATACTACCATGGATAAAGCAAAACCAGTTAATCCAAAAATAGTTAACATACATGGTATCTACTGTGAGGTATGTTTATGTATGTTAGGATACTTGCAATGTGGAAATTGCTATTTAATTCCCTATTTTGTAGAAGATAACTTCATTGGCGCCATCCATTGTTAATCTGTTTTGCACATTGAGTGTTTTCAACAGTAATGTAGTAAAAATAAGTAATTTATACTTCAAAAAACTATACTATGCATTCTGTTCTATTTACACACAAATCCTACTGAAAAAGTCTATAATCAACTTTTATTTTAAAGAAGCTTTTTTTTTTTTCTTTCTTCTATATCCAGTTCTTGTCAAATGCAAGGAATTTTCTTGTTTTTCGAGGTAATCAAGCAAATTGTCCATCCATTCAAGAGCTGTTGAATTACAGATACGCTTTTGTGGGATCATCTTTTTCATCATCATTGTATATGTGTAAACCATTGCTCTCACCCTGTGTATGCATACAAATGTCTTTGTCACTACCAGCTGTGTCCTGACAATCGCAGACTATTCTTACTGTTGATGCAGTAATTTGTATCACAAATTACTTAAATGTAAATAATGATTGTAATATGAATATGCATTTTTATGTGACATTGATTTGAGATGTTTCTTGACTGTAATTATTGTTGGGAAGTAAATTTATAATGCCTTACTGAAACTGTCAATAATAGCGCGCAATAATGCAGCGAGGGGGTGAGCTGTTTATCATTATTGGAAACGAGGAAGTTACGTAATGTTGGCGCGTTTTCGGTAGAAACTTCTGGAATGTTTCCTCCCTAAAGCATATGTATTCATAATTTTAATTGGATATTAAAATAGACGCTAATGTTGGCGCGTTTTATTAGCCAATTGCAGTTCAGTTATAATCTTTAGGCGTATCTGGATGAAGGCGTATAAATAGGGTAGGTTAGAGGTAGATCGCGTGCAGTTCATCGAAAATCTCAATACATTACATGTCGCCTTCAGTTGTGCAGTTCATCAAAAATCTGTGTACACTACACGTCGTCTTCAGTCAGTTCGTCGAAAGTATTAGTACGGCATACATCGGATATAAATTCACAAGTTACGCGCAGCAGAATTATGAAAGATCTAAAGTATGGTAAAGTTAATTATACAAAAGATTGAAGTACGTGGATTAAAAGTGATCAGTAAGAAGTTATTATAACAGTTTCAGTTTGGCGAGTGTTAAGATCAATGTATAAATGTGATAGTTAACGTGTTCGACAATAAATGTGTAAAACAAATTTCTTCATCAGTGTTATATTTGGATAAAAGATTCCTTTCCGTTTACACAACCCTGATCAAGACACATGTTCGACCCAAGATAAGATAATAGCTAGCCGGAGGACAGTAAACAAAACTTAAAATTCTTTCAAACACTAATACTACCACAAATTGCTAACACTAGATGGAGCTACAAACCGAACAAATGAATGACGTCACAAGATGGCTTCAACACTGATGTAAACAAACATTTGTAAGTAATACCGTCGCAAATTGGCTACCACAACGTGGGGCTACAATAATGTTAAATAAATAACATTAAAACACTTACACTGTTCACATTTTTACAGGTGTGTGCAACCTTTAATGCAGATGCATTATTTCTGTTACTGAAGGATGAATGGATGGAGAACAATGAAGTACCATAAATATGAAGGTTTACCCGGGGAAGCTTACTATGCAGTCCTTTGCGAATCACAGTCCACTGAAACTATTTGATATACATAGAAATCTCTTTGGAATGCAAACGGTAATGGAATTTGACAAGCAAACAAACAAACAAAAAGGACTTCTAAAGTAGCTGTGTATAATCCACAAAGTGGTTAATCTGCCTGGGAATAATCTAGAGTTTACTGTATACCAGAAAATTCACATTTTCATGTCGACAAGACATACCTACTGGGACTGAATGTCTAGTGTAGACTATCATCAAAGGGTTTAATAGGATGCTTCTTCTTTGAAGGTATAGGTGCAAAATATCTGGAAATACTAAGCACTTGGCTATACGTGAACTTTATGGAAACAGTGAGTTCATCTACCAACAAGATGTGCACTCTTATTCCGCCATCAAAGTGTGCAGATTTTCCTGGATGATAGTCTGCAGGGACACTAGATAGGACAAAGAGGTGCATATGAGTTTCAGCACCTTCACTACATTTAACATCTTGACCCCCCCCCCCCCTTGAATGATGCCATGTTTCTTAGGAAACCGCCTACGCTGGGGCTCCATCAAGAAATCCCTGCAGAGACAGAGCAATGTTGTTCAAGCATCCATTTGCTATTGTAATAAGAGTCTAGCAATGGTAATTAATTGTTCTTTCGTACAAGCCATGTGTAGGACAAGGTTGAAAAGTTGAATAAAAAATCTGATGTGATATATTCACATAACTTCCTCTACCCATCTTTATTAATGGGTATACAAACTATTCTTACTAAAGCCTATTGCTTCCCCTACCACGTACATAGTAGGTAGAGAAGGTATTGCATTCCACCTGAAAATTTGATACACAGATTTCACTGGAAATACATGAACCTAAAAAAAGCATTTTTAAAAAAAAGGTCCATGTGTGTGCTGTAAACAGGATAACTCAAACTCGAAAAGTCGGATAAATACCAAACTTAGTTTTAGGTTCAATGTGTTCCAAAGATGCAACATGAAGATTTTCCACAAAATCCCCCCACCCCAAACTATTCTTTACATGGAACATTTTTTTTAAATTTTTTATTTCTAAAAAATGGCTCTTAATGATTTTGATTAAAATACTGTATATGAAATATACTTATGCTACAAATGAAATGTGTATGTTGAATTTTTGAGGGACGACCTGTGAAGTCCTCTTCATTTAGAAGAATCTTGCATAACTGGTAAACATTAAGCGACAGACAAAAACATAGTAAACAAAAAAAATGTAAAGCTCTTTAAAACACACAATTCATTTATAATAAGTTTTTTTGTAGCATAAACCGTTTCTGAGATATTGGTTATTAAAGGTTCAAATTGTTCATTTCTTGCTCATTCTCTTAAAGTCCTTTCAATATACAGTTGTTTCTCACAATTGCATGAAAGCAGTATGGAATTTTAAGGCCAGCATATAGCACCCTGTTCTTAAATATTTTACTGTTGCTGTTCTCTTTGTGTCTATAACAAAATGTATAATGTAGCTATTTCTGCAAAGGTTTATTTGGATTAAAATGTAGTACATAGAAAAATTAGCTTCAGTAAGAATAATTTGTATACCCATTAATAAACATCAGAGCGTAGAGAAAGTTATGTGAATGTATCACATTAGAATTTTTTTTTCTATGTACTACATTTTAATCCAAATAAACCTTTGCAGAAATAGCTATATTACACATTTAATTTTAAATAAAGAGAACAATGATAATCAAATGTTTAAGAACTGGACGCTATATGTTGGCCTTAAAATTCCATACTGTTTCATTTGAATCAAGAGAAACAACTGAATGTTGACGGCATTTTAAAAGAGTATCTGAGTATTGATTAATTCAAACCATTAATAACGGATATTTCAGAAATGGTTTATGCCACAAAAAAGCTTATTTGAAATAAATTGTGTGTTTTAAAGAGATGTACACTCTTTGTGTAGTAGGTTTTCATCTGTGGCTTAATGTTAACCAGTTATACACGATTATAAAAATTCCTTCCGAATGAAGAGAACTTCACAGGCTATTCATAGAAAATTCAAGATATACATTTTATTTGTCATGTAAATGTCTTCAATATATGGTATTTTAATCAAAATCATTAGAGCCATTTTTTAGAAAACCAAAATTTTCTAAAAATGTTCCATGTAAAGGGTGGTTGGTTTGGAGAGATTTTCTTGCAAATCTTTGTGTCACATCTTTGGAAGGTACTGAACCTAAATACCAAGTTAGTATTTGTCCCACTTTTCATTATTGAGTTAAGCTGTTCAGACACCCACACAGACCTTTTTCTAAAAATGCATTTTTTTTGTATTCAGGGGATTTCAAAACATGTATTTCCAGCGAAATCTCGGTATCACATTTTTTTCTAGAATGCAATTGCCTTTTCTACCTACTATGTATGTGGTAGAGAAAGTAAAAATTCAATGCCATAGATGGGATTTGAATTTTTCAGTCTGATTTTACCTTTTGAAGAGTCTGGCAGCTAAAAGAAACCATTTTGGGAGCCAGAAACAACTGAACAGGAGCAGCAAGCTTGTATTAAACCATGATAAATCACAATAAAGAATGTGTGTTTATGAAAGCATGTATACATTTTTTGATGGACTCTGTCCATCTGACAATAAGAAAAATCTGGTGTTTTACATTCACATGACTTTCTCTACCCATTATAATTTATTTTTATATCTGCTTCATGTTGAACAAGATAAACATTTGTGGAAACATTACACATTTCATTGAAGGTGCAAGAGGGATACAGGAAAGTGAATTGTTAAGTGTTAAGCGGCTGGCTATGGCTTTCAAATCCCACGCACTTTGCATGACATCACAAGAAACAACTGAATAGCGACAGGGCTTTAACAAAATCACAAAGTATTGAACAATTGAAACCAATATTAATGGGTGTATAGGAAGTGGCTGATGCCACAAAAAAGTATTTGAAATAAATTGTGTGTTTTAAGCTGTCGACAATGAGTAACATTTAACAAAAACTTGCCAAGTGCAACATGTTAACATATTGGGTGTTTTCCACTTTTGATGAATTTGCTCTTCTTATGTGATCGGGTGAGCTTCAGAGGTTTTCGGACTGTAACCATGGCAGTGGCATAATTGCGATTCCTGCACACTATTCACTATGTACTTGGTGCTCAGTAGTTATTTGTTCATTTTTATTTTTCTATACTCGTATCCTTGGTTTGGTTTGCTGCATGTGAAGTTATGGAATGGACAAAAGATGTTTCATTCATCAATTATACTAAGTTGAAACCATGGTTGGGGACATTTTGTGCAAGGAGTACACCGACAAGATAAAAAGGAATGACAGTTATGCTGAACTATGTGCAGTGTATTTTTGTTCCAGAGACAATATAAAAAAACAGAACCTCACTCTGCTCACAATACAGTAGAGAATTGAAAGGAGGGGTGGAAGAAGCCTGAAGTCCGGCTCTCAAGGAACTTTTGAAGTCAAACCTATCCTCAATTTTAACCTAAGTCAAAAACGTTCACTCTGCACCAATTAACCAGATAGGGTATTGTCTACATTGTGCTTCTTTTTCATTACATACCAAGCACAGTCACAAGCAGTAACCAAATCCTCATCACTGGAGTCTATGAGAGTATGGTCAACTGGTGTGGATGGAATGTTAAAAGTTCGTAGTTGCAACATGTTGAATGAGCGTTTTCTTAACTTGATAAGTTCAGCAGTGTGGATTCACCTTCAAAGAGATCCTACAATTCTTTTGTGTAATAAGTTTTTGTATATATATATATTATGGTTGATCCATTATACAAAATTATATAAAATTCCTCTTGAATGAATAGGACTTCAGAGGCTGTTCCCAGAAAATTCAAAATATACATTTTATTTGTAATGTAAATATCTTGAATATGTGGTATTTTATTAAAAAAATCATTAGATCACTTTTGAGAAAGAAAAAAAAATTCAATGTAAAGGGTGGTATGGTTAGGGGATTTTTTTTTTGAAAATCCTTGTGTTGCTTCTTTGAAAGATACCAAACTTAAATACCATTTTGGTATTCATCTAGGATTTCATTTCTGAGTTATGCTCTTCAGACACACACATGGACCTTTTATTTATTTTTTTTGGGGGGGAGGATGCTCAGGAGGCCTCAAACATGCATTTCCAGTGAAATCTCGACATCAAATGTTTGGGTGGAATGCAAAACTTCCACTACTTGGCATGTAGTAGAAAGAGTAAAAATTATCTAAAAGACATTTATTAGCCCAAGTTACAGACATCTGTTTCAAAGCTAGGATTCAGCATAATTTCAAATTTTGTTTCAGGAGTTATTGAAGTATGTCAAATCACTAGGCATACCTGGTGCAGTACTGATCTTCTTGCCTGGATGGAACCTCATATTTGCTCTAATGAAGCATTTACAACAGCATCCCATATTTGGTATGTGCTAAAATGTGTTTTTCTCTCTGTGTGCAACTATAAAGGTCTGTATTTTATCAGCAATTCAAGTCATTAATACATACTTTGCTCTGATTTTACAATTAATTAATAGAAATTGATTAATTTTCTCTGTAGAGGAATGTTAAAAATGCATTCTGATCAGAAATTGAGGTTTTACCATTATTGTAGTAATGGTGGTAATAGAGCTGTTTTGCTTTATGCCTACTGTGTTGGCTTAGTGATTCATTAATTATTTACTCTAGTACATGTGGATCTATTTGTTTCATGATATTTTTATTGAGTGTTGAGCTAATACAATACATTTGGGCATGATCAGCGTCGAGCCCTGGCTCCTTTTGTCGATTCGTTTCATATCACATTAATGTATAATAAGTAATATACTAATGGCATTTATAGGGGCTAGAAGCTTACTTTTGCCTCAATAAATATGTAAAAATAGTAGAATTTACAACAGTCATATATCACATTGATTCTGGCAAGGAAAAATTACAAGGCTATGCTTTTGAACTTTTATAACTTGCCTCTGGAATCCAAAAGAGTACATATGTTCCCAGCTTTATGTATTAAAGCAAGGTTTTCTGCTTTTTCTTTCTTGTATTTTAAGGCTCTTCACTATCAATAGATGAAATCCTGCTAAAGTTTTCACAAATTGGCAGCTCTTTTTGAATGTTTTACTTTATAAAAAGCTGTAAAATCTGATCTTCACTGCAAGAAGTGCTATCAAAGAAACTTATTTTAACTGAATCACAATTCATTTCCACTTGAAATGCCCACAATAAAATCAACAAAGACGCAGCAGATATTTATTTGTTTTTCAATTAAACACCCATTTGATTTGTTTTATAAATTGTCATACGTATTAAAATGAAAGTTTTTACACAGAAACAAAACATGTACCATCAATCGGGGTGAGATTAGTCCACTTTCTGTGTTTTTTATATTTCTATTCTGGAAGCCAATACTAGGATCCGAGGAAAGGCTTATAAAGGTCAGGTATATGTTATTAACTAATACAGGAATGACCTCATATTAATAAACAAAGTATGTACCAACTGCATTTTGAAATAAAAATTATGAAAAATGTGGAACAATCTCACCCAGACTTGGGGTGACTTTGGTCCACATTGTAAATACACTGTAGGTATATATTCTGCTCTGGATCAATGTTACCCCTGCAGTATGCAAGGTAGGACATATAGAAATAAAGGTATGCCCCAAAATCTGGTTTTATTTTTCTGCCCCTAGTGGAATCTTCTTGAAACTCCTGTAGTTGTTTCAGTGTAGCCAACATATGTTCGTTAACACATGAGAACCCACACAATCCAAATTTCCCCACTTATATTGAGGCAGGAAAAATATAATTAAAATTACCCAAAATGGAACAATCTCACCCTGCAGGACCAATCTCACCCCAGTTGATGGTAATATTTTTTTGTTTTCCTTAAAATGGTATGCTTGTGCCTAAAACTAAAATAATGCTAAATTGTTTTGAGGTATTATTCAGCACAAAATGAACATATTTAAAAGATATGTCAATGAGTGCTGAAGTGAATAATTATTTATAATTTTTAATTCTTGCTAAAGAACATCAACGTTCTTGCATTTAGTATTTTTCCTTTTCTTCTAAGAAGATATTGCTTACCACCTGTTAAGCTCACTAACTAAAGAAATGAATATGTGGTTTGTTTGGTCAACAGGGGGTCCTGGTTATTGTGTTATACCTTTACACTCACAGTTACCTAGAGAAGATCAACGAAGAGTATTTGAACCTGTACCAGATGGTGTAACTAAGGTAATCCTTCAGTATTTATTACGATGGCTATTTTCTAGACAAGATGAATGCTTGTTTCCAGATTAGAAGTTATATAAAAGGTTTCTAGTTCAATGTTTTGTGCATCATTTAATTTCAGTGCATCTGTTCATCTATATTTTTTAGATTATTCTGTCAACAAATATAGCGGAGACATCAGTGACCATCAATGATGTTGTCTATGTGATAGATAGTTGCAAGGCAAAAATGAAGTTGTTTACATCACACAATAATATGACAAACTATGCAACTGTTTGGGCATCAAGAACCAATCTAGAACAGCGTAAAGGAAGAGCTGGAAGAGTAAGACCGGGATTCTGTTTCCATTTGCTTACAAAGGTGAGTTAGGAAAATTGCTAATTATTTTATACATTGTTCTTTTTACTGATGCAGAGACATTGCAAGTACTGTTAGCAAAGTAAATAGTGTGCTGTGTCTTGAGCATAGGCAAAGCTTATTGTGCTACCGTCTATCATTAACCAATGTTCAGTCAATCTTGTTTGGTGTGCACATTTAGTAGATTTTCATGGCTATTCTGTAACTTCGTTGTTAAGAAGGCAGCTACAATTATTTATTAAGCTTAAAGGGGAATGAAACACAAAAATGAATATTTCATTCACCACTTTAGTTTATTTGTCGTCAGGAATAAATAACAATGCACGCAGTTTCACCATCTCAAGGTTATACGGTTATGGCCTGTTGTTGAGTTGACACGTCACGTCATGAGAGGCACACTGCACCCAGACAAGACTTATGCAGCATGGGTGTTTTAAATGACTAATAAATTTACGTGTTAATTTCACTAGAAGTTCATAATTTTTCTCTGAATAAAAAGAGTACTGCTAAGGCTAGCCAATCACTTTTCATAATCCAGTTAATACCTACTGGGTGATAAACAGTAGTCCAACATCTGCTTTAAAAATGAGTGAACATGGTATCTGACCTTATCAGTTGAACCTAAAAGGAGCGATTTTGAAGATTTACACCATTGTGAGAGTGATTCTGAGACAGTAGTTTGAACACCAAAAACTCCATCCATTGAAGTAAGTGTAAGGAACGTACGAGGGTGGTCTGAAAAGTTTCCGACCTAATAAAGATACAAGACATTTTTTTCAGAATTTTTTTTTTTTATTTTTCAACATAGTCTCCTTGTAACTCTACACACTTCTCCCAGCGATGCTCCCATCTCTGTAACCCGTCCAAATAGTACTCGGCATTTTTCTCTGCAAAATAATTGTTCACGAAAGTGATTGCCTCTTCATTTGAAGAAAATCTCTGTCCTCCGAGCGCAGTTTTCAGATGAGGGAACAAAAAGAAGTCTCCTGGGGCTAGATCTGGTGAGTAAAGCGGATGGTCAAGCAGTTCAAACTGTAATTCATGGATTTTCGCCATTGCAACCGCTGAGTGTGAGAAGGTGTGTTATCTTGGTGAAACAGGATTTTCTTTTTCTGCAAATGTGGCCCATTTTTCTGCAAGTTCTGTCTTCAGCTTGTCAAGTAATGATGCGTAGTATGCTCCTGTAATGATTTTTTCTTTTTGAAGATAATTGATTAAAATAACTCCATGACTATCCCAAAAAATCCATCACTTTCCCAGCCGAAAAAACAGTTTTTGCTTTCTTTGGAGCCAGCCTTTGCAGTCCACTGTTTGGACTGTATTTTTGTTTCGGGCATATAATGGTGTATCCAAGTTTCATCTACAGTAATTAATCAGTGCCAAAACTCAGATTTATTGCGCCTAAACTGCGCCAATAGAGCGTTGGAAATGTTCATTCAAACACGTTTTTGGTCAAACGTGAGCAAACACGGCACCCAACGCGCGGACAGCTTTGTCATGTCTAAATGTTGATTTAATATGTGACAAACAAGTTCTTTTGACGTGTTCATAGCCTCTGCTATCTCTCTCACTTGAATTCGGCGGTCATCTAGCACCATTTGGTGAACTTTGGCGATGTTATCGTCGGTAGTTGCAATTTTTGGACGTCCCATACGTTCGTCTCCCAAGCTCTTACGGCCACGTTTAAATTCAGGTGCCCAAAATTTCACTGTGGTAAATGATGGTGCAGAGTCCCCCATACACAGATTCCAACTCATCTTTGATTTGCGTAGGTGTATTGCCTTTCAAAAACAAATATTTAATGACAGCTCGATACTCGATTTTGTCCATTTTCATAAAAACACTCACATCACCTCACTCAAACGACTGTTACAGAACAACTGAGCATCCAAAATGGCTGAAACTTAGGTGAGTAACTGTCAACAGATGAACAACGAAATTCAGTAGCTTTTATTTACGAGTGCTGCCATCTTCATGTTGAGGTCAGAAACTTTTCAGACCATCCTCGTATGTGTTGCTCGAACTATGAAAACACAAACTTGGTGAAGGCTGATTACAAAGCATCCTAATTTTCACAAATTAGTTATAGTTCATGGTGTTTTGAATATTGTGAGGCATAACTTAGCATTAAAAGCAAAAAGTTGAGCTAAAAAGAAATTAATCACCGCCAACAATACTCCTAATAGGACCTGGCGATATTCCTGCTACAAACAGTTTACAGTGTGGATTAATTCATGGACAGCTATTGGACAGAAGAATTGTTATGCCATCTGTGTAGTGCTTTGTATTAGAAATGCTTTTCCAGAACCCAGTGAAGTATATGTAGGCTTAAACTTCACTAATAAACAAACAAATTAAAAATAATAAGTTCTAAATGAAACCATTCTTTATTATTATTATTATTATTATTATTATTATTATTATTATTATTATTGTTTAAAACTGTATAACATGTTTGTGACCAACTTTCTTATATTGCTTCAATCATAGTAACTGTAATGGAGGTCCAAGAGTGGGAGCTATGTTCTTCGGTAGTGACAGATCAATTGCTGCATCCGGTAATGGATCCACACAATGTGCGTGCAGAAATATTTGTATTTCACTCATTATTAGCAGTTTCCATTCTTCATTAGATTCCTTATATTTATTTTTCATGAACCAAGACCTAGATGCTTTGGAGTACTGAGTTTTGACACTAGCCTTTTTTTTTTTTTATTATTTGTATATTTATATTGAAATTGTGATCTAGCGCTGCTATCATGGATCTAAGTTGAAGGCCATTATATGAAAAATGTATCCTTTTTGGAGCATATCTGAGACGACAACTGTGTTAAATTTCTAAACTGGCAGTATGTATATAGTGCCGAATATGAGCCAAATCTTTTATGAAGGTGCTATCCAAAATAATTTTCTTCACAGCGTGATAGGTGTTCGATTCACCTTTAATCAATAATTTATTTCTGTGGTGTTCTTCCAACAATTTGTCATGTTCACAAGATTTCCATTCACTGTTTTCTGGCTTGGAGAAATCAAATGGCTAACCAAATTTTGATGAGAGAATACTTGCTCCTAAGCATCATGTATTTAATCCCCCACGAAACCGCTTTGTCATTCACTGCCTTGTATTCAGTTTTAATTCCAACACTTTTCACCTCTGCCCAAATGTTTTGAGTCAGATTGAAGCCTAACGAGCAAGGAGGCCAATCATTCATTGTGATATCTTGTCTTTGCAAGAACCACTATGAAACCTGCTGACTTGTGTGGACAGGAACTTTGTGATAGATGCGTGGAAACTGACATGAGAAATCAGAAAGAAATTACTCATCTGCAACTCCTGACGAGCCAAAATAAAAACCTCCTTGTCATGTGTGATAAATGACTTCTGAGTGCTCCAAATAACATTGAATGCATTGGACTGGTGTTTCCCCTAAGATACCACTCCCTCATTCCTCCAGATCATGTCTTTGGCAGCATCAGAAAAGACAAACAATGAAAAATCTTTACTTCAGCAGCTTATTGGGCATAGTTGCGAAAACCATTGAGAGGTCATTTATATTATTATAATTATTATTATTTAAAGGTTGCTTTAACAATGTTGTATTTAGTGTATATATATTTACCTGTCATGAAATCTTACAAAGGATTATGGATAGTAGTCAAAAAACATATTAAAATGCAATACATTACATTTGAAACATTCCTTAATATTATAGAAAAGATTGTCAGTTAACCGCCTTTTTAAAGCATGCTTAATGGTATTTAAGCCAATAGAGTTGGCATCCCTAGGTAATAGGTTAAATATATCTGTAGCATTAATATGAAACCACAATTTAGTTTTTAATAATCTTACATTGGGTGCAACAGTGAGAACATTATTACAAATAGGAATAGTTTTGAAGCTGAGATTGCGTACGGAAATTATTAAAGTTTTCATAAAAGTAAACTCATATAAATATAATTGTTAATAATAGTATTTTTAAACATCTAAACAAGGGTCTGCAATGGGCACTATAAGATGAACTCGTAATAATTCTGTTTGCCTTCTATTGAATAATAAGAATCCTCCCAAATTCATCATATTTCCCCAAATATGAATACCACAGGATAACACTCTATGAAAAATCTGATGTGTTACACTCACATGACTTTTTCTACTCATGTACAAACTATTTTTACAAACACTTATTCTCCATCTACTTCATGTTAATCGAGATAAACATTTGCAGACTATCTTATTGCTAAGTTTCTTGTAGATGTAAGGGGAATATATATTTACAAGGGCAATATAGAAATACAGTAGCCTTTAAGCACATACATATCTCTTAATAGCTGGTTGCTAGGTGCAGCACCATTCCCTTTGCCACAGATTAATACTCTTTGCATATCCAAGACAAAAAAAAATGAATAACGGATTCCCATTTGAGAAAATAAGTATTGAAAAATTTAAGGAAATAAAAAGCAGTATCTCGAAAATGGTTCATTCAACAAAAAAATGTATATGACATAAATTGTGTATTTTAATGCGATCTACACTTTTTGTGTAGTAAAATTTTGTCTATCTCTTATGGTTTACCAGTTATGCAAAAGTTGTTCACAATGAAGAATACTTTTGGAGACATTCCCAGAAAATTCAAGATATACATTTTATTTGTCATGAAAATATCTTAAACACATGATATTTTAATCAAAATCGTTAGAGCCATTTTTGAGAAAATTAAAATTTTCGAAAAATCTTCCATGTAAAGGGTAATCTGGGGTGGGGGGATTTTCTTGAAAACCTTCGTGTCGCATCTCTGGAAGATACTGAACCTAAATACCAAGTTTGGTGTTTATCCGACTGTTCGTTTCTGAGTTGTGCTGTTCACAGACAGACACACAAATGGACATGTTTCCAAAAATGCTTTTTTTGGATTCAGGGGGTCTGAAAACATGTATTTCCGGTGAAATCTCGGTATCGAATTTTTGGGTGGAATACAATACTTCCCCTACTTACTATACGTAGTAGAGAAAGTAAAAATTAATAGTAAACTTGCAATGAATACTTTTTTGACACATTTGTTGCAATAAGTACAGTGCTTTTCCTTCACAGTGGCTACTACACAGCACTCACGAGTTGCTCCCGCAGATCTTAATCCCACCGAAACAGGTATAATATTCCCGCAACTGCTGCACATTGTCATAGTTACAATTATACTGATAATAAGCACATGCCTTATCATAAGAGATGTTAGAAATCTTGTGGTTCTCTATTCACATATTTCTGGCATCCAGGAAATTTTCATTCACACTCGAGAGTTCAATGTACAAAATGGAATGAATTTCTCTCTGATGTTTTCTTTTAGTTCTTAAAATAAATGGCATTAGTTAAATACACCTTAATTTTCATTTGAGCATCAGAGTTGGGCAAGTTTCTCTAATTAGATTTTGTGAAATGATAAGTAAAATTGACTCATGCTTAATATTGTTCTCTGATGAAGCATGGTTCCATATATATGGCTTTGTTTCATCACAAAATAACAGATATTGGAAAACAGAGAAACCAGAGTTTACACTTGAGATAGCCTTTCATGACAGGAAAATTGGCGTGCAGTAAATGCATACAGAATAATGGAACCTGTTTTTTTTTGAGTAAACAATAATGTCGGGAGATACAGGAATGACTTAATCACACCATTTTTTGAACAACTGACCAACGTTAAATGTTAGTCTGGATTTTTCCAAAAGACTTCGCTACGGTGTATACAGCTGATGAGCCATTAAATTTAATTCAGGAAATTTTTGAAGATAGTGTAATTAGTAAAGAATTATGGAACTTACAATACCCAGATTTAACTGTGTGTGATTTTTATTTATAGGGAAAATTGAAAATAAAGTGCGTGCATGTGTGTGTGCGTGCGTGCGTGCGTGCGTGCGTGCGTGCGTGCGTGCGTGCGTGCGTGCGTGCGTGCGTGCGTGCATGGGTGTGGTGCACAAGGTTTGAACATGGGATAAATGAGTAATTCGATAAAGCCAATAAATTAACCTTGCCTTCAAACAATGAGCTTGCAAATACATAAACCCGAAAGACTTATACTCAAAAAAGGTAATTTCAAAAACCTGGAAGCCTATGTGAGCTAATTGTAGCTCCTGAAAAATATCCTCCGGCAAGGCAATGTTACTATCCAACAATCCATGGTCCTTCAAAGGCGTTCTCAATTGTTTCTGTAACTCAGGGCCACTGATGTCCTCTTTAACAAATATGCCCAATAACTGTAACTCATACTATAGTTCAGCATTGGTCAATACTTCAGGCTGAAACAGGAGATCCATCATAAAGAATACAAGCAGTATAATCGTGAAAACAAGTAACAACCATAAATTCTCTCAAAATAGTTGAATACCCTGTTATACCTTTCCTGATATATAACAAGCATAAGCAAAATAGGCTATAAAATTTCCGGCATAAGTACAGCATCCATCACTAAGCAGAAAACAATGATACATATATAAAAGTTGTAACTTTGCCTTTAAATCACACGAACATCTAGAATATGAAGTAGGCCTTACATATACAACAGTACCCATTAGAAAAATGAAGCTCCATTACTATGTGTAATATAATAAGCTATCATTTCTGACACCACTTTTGACAAAGTAGCAATGTGTAACATTACCTAAACATTGTGTAACAGTGTCTGATGCAATGTACTCTTTACATCCTGCTAAGAACATACTGCTAATAACAGTCTGAAACTCCACCAAAAACATTTTCGCTCAGTTCTGCTGATAACAATTTCTGCTCTGCTACCACTTGTTATGGTGGTGGTTATCTTCTTAGCGGTATAATTTACTTTTGTTTTACTACTACTTAACTTTACTGTGGAAGACTCTGTGCCTTAGTGGGAAAATGCCTGTTACACATGATGCTTTATGTTGCTATCTTACAAGCCTAAATTTCAATGTATTATTTAAACCCTGGGAATATAACAGGAAACGATATAATAATGAACTCAAACATTATAACACTCTTTGGAAAACATGTGTGTATATTGTAACTTCAAATAATGACAATTATAACATGCATGAATTTGTCAGTGAAATTTTAATGAATACAAATTGTATTAAATATGATTCTGAAATTTACTTTTATTGTTTCTACAATAATGAATTAGTATCGTGAACACTATACTTGCAATTAAATAAATTCCGGTTTGTGAAGTACTTCATGCTTCAAGTCTGATTCTTTGGTTAATCATCACATGCACTTTCTCAGAATACATTAATAACTTGGATGACTTATACTTTTAAATTCACCGATTAATATTGAATATCACTAAACTGATTTCACAAATTTAGAAACGGTAATCACACTACAATGAACTTTCATTCTTGGATTTACAGTTTACTGCTTGCAACACATTACAGTATAATATATGAATTTAGAATTAAGCTTTAAGCCAAAATAAAGATCTCACCCGTATAACATGACGGCTGGTTATGACTTCTGTCGTGTAACTTAGAAGATGATTTCCATTGAACATCTGGTTCCTCGTGCCGTGTTCAACCTTGAAGTGACATTGTCTGGCTGTGTGGTTACTTCATTCCCTGATGTTAGCTGGTCGACGATTACTCGTGCTGCAGATTATGGACAATTCAACTCCATGTTGAAACGTAAACCACAGTTTCATCAATGTTTTCGAAGAGCAGAGTGTGAACTTAAACTTCCATAAGATATTGTACTGAAGTGTTATGCCATGTGTAACTATGGAGTTGCCTTTACAATGAAGGTTCACGATCGGCTGTCAACTTGCAACTCTCTTTGCCGAAGCGAGTGGTTGACACACTTTTCTTTCTTTTCCTGGTTGTGACACCAGCACCTCCCCTCATTGTCTTGCCTTCCCCTCTTGCCAAAACTTTGAGTACCTAGTTTTCTCTGTGCTGGCTGTCACATCTGCATGTTTCCCCCTTTCTCTTGCGCCTTCTCCTTGTCTAGGAGCTTCAATAGGAGAGATCGGCAACCATCTCTGTTTGTTCTTAATGGTCAAATACTATTCTTGCTTAGCAGTTACATAAAATATATTACATGTAATGAAATATCGTTTACAGTGTCTAGAAGCAGTGTCGTGGAGGATGCAAGTGTTGTATTGTCAGTGAATAAAACAGAGTTGTAATTCAATGCAGATGTTAAATCATTAATCAGAACGACATCTTCCTCAGTTACTTACACATGAAATTATTATCAACAGCTATATTAAAATTTAAAAGAAAATTCCTAACATTTAAATTTCTTACAATTTACATTTACAAGAATGGTATAGAATTATAACACTGTGATATAAGGATAATTTAATAACAATGCAATAACAAACTGTCTCTTTTACTCTTTTGTTTAAACTTGTGTGTACAATTCAGTTGCTTTAAGAACGTACATTACATTTCAAATGATAGAGATCTCATCTGGTGCTTCATGAAGAGTTCTTGGAATACTAAATTGTCCATGCTGCTGTTAGAATGCTGGGCATCTTGGTATGGCATGTTCTTCTGTTAGTGGTGTTTGGCACTTCTTGCAGATGAGTGGAGGACTTCTGTTCAACAGGTAGAAATACATAATTCTAGCATTCTGGTCTTGATGCTGGAGGTTTTTAACTGGGGAAGATTGGATTAAATCAGTTGTACATAATTGAGCTTACTGCTGGAGTTCTGCATCCAACTAATTCACCATTGGTTTTGCATCTGTCTCTTGAAGTGTGTAACTGCATCATAGTACAGAGCTGCTATGGCTGGATCCTGTGTAGGTAAATGATTTGCTTTTGCAGCAGTGTCAACTTCATTTCTGATAATGCTCTGGTGGAAAGGTGTCCACATAATAGTGATGTACTGACTTGCCCAGGTTAAATAGAGTGGTACAGAGTGTGTGTATGTCTTGAACAAATCAGTTGTAGAATACATAGAGGATGAAAGGAAACTTATTGCATTCCTTCTAATACATACTTCATAGAGGTATTACAAACAAAAAAGTATAATAGCATTTTGTTGTGTGATCAGCTGTTTTTTTTGGGGGGGGAAAGTTGTTTTTCCAAATTAGATGGTTTTATTCCATGGGAATGTATCAAGGTAATAATTTATTTGTAAGATAGTAACCTATTTCTGACCTAATTTCGGTAGTAACTTTGACATCATCCAGGGTTTTAAATAATTAATCATTCTCCGAACACTATTTTGCAGATGTAATGTGGTGGAGACATAGGCAACATTGCTAGGTCAAGGTAGGTCAGTGTGAGAACTGGCTCCCAGATGTAACAAAAACAGCGTATCTGAACTGGGAGGTGGGTGGAGTAGTGGTTTTGTTTTCCACATGACTCTTAATCCAAATGAGTACAACGAAAGGGTGATGCAATGTTTTGGCAAAATAGCAAGCACAACTTGGTAGCTATTGGCCTACACTAACAGTATGGAAGTAATGCCTTCATCTTCCAATAAGTGTTTCACGGTTGCTGACTGAAAAGCAACCATGTTTATGTCAGCTCCACTTGAAGTTGAGTCGTTATTAGAGTAACATTATACTGCGCATTGAAACTCAGGTTTATCGATAAAAGAACCTGAGGTGGGTTTAGTGGATGATCATATTATGACTGCGCGCACAATGTTATCTGCGGCCAGCTGTCAGAACAATAGCAAGCCTGGAATAAAAGCCCTTTGTTTGCCGCTTACCTGTTAAGACCGTTTGTTTTGGCATGTTCTCATGAGTTCTTTTTCCAGAAAGTATGTCATACCTACCTACTGGTCTGGAAAGATCCACACAGTTAACTGATGCTTAATCTGTGGGTCAAACTGTAAATCAGAGTTTCATCATTGGAGTCTGTATCACAGAACCATAGAGAGTTACCTCCATTGAATCTTAACAGTATTTCAACACAGGTGCATTTTTCTGCATTGATCTAATTATCTGGAACGATAGTTCTTCACATGAAGGATTATGGACCTCACTACAGATCCTGCATGCAAGGTTGAATTTCTGTGAATGCAATTAGTGTTCGAATTTTATAAAATCCATGTGGAAGGCCTCTCTCCATCTCCATTCCAGCAACTGGGTATTATTTTTCTTTGTGCTATGGAATGTGAAGGTAGAGAGCATTGCTATCTTTTATCCCAATTTACTCTTAGATTGCCACCCTATCTGTTTAAATTGGTCAGTTTTCACCTTCCTACATTTTAAACCTTCTATAGTGTCCCTCAGATTAATGGGCATAATCAGAATTCATATTGCAATATTATTGATGTTCTGTATGTTAGAAGAAATGTTAATTTCAGCAGCACATTTTAATACTTTAGTTTCTGGGATTATTTCAAGACCATGAATGCTAGCTCAATTTATAAATCATTTGTACAAAAACATTGTGTAACAACTATTTAACCAGGAACTATTTTAACAGGCTCGTTTTGATCGTCTGGATGAACACATGACCCCAGAGATGTTTCGTACTCCTCTGCATGAATTGGCATTATCTATCAAGCTACTTCGTTTGGGACCTATTGGGCAATTCCTTAGTAAAGCAATTGAACCGCCACCTATTGATGCAGTTATTGAGGCAGAAGTACTTCTCAGAGGTAATAAAGCATTAATTTGTTTTTAAATTCAATATTGTGTTTAGTTTAACTTGTAGTTCTTTTAATTCATACATCCTCTTCCATTTTCTTGCATGCTGGTAACATACAAAGATAAAAATGGCAGCTCCATGGCTTTGTAGTCAGCCATTTGACTGCAAATCTGGAGGTCATGCATATGAAACCTATCAGGTCAGTTGCCAGATTTCCAGAATTTTCTCTTATCCTGGAAAACTGAAGGCTAAGAACTATCCATCTCAATAACAAATTAATTTTTCTCTTTGTATCTTAACAGTTAATATGTATTTCTGAGTAAATTAATTATAATGCAGCACATTGCACCCAAGGTTGGCAACAAATCCTTGTATTTACTTACAGTATCGCTAAATTATTATGTTACACTACTGTAATCATAGTTCACTACTTGATCCTTAAGGTCAGAGCTTGAAGAATGCAATACAGTATAAGGCTGGTGTTCAATGTTTTAACCATAGTCTGTACTACCTAAACTTCTAGATTTTAGTTACATTTGTATGCTAAAATATACAAATATAAGATTTACAGTATTAGAGCATAAATGTTCAGAGAGCTGAAAATATTCAAAATATTGGAGTATTACTATTTTTAGCAAAACTTTTAACACAAGTTCTTTTAACTGAAAATTTCATAACAAAAAAGTTTTTAAATTTTTTCTGTTGTCAACTGTAAAGATGATTTTAGTATGTTGTTATAGAACACCCTAATATTGATCTTGAGTAAAAATTTCAGCTTCATAGTTTCTGGAACAGTTACACCGATATCATAATAATATTAGGCTATGAAAAAGATGCTGTCATTTCCTTACATCTACTTACAACTGTAAAGTTGGAAGCTATCAGCCATATTTTAAAGTAAAAAATTGCAGATTGCCATGGTGCAGTGATATCATTAGAAAGATCTTGGAAACCCTCACAGATAGAGGCTGCTTTTATATTAACATTTTAGTAAATGGTATTTGAAAATTGCTTCAAAAGAAAGCATTCATAAGATTTGAAAGCAAAAATGGGAATGACCAAAGCTTGCAGAGTTATAATAAATAATAGGTACTTAAGAGACGACATTCATATACTACTTATGTTGTCTGAAAAAATTCAGATAAAACTTTTTACTTTCTCTTCCACGTACTTACAGTGGGTAATATTGTATTCCACCCGAAAACTAGATATTGAGATTTCACTGGAAATGCATGTTTTGGGGCCCACTGAACCCAAAAAGCAGTTTTAGAAAAAGACCCTTGGGTGTGTTCTGTAAACAGCATAACTCAGAAACAAGAAGTTGGATAAATACCAAATGTGGTATTTAAGTTTCTTGCAACACGACGACACAAAGATTTTCAAGAAAATCCCTGCACCACAAACTATCCTCTATATGGAACATTTTTTTGTATTTTTTATTTTTGCAAAGATAGCTTATAACAATCTTGGTTAAAATGCCATATATTTAAAATACAGACATAATGAAGTATATTTTGAGTTTTTTGGGAATAGCCTGTGATGCTCTCTTTTCGAAAACTTGTTGAACATTAACGTAGTTCTCTTTAACACTTACAACTTACTTCAAATAACTTCTTTTGTGACATTAAAATTTCTAGGATACTGATTATTTAGGCCCCCCCCCCTTTTTTTTTTTTTTTATTTTATTTATTTTTTTAATTTAAGATTCAGTCTAATCACCTCTATTATGTCATGGAAAGAGAGGAATTTCAAGGCCAGCATATAGTGACCTGATATCATTTAGGTTTCCTGTATCTCCTATGCACCTCAGTGAAATGTGTAATGGAAACATTTCCACAAAGATTTATCTTGATTATCATGCAGTAGATACAAAAATTAGCTTTCATAAGAATGATCTCTAGAAGCTATTTAAAAATAAATAATAATGTGTGGAAAAAAATCGTGTGAATGTAACAGATAAGCTTTTTAAATGTTATATCCAAAGAAGGTGTAGTCTCCCCTTAAGGAATACTAAATAGCAAATATTGCCGAAAAATGACAATTTTACCCTTTTTTTGTGCTACAGTCTTATAAATTGGAATTATATTGGGTAGATATTTTATCATTGTAGGTGTAATACTTGTATTTAAAATATATTTTTAAATGTGGTACACCATCTTTCTTTTTGTACTATGAATTCTGCTTGACTTCTAAGTAGGTAGTAACTCCTACATTGGAATCGAGAGATAAACTTTAGCTCATCTTTAACATTTTTGCATTGAATAGCCTTTTCTGTGAATGCAATTTCTGGTATAAATGATCCATTCTCAGAAACTATTCAAGATAATTATATTTTAGGGCGATTGATTAAAAAAAAAAAAATTGTAAGTGCTCTAGTGGATCTACTTTGGTGTTAATAAGGTGGTTATTTTTTAAAATAATTGCTGATATATCTTAATCAAAAGATGGCATGATTGGAAAAAAGTCCTATCTTCCTTAATAAACAAACTTATTATGTAAAAGTACAAACAAAAGTATTGTGAAAAAGTGTATAAAATGGCATGCACCTGCATCCTGTGAAAATTTCATTTTGATAACTTAAATAGTTTGAGATAATGGTCATGAATTTAGCAGATTTAACATTGACAAGATAGGGTTTTAATCTCCCCTTCGTAGTTTTAAATAATAAAGAACACTATATTTATCCAGCCTTAGAACTGTACATGATGTAAACAAAGCACTTTGCATCCCTCTGCGTTAGCCTCTTGTTCAGCACTTGTAGAAGCAGCCCCCTTATGGACTGGTCATCAATATCCTATGAATGCAAATGAGAACAAACGAACCATACAGTATTAAACAAAAGTTACAACCTTTTTTAGTTCATATTATTCAGTATTCCATATTAATCAAAAGTTTCAAACTATGTTTTATTAACATATTTTTTTGAAAACCCACAGATAATTGCAAGCATGTAAGGAACCACATGTTATGATATGCTATGGTTTCCCGCATATCACAGGCTAGTTAATGGCATATGCTTACATCAAGCTGGGTTCTAAGAGTGAAGTGATTGTAGTTATTTTTTTTATGGAATGGATTTTTTTTTTTTTTTTTTTGGCATCTTTATAGATGTAGACTATCAGTTTATCCATTCACTGCATGCAAATATGATGTAAGCTGTACTTCTATTTGAAGTATATCTTCTATTTATATCTTAGTTGCATACTGTTCTACCAAGGGAAAAATTGTTTTGTGCCAATACTTGAACTTCCCATCCAACAACAGTTGGTTGCACATTCTAAAGCTTTCATAAGTGCATCTGCCAATACTCTTGCTTCCAAGATATATTCTCTGTTTTATACCTGGAAAGTGTTGTGCACACTGAATAATAGCAAGAATATATAATATTTTTCTTTTATTTATTTATTTATTTTTATTGTAGTTTGTAATGTTAACATTTGCACGTTGGTGTAAAACCCTTCATTTGCTTGAAAGCACTGCAGGAGAAACATAACTGTTAAATTGTCTACATTATAATGTGGTTAGCTGAGAATTGTGCAAATTAAAAGCAAATCATTATAAATTGGAAATGATCAGCAATTCTTCAAATAAATTAATGTTAACTTTTTGAATTGTGGCATTCTACACCTAAAATATGCTTGCATCACTCTGTCACTCTTAAGGTGTAAGATGTAAATCAGTGAAACAGAGGTCACTTATGAGGCAAGCTAAGTGGGTAACAGTATCATATGATAAAAAATGGTCTGAAGGTTTTATTTGTGGGAGATATTTCAGAGCTAGATTGTCTCTTGTCAATGTAAATTTCATTCTGTTTTGGAAATTGCTAATTTCATAGCTGTACCCTTAATTTTGTGCAGAGATGCTTCCTAAAATGTCTACAGAATGAAGAGCACAAGAATAGTTAAAATACTTTATTATTTTATGGTGGAATAACATTGTTGATTGTAAAACAAAGTTTTGGTCAGCCAGTTCTAATTAGGGTAGGGTGTAAAATGGACATTACAATTAACTCATGTGTTGCACATTACATAAAATTCTGTTCGGTGTGTAGTAGAAAGCAGGAATAATGTGTTAACCACTTTGTAGTGCTGCAATTTTGTAAGCCTGAACATTTTTATGTTCCTATGTCCAGACATATTTTTGGAACCAATTTCACTTCAATCTAATGGCCAAAAGCTTTGAGCAACCTATTCGTACCAGAAAGCATTAGATCTATATATGTTAACGTATTAATGCCTGCCAGTATACATATGGTATACTAGCTGGCTTACCCAAAATTGCATAGATTTGTAGAATTTCATTTTATCTCTACCCTCTTCTTTAGAAATGATTGTGCAGTGACCGAGAAGATTTTTATGGTGAATCCTTCACTTTACCCATTGTAATCATAATTTTACACATCCCCAGCTATTCCTAAAAACAGAATGAAATATTTCCTGATATTCATGCAACAGGATGTAAAACATCAGCAGAATGTCAGACTTTCTTAACCCCCCCGAGACTCCTCCAAGTTCTGGAAATGCTCCATAATGTATAACCTTTGGCAGTGGAACAATCATTGGTCAGAATGGTTGAGTAATTCAAAATAATTACAGTAGTTGAAATTTTAAGCCTTTGTACCTTCTTCTTGGTACCGTAGTTATTAAACAATATAAAAGGTACATGGTTTTCTCATAATCATAGACCCTTAACATGTAGAGCAAAATGATTTGAAGCTAGTGAATATGAAGATTTCTCACTCACAAGCCACCTCTTTGGAAAAGAGACGTTCTGGCAACCATTGAGAAAAATAATATTCCAAGTATTAATTACAAAATATTGGTTGTCTGATTTGTTATGTTAGCTGGTCACAGTTTTCTCTCTCTATACAATTGTATTTAACATACTCTGCTAAGGATGCTGATTATAAAATACAAAGGAAATAAAGCAAAATTTTCATGCTTGAGGGTTGTTAAAAATGCGTTGGCATTGGTATAGTATCATTATATCCAGATTCAGTTCTTGATTGTTTTGCTGTGTCTTTGTTGCTGAATTGTGATCAGCTATGTATATATTGCTTGGAATGAAATATTTGCAGCATTATAGTAACAACTAATATCTACTCCATGGCATTCTCAACTAAATGTCAAAGTTTTCTTCGTGATCAACTAATAAATCATGTTCTACAATGTGTGTATTCAAGTACAAGGACTTTGTAAATCCTTTTTAATATTTTACTGATTTATGAAATGAAATGATGTGTTTTATAGATCATGTCCATCAGAAAGAATTAGGCTTTTCAATGGTGAAAGAATTATAAAAATTGATTGAGTGGTTTTTGAGATTCCCCCCCCCCCCCTACACAGACACCACACTTTATTTCTTTCCCTTTTTTTTTCTTTCTTTCTTTCTTTCTTTCTTTCTTTCTTTCTTTCTTTCTTTCTTTCTTTCTTTCTTTCTTTCTTTCTTTCTTTCTTTCTTTCTTTCTTTCTTTCTTTCTTTCTTTCTTTCTTTCTTTCTTTCTTTCTTTCTTTCTTTCTTTCTTTCTTTCTTTCTTAGATAGGTATGCTAAAATTCTGAGCATTTCTAAATAAGAAGTGGACAAGTTTAAACATTTTCTGCACCAACCTCTTCTCCCAGATGTCAGCCATTTAGATTTATGGCTGCAGATATGAATATCACTGCAATGTAAACTTTAAAAACTCATCCACATAACTTTATCTATTCACTCTTCTACAAACTATTTTACGAAATATACTCTATCTACTTCTTGCTAATCGAGATAAACTTACCTTACACTTTTCGTTGTTAGTTATAAGAAAATACAGTAGGCTAATGCCAAGTCCAGTTTTTAAAAATTGGTTTGCGGTATGATCGCTTTGAAATTCCATGCTCTTTTCACAACTACGAGCAAAAACAATTAGCAGCTTATCGGTTGAAAAAATCTGATGTGTTACATTTCTATAACTTTTTCTGCCCACTATTATTTATATAGCTTCTACAAACTATTCTTACAAAACATTTTGTTTCTCTACTTAATGTTATCAAGATAGAGATTTATAGAATTAATTTTACTATACATTTCATTAAAAGTACAAAAGGAATGCAGGAAACCAAAATGGTAGACAAATGTTTAACAGTATAATGACGGTGATAGCCAGCTGCTATTAACTATGGAAGCAGTCTTTTTGACCGCTCATTTTTTCTGTGTCTTTCACAGCTTAAATTTTAGTGCTAATAATGGGAATTGGTGTGAGGACATGGTTGTTAGGTATCTAGGCCTTATATATGTAATCACTGCAATGCTGTTTTTATCAATATTATTAATTCATTAATAACATTCTTTAACTTAAATTTCCCGATATGCAGGAATAATACAACTAAGCGTACTATGTTATGAAAATCTTGTTACATTAAAAAAATGGCAGTAAGCCTTAATAATGTGGCATAAAGATAAGTAAACACAGAAAATATGGAATGGAATACTGTATCTACTAGGTATGTGGTAAAGAAATAAAAGGATTTTGCATCAAATTATAGATATTCACAGACTTTTGTCTTAAGTTTTCTGTGCATGTGTCGTGTGCGCTGGTTTCCCATCTAAGTTGACTTACCTTTAATACATATGCATAATTTTTTTGTAGAAATGAAATGTCTTGATGCCAATGATGAGCTAACCCCTCTTGGCCGCATTCTGGCAAAGCTGCCTATTGAACCTCGACTTGGAAAAATGATGATTCTTGGTTGTATGTTTTTCTGTGGCGATGCTCTTTCAACAATGGCTGCTAACAGTTCAACATTTCCTGAAGTATTCACAACAGGTAAAATAAATATTCTTAAAAGCTCTTTCTTTTTTTTAAGTAACGGTGTAATGAATATATGCTTGACTTTGATGGTTTATCTACAGGTATGGACAACAGGCGCCTTACATACCAACAGAAATCATTTTCTGGAAATCGTTATTCAGATCATGTGGCAATGTTAAATGCATTCCAAGCATGGGAAGAAGCCAGAATGAATGGAGAACAAGCAGAAATTGCATTCTGTGATCACAAAATGCTCTCTTTACCTACCCTCAGGGTTACTTGGGAAGCAAAGGTATATTTTTAATACTGGTATTCTTTTAAATGCATATAGTTTCAGCAACAGAGTTTGTACTTTGGGAAGGTTTGGAATTCAGGGACTACTATGATTATCTAATGCCAATTTTTAAAAAAACAAGTGTACACTTTGGTACCAGTAAGTTGAAACATTTCGTTACAATACTAGATAATTTTATGTTTTAATCTTTATATCTATTGTATTTAGAGTTAGTTAAAGCTTTGGCTAAATAACTTAGGTTTAAGGCGCCGAGCCATAGCTTTGTATGTGCTTAGCATTTAAATAAAACCTAGGATCCAAAAACATTGTCTCTTTTGCCTACATTCACATGAACTTCATTGACAGTTGGCACTGTATTTAAATACCCATATGGCCACCTTCAAAATCTGATTTAAATCCCTGTGCAGCAGTGCAAGTACGTTATAAGGTTTAAACATTTGATGTGTTACACTCACATGATTTTCTCTACTCTTGTACAAACTATTTTTACAAATGCTTATTCTCCATATGCTTCATGTTAATCGAGATGTTAATCTTATTGCTAATTTTCTTGTAGATGCAAGGGGAATTGGTAGGCTTTAAGCGATAGTCAAATATTTTAAGAGCTGGTTGCTATGTGGAGTATTCCATTCTCTTTGCAATACCAGGACAAAAAAAAAAAAAATGAATAACGAATTTGAGAAAAAGTATAAGCATTGGAAAATTTAAGGGAATAACAAGCAATATCTCGAAAATGGTTCACCCAACAAAAAAAATGTATGTGACATAAATTGTGTATTTTAACATGACCTACATTTTTTGTGTAGTAAAATTTTGTCTATCTCTTATGGTTTACCAGTTATGCAAAAGTCATTCACAATGAAGAATACTTTTGGAGACATTCCCAGAAAATTTGAGATATACATTTCATTTGTCATGAAAATATCTTAAAGATATGATATTTTAATCAAAATGTTAGAGCCATTTTTGAGAAAATTAAAATTTTCAAAAAATGTTCCATGTAAAGGATAATCTGGCATGGGGGGATTTTCTTGAAAACCTTTGTGTCGCATCTCGGTATCGAATTTTTGGGTGGGGAATACAATACTTCCCCTACTTACTATACGTAGTAGAGAAAGTAAAAATATATGTGACAAATTTTGTATCCGATCTACATTTTTTGTGTAGTAAAATTTTGTCAATCTCTTATGGTTTACCAGTTATGCAAAAGTCGTTCACAATGCAGAATACTTTTGGAGACATTCCCAGAGAATTCGAGATATACATTTCATTTGTCATGAAAATATCTTAAAGATATGATATTTTAATCAAAATTGTTAGAGCCATTTTTGAGAAAATGGGGGGATTTTCTTGAAAACCTTTGTGTCGCATCTCGGTATCGAATTTTTGGGTGGGGAATACAATACTTCCCCTACTTACTATACGTAGTAGAGAAAGTAAAAATATATGTGACAAATTTTGTATCCGATCTACATTTTTTGTGTAGTAAAATTTTGTCAATCTCTTATGGTTTACCAGTTATGCAAAAGTCGTTCACAATGCAGAATACTTTTGGAGACATTCCCAGAGAATTCGAGTTATACAATTCATTTGCCATAAAAATGTCTTAAATTTATGGTATTTTATTCAAAATCGATAAAGCCATTTTTGAGAAAATTAAAATTTTTGAAAAATGTTCCATGTAAAGGGTAATCTGGGGGTGGGGGATTTTCTTGAAAACCTTCCTGTCACATCTCTGAGATACTGAAGCTAAATACCAAGTTTGGTATTTATCCAACTCTTCGTTTCTGAGTTATGCTGTTCACAGACACACACACGGACATGTTTCCAAAAATGCTTTTTATGCATTCAATGCACCTCAAAACATGTATTTCCGGTGAAATCTCAGTATCGAATTTTTGGGTGGAATGCAATACTTCCCTTACGTAGTAGAGAAAGTAAAAATTCATATGAAAGCAACCAGTATAATTTTTTCCTGAAATTTTGCATGCATGATACTTAAAGCATTGACTCACTAATTTTAATGATGTAATATGAATTTAGGATATGGTAGATCTCAGAACGGTTTTCCAGATGAAGGATGACACAACACATTTGCATTGTCAAGTATTTTTGCTATTTTTTTCGCATACTGTAGCATACAATACATTTTTTGTTACGTTTTTTTCCTTGTCTGTGGGTGGAGCATCTTGTCTTTGTTTGCAGTCTCAATATAGTATCCCCAGCTGAAGTTCAGCCTCTTAACTTTGTACTCTAGCAGTGTTAGACCCCATTCACAGTAAAGATTAAGCGTAAGCATAATATAAACTTAAATTAGATGATATGAATTGTAATGAAACCGTTCACAATGAATCATGTAAGCATAAAAATAAGCATTGGATTAAATGTAATCTTAGAAGCTTGTAAGGTCCAAGCTTTCAAGTTTATGTATATATTAGGAAACTAGCCATTCAGAGAGCGATTATCATCACATGATCATTCTTCCATCTCCCATTGGATTTTCTGTTGCCATGTGTAGACTTGTTAATGCACTTTCTGTGTAAGATCACGGGCCAGGAATCACTGGTGTATTTGTAAAATCACAGAAAAGCAAATTGTGCTTGTAGATGATGCTTTTTTGTGAGTTTAACATCCTTCAGCGAGATTCTAGCTCATTTTGATACATGTAGAAAACTTTTTAGTCGGTGGTTGTTTCACATTTCAGAAGTGGTATATTAGCTCAGCTGTTTAATACTCTCTTAAGATTGGCTGCTGCTTAGTTTTGCATTTATCGAAGTGAATGACAAAACATTGTGTTACGTTTGTCTTAAGTTTTACATTGTTATGTTCATGCATAATTTTCATTGCGAAGGTCCCTTACATTTTGAAACAACTGATGAGCAACTTTTGTTGTAAAGTCTGTGTAATTGGTTGCTTTTTCGCCAGTCATATTGTGAAATACAGTGAAACAATTGAATACTCTGAATCAGAAATATTTAACACTATATCTGACCTACCTGTGTACATATGAGCTAAGTGATGTGGAATTTATTTGTTATAATGTTGTATGCATTTGTGTATTGTATTCTTTGCATATCTTTGGTGTTGTTATCATGATTGTTATACAGGTGATCAGTTTGAGATGTCAGAAAGTAAAACGTTATATATAAGAGCCTAATGCACACATCTCTGAGCAGTTTGCTGTAATATAAGCAGTAAGGACGGAAGTTAACAATGAGTGATGTTTCAGTCATCTGCATAGCATGGTATCGCTATCATGCATAGGAGACAACTTATTGGGCAACTTATCCCAGCTTTTCTAATTAGGCCTACCAGTCCTTTATCTCCTCCTCTCATACATGGTGCACCATCAGTCACAATACAAGAGCACTTTTCAAAACCGCCTGTTTCACAGTTTCATTTACTGTTTTGAATATATCTTCACCCTTTGTTTTTCCATTTAACACATATCAAGTAGTTGTTGAAAAATCACTGATGATCATATGTATGAAAATCCAAAGTTGACTGGTGTCAGTCTGGTTGAAACTGCCGTCCAAGCATAGTGAAAAATAACTACATTATCCAACCGTCTCTTCTAATTTTTACATTATTTGTTCTCCTATACACTTTACTCGTCTAGATTGATGAGAGAGTGGAACAGTTGCAAATTTTGTAGACAAACTGCTTTCACCAAATGAATTTGCCATAGCAGTGGTACATCTTTAAACTATTTCTCCATCACTAAATGATTTCTTCCCTTTTGCAAGTTCCAGTGATACACTGTAAGAAGCAGTTAATGCAGCGGTCTCGTAGATGACATTTTTGTAAATATACCTTTCTGATGTTTCAAGTTTTTCTTGTAATCACTAAACTTGCAGCTCTTGAAGCCCCCCTCATACTTCTTCAGCTGTTTTTCATGTGAAGTATTATAACGTCTCTTAACATTGTACTCTTTACAAGCAGATATTACCTTGCATGCACACAGCACATTGCAACTTGTCATTACTGGTTGCGGCGAAGTAATTCAACTCTCATGTATCTTCATAACTTCTATTTTCATCTTGTCTTTTTCCTCTTCTTGCTAATGTTGCTCATTTCTGCTCTATCTAACACTGTCTAACAATAAGTACGAGCAGATAAAAATTAGTACATAACCTTGCGCATGAAGACAAATGAGACAGCAGGCTGGTGAACAGCAAATATAAAAATGTCTTCCCGACCTTGATGCTCTAAACATGGCTAAATGGATGCATTGCGCATGATCATAATCTTGAACAAAGTTTCCACCAGAGTCACTAGAATGCAACGCCTGGTTATTGTGCAAAATTTCAAACAGAATCAGTTGCTATATTACAGGTAATCAACAGGCTACAAAACTATGGGTTGCGGGCTGTGGTTGGACAGGCCTGATGTATAGACCTTATGGTCTTGATAGAACCTTTTGACAGCTTTAGAGATGCAAAATGCAAAGCAGACAGATCAAGGAAACTAGGAACACACAACTACACTAGCAGCTTACGCGGAAACACAACTCGCCTTAAACCAACACAATCAAAAACAATGAAAAGAAAAATTAAACAGAGATATATATCAAATCACAATGGTAGATTCCAAAATATCCAGGATAGGTATAATCATACTATACCCAGAAACAAGCAGAATTATGCTAACCATGTTTCAAGAACATACACAAGCAGGTCATCACTTAGAGATAACCAATTCAATTGTATAAGATTTTGCAGTGATATTTAACGAATCAAAGAGTGCCCTATGCAAGAGCAGGAATAATAGATACTGCTATGCACAGGAAACAAAACAAGTCTGAACAGAGAAACATAATCAAACAGAGCAAATACAGATGCAGGAAAATTTAAGTAATAACACGCGGAATGTTAATCCAGTGGAAAACTAGGTCAAAGTCAATTTTGTTCCTGAAGGTTGATCGATGTAGCATAAGAGACGATAAAATTAACACACAAATAGAGACTTTAATAAAACATGCTGAAAATGAAAATAATAATAATAATAATAATAATAATAATAATAATAATAATAATAATAATAATAATAATAATAATAATAAAGAAACGATAAACCCACCATTAATAAAATAAAAAGTTAGGAATAGTGAATTAAATGCAATGATTGATACAGGTATTTCTGTATGTACGAAAATTTGTTTAGGAAAATCTTCAAGGAAAAGGAGCAGAATTTTTACCAGTATGCAGGGTATATTGTAGTATAGCTATTGGGAGAAAGAAAAAACATATAAGATATCAAGTAAGAATACAGATAAAAATGGATGACTGGGAATTCGATTTAGTAGCTTTGGTAATTGGAAGTGACATATTGAAGTTTTGGAAATAAAATTATAAGACTCATGAATTCATAACTTACATAGAAGAAATAAAATTTATAGAAGAGGAATGTGTAGGATGCGAGTATGATATACACGAGGAATGGGCACGGACAAAAGGTCTTTTGTTGATAACATAAGATTATATGAAATACATTGGTGAACATAAAAACTAATAGAATAATGAAATATATGAAAACAGAGAAATTAAATTTTGTGACCATGTATTTTGTCAAGGATGCCATGTCAACTAGGAAATTAATAATCTTCAAAATAATTTTCCATTAATAAATGATGATACAAAAGTAATATAGCTAATAAATCATAAAGTTAATGAGGCACATAATTTAAATAAAAAAGGAATTAAGAGAAATTTTAATAAAGAACAAGAGAATATTTAATAAGATGCTGATCAGGTTATTCAGGTTAGAGCATGGAATCGCAGAACTTCTTGTTACGTGAATCCTGTGGTATGGGTTATATAAAAAAAAAATTAAATAAGAATGACCATCATTGCTAGAAAAATAAACACACACATGTTACCAGGTCATTTTAGACTAGAGGGACTTGATCAGTTAATAAAATTAAAAGGAGATAAACGTTTTCTAAGTTATATCTATCTAATTCTGACAAATGCCGTTGCATGAAGGCATTAGAAAGTTCACCAGCTTTATACATGGAGGGAAAGTATTTCAGTTTTTAAAATATGCTTTTGGTTTATCTATGAGTAGTGGTGCTTTACTGAGAAACTTGTATAAAATATTTGGTAATACAACTGACTATTTCGTTACTCAATATGTGGATGATTTCTTAATCTACAGTGAAGATCCTGAATCCCATCTAGAACATATAAATTATGTATTATCTAAATTTGATCAAAGCAATATGATGATTAACTTAGAAAAAATGAGAATTCTTTGTAAACAAAGCGGAATTCTTGGGATATATAATTTCACCGGAAGGGATAAAGCCGAATCCAGAGAGAATTAAAGCCGTGGAACTCTGCTGGAAGTTTAAAACAATTGAGAAGATTTTTAGGAATTTTGCAGTATTGATCAAAATTCATGATTAACTATTCCAAGGAATTGTCAATGTTAAGAGAATTATTGAGAAAAGACATAAAATGGGAATGTACTGCAAAACATAAAGCAGCTTTCAAGAAAATTAAAGATTTATTTCAAAGTGTAAGCCTAGAATGTCCAAATCCAAATTTACCTTTTTTTTAATATACAATGATGCCAGTATACATTCTTTTGGAGCATTGGTTACACAAAGAGATGAACAAAACGAAAACCATGTAATTGCAACAGCACCTAGATTTTTAAATAAAATTGAAGCTAATTCCTGTGTAACAGAATTGGAAATTGCAGCCATATATTTTGCACTATGAAGAAGGTATTTTGGTGGATGCTTTTCAGTTAACTGCCCCACGTATGGCAGCCAATTTTGAAGAAGGTAATATTCAACTGTTATTTGGTTCACGTAATAAATTACATAAATTATTTAATCTGCTCCGCAGTTGATAGCCAACCTGTAGTAGTTTGTTTTTCTTCTACTGTTGAAGTTTTACTGTTGTTGTTAGCCACACACTTGGAAGCTAACTTGAAGAGGTTAATTTGCTGCTGTTGTTGCATAATAAATGTTTATGTAAACTTGAAGAATTGTTAAATGTAATAATAGTTGCTTTATGTAGTTTGAAACACGCTTTGGGCGTCAGTTTGAATTTTATGCTTACGTAATATTACTGTTTGAATTTGCCTCGGCTGCGTCAGTCTTACTTTACAGTCATGTATCTTATGCAGGGCATGGTATGACAATTATTTGTAGACATCACAGAATTAAACTTTTAAATTAACTTCTTTTATTTAAATTCTTGCACATATTTGTTCAGCACTTAAAGAACTGTGAGAAACTTTTATACATTCACTTAGCTCGTATATCTGTTTTTACTGTTCACCCGTAGAGAACACATTTTCCCATCTATACTCTACCAAGTCTCGCCAGCAACTGAGTAACCTCAACGGTCAAAACCCATAAGCTTCGGTATTGCAAGTCTCTGATTGGTTAATTTTAGTCCAATAGAATATCTGCATCTAACTTAAAACTTTTCTTTGCTGTTGATTGGCTAATTTAAAACTGTTACAGAATTTACGTCATCGTCGCTCTAATCATGACCAGTACATTTCAAATTCTAAACATATTATTGCTACAATTACCTCATTATTACTCATTGTTAGCAACTTAAAACTTATTATTCTCACAGTTCTTGCATTATTAGAGTATGTAATGTATTCACATAACATTAATAAAATATGTTTACAATAAAAATAAACATTTCAATGACTGTTACATACAATTTAAATAATTATTACTTACATATTGTTTCAAGGCGGGCTGTTATTGAATTTACTTATTATAAATAACAATTGAAATTATTCAGGTATTAAAATACTGCCTCAACTACAAAAATGTAGACAATATGTATAAATAACAATTGATGGGAAACACAGTGAAGTAGTTAAAGTATTATTTAAATAAAATTCTAGTGGCAACACACTCTAACTTCACTCTTTCAAGATAATTACCTTGAACGTGTTTCGAAGTCACCTTGTCTTCATCAGCTAAGAGTCACTAACGAGTCTGTTGATTTCAATGTAGAGGTCGCTGTTGGGCTTCCTGGCATTGATGTCATTTTGGTTTGATGTATTTAAAGATGAGATCCTTTTCCGAGGATTTTGGATAATTTTGGATAAATCTGAATATGAAATCCATATGACAGCATTTCTTCATGACAATGATTACAAAAAACTTACAAAAAACTTACAAAAGACTCCACAAAAAAGAGTCAGAACACTACAATAAAGGTGCTAAACATTATTAAACATATTTTGAATGAAAAACACAAAAAGTTCCTCATACCAAGCAACCGTATCACACCCAGGATATATGGATTACCAAAAATACATAAACCAGGTCAAGAAATGAGACCAATAATAAACACTATAAACTCATCCACATACAATATATCAACATGGTTAATTAAAGAATTTCAGAAACTTTCACAGTTCCATGCCTAAGCATTAAGAATACATTTGATCTGATAGAAAGTATCCAAAACCTAGAACTCACGGAACTCTAGTGTCGTTTGATGTCATTTCTTTGTTCCCTAGCATACCAAGAGAAAAAATCCTTACATATACCAGGCAGTGGTTAAAGTCAACAGACATGGGTAATGAAAAAATAGAGGAATATCTTGCTTTGATAGAGTTATGTATCAATGAGAACTATTTTACATTTAGAGATGAATACTATTGCCAAATAAATGGACTAGCGATGGGAAATCCATTGTCCCCATTTCTAGCCAATTTGTACATGAGCTTTCTGGAGACCCACACAACAAATGCATTCCCATTTTATTTAAATGATGGTTCAGATATGCTGACGACATCTTTGCAGTAGTTAACAAGAAACTTGCCAAAGATGCCTTGAAGTTACTTAATTTGATGGACAGCTTGGTAAAATTCACAATGGAAATAGAATCAGATAACAAACTCCCTTTCTTGGATATAATATTCATCAGAACTAACAATAAATTAGAATTTGGAATTTTTAGAAAACCTACACATTACATAAAGAACAAAGGATATAACCCAAGACCACATAAACATGCAATTTTCAACAGTTTGGCCTTCAGATTGGTAAACATACCCTTGAAAGATGAGGAATATAAGAAAGAGCTCCAAAACATCATAGAAGTAGCCTATAAAAATGGCTTTACAAAAGAATTAGTATACAAGAAAATCCAAAAATTTAAAAAAGATAAAGAAAACAAATTACCACTCTACAAAAAATAACAAAAGACAATAGTTTTAAAAAGTTCACATTTCATCCTTGGGCACATAAAAAATTCCACAAGATATTCAAGCAGTGGAACATCAAACTAGCACCCATCAATAAACGTAGTTTAAATAACATATTAAGGACAAAACAAAAGATAAAATTCCTAGAACTAAAATGCCAGACATTTACCAGATAAATTGTAGTGATTGCAAACTTAAATATATAGGCAAAACAAAAAGGAACATAGGGGTGACACTGAAAGAACATTTTAGAAATATAAGACACAAAGAAACTGAAAAATCTGCCATCACATATCATTTCTGGAATTCAGACCACAACATCCATAATGAAATAAATCTAATCAAATCGATCCAAAATCCAATAGAATTGACGATATGGGAAAAACTCCTCATACAAAAAAACAAAAGCCATCTAATGAATTTCAATTTCCCCCCGGAAAAGGATCTCATCTTTAAATACATCAAGCCAAAAATGACGTCAACGTCAGGAAGCCCAACGGCGACCTCTGCATTGAAATCAACAGACTCGTTAGTGGCTCTTAGCTGATGATGAGGACAAGGTGTCTTCGGAACGCGTTCCAGGTAATTATCTTGAAAGAGTGAAGTTAGAGTGCGTTGCCACTAGAATTTTATTTAAATAATATGTATACAATTACAAAACAATCGTATATACTAACCATGTAAGCTTGTCATTTATGCAAAAGTGTAAATTAACAAATTAAAAAATTTGGAGATATATTCATGAAATAATTTCACATGATATTGAAATTAAACATATTTCACACAAAGGGAATATTTTTATTGATATCAATTCAGATTAAAATCAGAAAAGCACATCCCAGAAATAATAAGTAACCCACATAATGAAATAAAAATAATGAATTTTAATGTAAGAAAGAATAATGCTATCTTAAAAGATTTAAAAATATAATAAAATTGCAACAAGAGGATCCAGAATCAAAAGAAATTTTTAACGAAGTTCCCAAAATAAAGCCTGGATTGATGTCAAAAGGGAAATTTAACGGAATTTTATTTAAATTACATGGGACCAACTTAAAGAAATGGAAAATGATAGTACCAAAATCAATACAGAACAAAATCATTCTAGCTTTCCATCATTCACTTACACATTCTGGAAGCGAAAGAATATTGTTGGCTATTGGAGAAATGCTTTATATTAAATATCTGGGAAAGAAAGTGAGAAGATTAATATATACATGCAAATTATGCCAAAAAGCAAAGCCAATGTACATGAAATATTATGTCATACCACAGACAGTCATGAGAGATCAGAATAATGCTTTGGTAACTGTTGACGAACATGGAGAACTCCCAATAGGTATAAACAGATGTAGATATATTTTTGTGATGCTGGACATTTCACAAAATTTATAAAAATATACCCTGTTAAAAATATAGTAAAGTTTGCCTAAATAAAATAGTAAAAGATTACATCCTAAATATGATAAAATGCTAATGATACTGTCCGATAATGCAATTATATATAAGAGCAAGGTATCCCAAAATAAACTGGAGTATTAATGATTAGCATAGTATTCACAGGGAAAACGTACTGAAAGGATGAGAGACATTTCAATTTATTTAAGAACTTTGTGCCACAAAGTTCATAACTCTTGGGTTGACCAATGTGAATATATCAAAGCAATTATAAATAATACAATAAATACCACTACCAAATTCACTCCAGTGGAATTGATGCTAAATGAGAAACCTAACAATTTAATTATTGACTTTCCTACTACCATGGCAGCATAGAGAGAATTGACTGAAAAAGCAAAATGCTAGGTTGCATTCCAAAGATTACAAAAGGCGATGAAAGAAGAGAAAGGGTTAAAATATTAACAAATAAATGATTACGTATGTATTGTAATGAAAAGAAGCTAGAAACAGTGATGTGTATTGAATTTATTTAAAGGTGAGTCGAAATTGTTACACTAACATCACTTAAGTTTACTCACTTAACATGTTTCGGGAAACCGTTGTTCCCATCCTCAGAAGGTTAACTCGACAGTACTCAGTCGAGTTAACCTTCTGAGGATGGGAACAACGGTTTCCCGAAACATGTTAAGTGAGTAAACTTAAGTGATGTTAGTGTAACAATTTCGACTCACCTTTAAATAAAATAAATGATTACCTAAGTTAGGAGATAAAATCCTTTTTAAAAAAAAAAACAATATTTCAATAGCCTCAATAAACAGACATCATAAATGGAACTAATGTACACGGAACCATTGGTAATTGTAAAACAATTTGAGATCACACGTATGAGCTGCAAAATTTAAATAGAAAGACCGTGGGAAGATTTCACAAAAGTAAATTGAAACCCTTCAAAGAACTATAAATTAAATTAACAAAAGAAAATGTATATACGTAAATGTTTGAACATTTTGGAAGACGTATCCATGGTGACCATGCATGTAAAATAAGTGGAACTAATCTTCTATGAAATTCGCTGAAGGAATAAACATAAGGTAAGCTTAATAACTTGAAGTATAATATAGATAGAATATATTTATCAATCTTTTAAAAAATACTATAACGAATGATATCCTGAATAATCTTATAAAGCATAAAACTTAATGAAAAATCAAGTAAAATGGAAGAATATGAATCCGAAATGCATTAGGGATTATATTGTGTGTATATCATTATAATTGTTATAAAAATATAGTAATTTAACACCAAGCGAAAACAAAAATGATATAAATTTATTGTTCTTCAGCAGAAGACGTAATTATTAATAATAAAGTTGTAAGTAAAGAGTATAATTGAAGGATTTAGCCATAATGAATTATATGAATATAAATGTGTGAATTTTTCATTCTGGATGCAATTTGCGACCATAAGAGTATAAAAATGATGCTACTATGATATAAAAATGAATGTTAAGAAAATGTGCTGCGATGATACAAAAATAAATAAGGAAAAATGATGAATTTAGTTTTCTTGTAAAACCTTGAAACTATAATATTACAATTGCAATAATAAAAATAAATATACACGATATGATTAATATAAAAATGAAATAAGATATATTGTTCAAGATTGATTATTAATCTGGAGGAATATTCGGGATAAAATGAATAAGTTATAATAAACATGATTAGCTGCACCTAATACAATGGTATTTCAAGTGAGAATAGAAACTTCTTTAATAATTATATATAACCAAAAGATAATAGAGGGAAATGTATAAAAGATGGTCACATGCAACGCTTGGTTTCATCATTGATATATATAACATTTGGTTTAATCAGGGTTTAGTTTCTTCTATAATTCACACTTTAAACAAGATACAAACAATTAATACTTGAATTATGAAGGGGTTGTGGTTTTATTTAAATTTACAATTCTTAAAATTAAAATAACACTACCAAAGGCATTTGAAATTGAAATAGTTATTTAACACTATATCTGACTTACCTGTCTATATATGAGCTTAATGATGCAGAATTAATTTGTTATGATATTGTATGCATTTGTGTATTGTATTATTTACATATCTTTGGTGGTATTATGATTGTTATATTTATTGTTATGGGATTATAAATTTGTTTCTTGCTAATATATATATTCAGAAGTTAAATTCATTTATTAATATAACAGTAATTTAAAATATATCATGACCAACTTTAGCCAAATTTGTATCAATTATATTATATGACCATGGAATAAACAAACTTGTTATTTTCTAACAAGAAATATTAAGAAAACAAAAGGTATTGCCAAGGAACAGTAAATAACATTCTTCTCATAGTAAGAGGAATTAAAGTTGGAAAATAAATATTTGTGTTATTCATAATAATGAATCTTGCCCATTACAATGCCCTGAGGTAAATATAGAGTTCTCATCGCTCAACTAAAAATTTTGTCAAATTCCACAGTAACCCAGATATTTAGCATATAGAAAAATGGTTTCCTTACCTGTGTGTTGCATTATAGGAAATAAAGCTGTCGCTTCATCTTACAAATCAACATCTCCCATTCCCTTCTGGTACTGTAGGGAATACATTGGTTTCAATCTGGGTGTCCGACCTTTCTTTTTTTCAGCTTGCCTGTTGCTATGTAGCAACTCAGTGTTTCTTCAATAGGAAACAAACATTTTTGTTATCGTTCCACTTTACACATAGCACATTCTTTGTCGATTGTGATTCATATTTGCTACGTTTTCAGTTTATTGTGATAGTGGTGCAAATCCTTCCATTTTCTCTCGCAGTACCAATACTAGCTTTTCTGTCTAGCCTTCTAAAGAGATCCTTTGAATGACACCTGTGAGTTATAAATGCAAATATACATAGTTTTATTCGCCAATGTATACTTGCGAGCTGTGCTTGTCATGTCATTTGAACACCATTACTACCTTATGTGAGTATAGCTTGTCATATGACTCTAATTAGTTAAGGGGATAGGTAATCTGAAAGCACTGAATTCCACTCTTAAAGTATATAAGCCTATCAGTTATATAAGTGACAACAAATTAGCATTCTTCTTAAAGTTTAGAAGCATGTTGTAGTTTTGTTTAGTATTTTTTAAATGATGAGTTTTAATACTTGCTCTGGAAAATTGTCAAACTACAGGATATGAGGGGCACACAGTGGTCCCAATTGCAAATCTGGACAGCCAAAAATAAAATTTTCAGCATGGCTTTGCCATAGCATCTTCCCATTATGTAGAATATTGCTCATCAGCAGTAAAAGCACCTGTTGATGCAATAAAAAGACATAAGAATAATGTAAACATAGACAATTTTTATTCCCAACTACCACAATATGTCATTCCATTCGTAGCCTTCCCTTGTATTGCATACTGCTTTTTAAGCAAAGCCAAATAACCCATAATGGAAAATAAAGACAAAGTTATTTAGATACACATGAAACTTTAATCAAATGTGTGTTATATTTTACTTTCTTGTGTGCTTGTTTACTTATTGCAAAGTCAAGTATTAATTTTAAAGTTTAGCCATAAAAATATAACAATCTTAAAATGTTGAGCCATATCATGAAGTTTTAAGATACTCTTTCTTATTATAATTACATAATTTTTGTGTGCTTATGGGTGAAGATATTTGTTGCAATTTTCAGAAGGCATGTTTAGCTGTGACCCATATGGAGGTATTTGATGCTCTTAAGACAAATGGGAAAATTTGCACAAAACAAGGCAATCTTATTTTCATACGAATAAGTCAAGAATAATTCTCAGTGTTAATATCTCCTATGGGATAGTGTAATAAAAGCACATCTAAATTACAAAAAAATAACTGCTGGGTGTCTGAATAAATTTATCTGGGAGGTGGCTTAAAAATCATAGAAATGTAAATAGGTTCCTAAAATACAATTTGAGTTGCCTTCAGGAAGAATTAATGTTAACTGAACTGAAAGTAGTGAACATGTCCCTTTAACTGGAACTGCTATGGTTGAGGAAGATCATGAAAATTATTTTTGGAGAGCTCTTTCAGATCGAAGAGAAGAAAGCTAAAGACGTTTAAGAATCTGCGAGTTCAGTAGAACTTTCTTTTTTGAAGCAGGAGTTTAAGAAAAGAAGGCAAAAGAGATGCTTATGTCTCCAACATAAAAGAAGGCTACCAATAATTTTCAAATGGAAAATCTATGCTACACACTCCTAAGGAGGCTAACCAACCATCAATACCCTAATATCTACACAGGAGAGGCATGCCAATATATTTTCTACTTAGCAAAATCTCTTGGAAGCAAAAGTTAATGTTATCTTGCAAAGGACTCAAGAATTATCAGTGATATTTCAGCAGAAATTAAATTGCAAGCAGTACTGGACAGTACAGCAGTGCATCTTGTCAAATGTTATATTCCAAGCATTGGATGAAATTACAAAGCACACTCTTCAGTTTTGTAAATGGGGGGTGGTGGCAGCAATGTCCATAACTGTTATGTAAACAGATTCTTCCAGGAAAGGATGGGCAGCACCATGACACTGAGCTTCTCATAACTGTGCCTCTATAGCTGTATATGGTTTTGGAACAGAAATACTGATACAGTGGAATCTCGTTAGCACGTCCCTCATTAACACACTTTCCCACATATTGCATTGAATTATAAAATGCACCAAATATAATAAATAATGTTTCTTTAGTACATTCGAAGTTTGACATCCTCATTCACTATTTTGGGCCAATCCTTGGTCAGTCCAGTGAGAATAGGTGCTTGCTACATTTGAACTTTGACGTTCTCATTCGCTCCTTTGGACAATCCAGTTGGGGTGGAGACCAGCAGCCAATGACAAGCATGTATTTGTGTGGGCAGGATAGAGAATGCTCTAGCTTGGCCTGGTTAATTTCTACTGTGGAGTGTTGACCAAAGATACATAGATTGTATTTTAGCTCTTCATTCACAATGGAGAAAAAGAAAATGTGGCAAATAACCAACAGTGAAAAACTGAAAATCCTTGAAGTAGATCACAGTCCAAATATGATATGTGTGGATATAGTGCAGAAGTTAAACATTCTTCCGTCAACCTTAAACACAGTTGTTTGCAAACTAAACAGATTGAAACTGAAGAAAGGAAAGGTGCTAAAAGAAAACATAATTGCCATGGCCAGTTTCCAGAATTAGATAATGTTCTACTAAAGTGGTTTACACAAGCAAGAGCTTCAAATGTGCCAATAGATGGTACTGTGGTTTGAGCTCAGGCTACACATTTAGCACAGAAGATATGACTGGACGATTTCAAAGCTTCCAATGACTGGATTGAAAGTTTAAAGAATTGGCATGGCTTAGCTTACAGATGTGTGCAAGGTAAGGCTGCTGCGCTAGATAATGGCACTACACTATGTGAAAATGTAGAAATGTGGAAAAATACAGCGTTCCTGTCAATTTTGAAAGATTATAGCCCTGGTGATGTTTATAATGCAGATAAAATGGGACTATTTTTCCATCTTTTGCCATAAAAAACCCTGGATTTTAAGGACATAAGTAACATGGCAGGAAACTTAACATGGAGATGATTAAAGTTTTGTTGTACTACAACGAAAGCGGAACTGAGAAATTGGTACTGCTGGTTATTGGAAAGGCACGCAGTCTGCGATGCTTCAAGAATGTGTGATCTTTTCCATACAAGTACACTTCCAACACAAAAGCTTCTGTGATATTTGAGAATTTCTTGCGAGCATGGGATGCAAGACTGTGCATAAGAAGCAGGAAAATTGCACTCTTCATTGATCAGTGTGCTGCTCATCCACCAACTGTTTCAAATTTAAGAAACAAAGATCATTTTCCTTCCAGCATACTACACGGGTAAGCTACAACCTTTAAATCAAGCCATAATTCAGTGCATGAAGTAAACGTATCAGAAAAGGCTGGTACTGAGAAGGTTAGCTTCACTGGAATCAACGACAAGAAAAATCACTTGGATGCTATGCATTTCATTAGGACTGCCTGGGATTCTGTGATGCAAGATACCATTAGAAACTGCTTTAATAAAGCTGGGTTTTGTTCTTGATGACATCATGCTGGCAGTTCAGTTTTCCGAGAGTGAAGAATGGCGCCAAACAGCAGATGATGCCGGCATGTCTTTTGAAACTTATATAAACATTGATCATGAAATTCCAGTGTGTGAAACAGCGACGATAGATGAAATACTTGAACAAATGAAAGAAGCGTCACTGGGAGATGAAAGTGATGATGAGCTAGATCCTGATCCAATTCCTACAGTGTAGAAAGTGATGAAAGCAATGGACATAGTGAAGCGATATGTGTGCAGTTTCGTAGTTGATGGTGATGTAATGAGTTAATGACTTTACTTAACAAAATGGACAGTAAAATTTTGGCATTAAAGCCAACAAAGCAATCAACCATAGATAGTATTTCAAATCAGTGTAAATAGGTCCATATTTCACATCCGTTTGAGAGATAAGTGCAAAAATGCACTAATGGGATTCTACTCTCTCTCTCTCTCTCTCTCTCTCTCTCTCTCTCTCTCTCTCTCTCTGTGAAGGTGTGTGTGTGTGTGTTTCTTTTGAAGGGGGGCTGAGGATTATGGAACATTAATAAGTATATCAAAAATCTATCACAAACAGAGGTTGAGTATTAGAACAGTGAGCATGAAAGTGCATAGCTCAGCAATTACACATAATACTAAACTTGTTATTTAGGTTCATTATCTTCCAAAAGATGTGACTCAAAACTTTTCAAGAAAATCCCCCCATCCCAAATTACCCTTTACATGGAATATTTTTTGAAATTTTCTATTTTCCAAAAAATGGCTCTAACAGTTTTGATTAAAATACCATATATTAAAGATATTTATGTGAAAAATAAAATGTATATTTTTAATTTTTGGGGAATATTCTATGAGGTTCTCTTCATTCAGAGGGAATTTTGTATAATCTTGTATAACTGGTAAACGTTAGGTGATAGATGAAAATGTAGATTTCTTTAAAACAAACAATTTATTTTAAATAAGTTTTTTGTGGCTAAGTAGGGGGTGATTTTTAGCTTTTTGAAATCAGAAATTTAGCATTTTGTAGCATTTATACATTTGCAATTTAGCATTTTATAGGATTTTGAAAAAAAAATATATAATTTGAGTTAATTTTGATAAATGATCAATATCATTAAAATGAGATTTAAAACCTATTTATAGAGAGTTATTAGTGAGTTAAAAAGGCTTAAGTGTCCATTGATTTTACGTTAATATAGGTTAAAGTAATACACAGAAAATAGAAAATCTGATGTGTTACACTCACATGACTTTCTCTACTCTTGTACAAACTATTTTTACAAACGCTTATTCTCCATATGCTTCATGTAAATCGAGATATTGAGATGTTAATCTTATTGCAAATTTTCTTGTAGATGCAAGGGGAATTGGTAGGCTTTAAGTGATTATCAAATATTTTAAGAGCTGGTTGCTATGTGGAGTATTGCATTCTCTTTGCATATCTAGGACAAAAAAAAAAAAAATGTGTTCCACTCACATGACTTTCTGTACTCTTATACAAACTATTTTTACAAACGCTTATTCTCCATATGCTTCATGTTAATCGAGATGTTAATCTTATTGCTAATTTTCTTGTAGATGCAAGGGGAATATGGTAGACTTTAAGCAACAGTCAAATATTTTAAGAGCTGGTTGCTATGTGCAGTATTCCATTCTCTTTGCATGTCCAGGATATAAAAAAATGAATAACGAATTCCCATTTGAGAAAAAGTATAAGTATTGGAAAATTTAAGGGAATAACAAGCAACATCTCGAAAATGATTCACTCAACAAAAAAAATGTATATGACATAAATTGTGTATTTTAAAGCGATCTACATTTTTTGTGTAGTAAAATTTTGTCTCTCTCTTATGGTTTACCAGTTATGCAAAAGTTGTTCACAATGGAGAATACTTTTGGAGACATTCCCAGAAAATTTGAGATATACATTTCATTTGTCATGAAAATATCTTAAACATATGATATTTTAATCAAAATCATTAGTCATTTTTGAGAAAATTAAAATGTTCGAAAAATGTTCCATGTAAAGGGTAATCTGGGGTGGCGGGATTTTCTTGAAAACCTTCGTGTCACATCTCTGGAAGATACTGAACCTAAATACCAAGTTTGGTGTTTATGCGACTTCGTTTCTGAGTTATGCTGTTCATAGACACACACACGGACATGTTTCCAGAAATGCTTTTTTGGATTCAGGGGGTCACAAAAACATATATTTCCGGTGAAATCTCGGTATCGAATTTTTGGGTGGAATACAATACATCCCCTACTTACTACACGTAGTAGAGAAAGTAACAAAGTTGGAAAAAAAGTTGATACAGGCTAAAGCATAACATAAAAATATAAATCCATGTGATGATGTAAAACTAGCATAATAAGAAGAAAAAAAAATCTGATGTGTTACAGTCACATGACTTTCTCTACTCTTGTACAAACTATTTTTACAAACGTTTATTCTCCATATGCTTCATGTTAATCGAGATATTAATCTTATTGCTAATTTTCTTGTAGATGCAAGGGGAATATGGTAGGCTTTAAGCGATAGTCAAATCTTTTAAGCGCTGGTTGCTATGTGGCGCATTCCATTCTGTCCAGGAGAAAACAAATCTGATGTGTTACACTCACATGACTTTCTCTACTCTTGTACAACCTATTTTTACAAACGCCTATTCTCCATATGCTTCATGTTAATCGAGATATCAATCTTATTGTTAATTTTCTTGTAGCTGCAAGGGGAATATGATAGGTTTTAAGCGAGTCAAATATTTTAACGCTGGTTGCTATGCGGCGCATTCCATTCTCTTTGCATGTTCAGGACAAAAAAAAAATGAATAACGAATTTGAGAAAAAGTATAAGTATTGGAAAATTTAAGGGAATAACAAGCGATATCTCAAACGGTTCACTCAACAACAAAACTGTATATGACATAAATTGTGTATTTTAACGCGATCTACATTTTTTGTGTAGTAAAATTTTGTCTATCTCTTATGGTTTACCAGTTATGCAAAATTCGTTCACAATGAAGAATACTTTTGGAGACATTCCCAGAAAATTCAAGATATACATTTCATTTCTCATGACAATGTCTTAAACATATGATATTTTAATCAAAGTCGTTAGAGCCATTTTTGAGAAAATTAAGATTTTCGAAAAATGTTCCATGTAAAGGGTAGTCTGGGGTGGGGGGATTTTCTTGAAAACCTTCGTGTTGCATCTCTGGAAGATACTGAACCTAAATACCACGTTTGGTGTTTATCCGACTGTTCGTTTTTGAGTTATGCTGTTCACAGACACACAGACACACACACGGACATGTTTCCAAAAATGCTTTTTTTTGGATTCAGGGGGTCTCAAAACATGTATTTCCGGTGAAATCACTGTATCGAAGTTTTGGGTGGAATGCAATACTTCCCCTACTTACTATACGTAGTAGAGAAAGTAATACACAAGATTAGCCTAAGCCATAAGTTTATGATTAAGTAATGCTGTTGAATGAAATATTGAACATATTTCAACATTATGTTCCGTCATTTAAGTTCTCCTGCCACAATTAAATTGTATTTACTGAAACATCTTTCAGCATCTGCGCTGTTGGTAGGGCCCCAAATACATTGCAGAGTTGCTCAGCCAAACTCTGGATATTTGAGCTTAACAGTCAACAGCATTTGCAGGCAATCTACATCATTATTATTCAGCATAGTTTGTATCAGTTGTGAATGAAAATATTCATACCCCAACAAAGCTATCCATTTTAACATCCAGAAAAAATGGGATCTTACGTTTAATTTCGCTTATATCTGTGTAATTTATTGAAGTTACTCAACCAGCAGTGACAGGATTAAAGAGGTTACCAAGCTCTTGGAAAAGAAACATTTATCCAGTTTCTGCCACATGACTGCTCAACTTGTTGCACTTAAGCATACACTCCATAAACATGTTTTTCATTTTTCTTTTTACATTTTCAGCTGAAAAGATGTCCATGAATTGCATTATATCCATGAGTAACCATCCTCCAACACATCTTTTCAGCAACAAGCATAAAGTTTAAAGCTCATCCCACAACTTATGTGCAAAAGGTAGGAAGAGCCCTCCAATGGGGTAATTAATTATTAATTGTGACTGACACCTGAGCCACAAATTTAGTCTGACACTATACATCAAAATAATTGCATTCATCAGTGAAAATGTTTAGGAGGTATGAAGAGCTGCTGTTTAACAAATTTTCATCTAAAAATTGAAAAAAATCTTTTAAAGCATCTAAATTTTTGTTGCCATATTCTACAGATTCAAACCAGGAATTCCAATGTGTGAGCACGGGGGAAGGAAATACTACAGCTGGAAGATTTGGATAACTTTCCTCAAGATATTTCACATAAGCACTTTTCATTTTTCTTGAATGCAAGAAAGCCATTTTCAATTTTGACACAAAGTGGTTTAGTTGTGACATTTCTTTTGTGATCTTCTCTCCAAATAAGTGTACCTTGTGTGCAAAACATTGAAAGTGTATGAGATGGTCTCCAATTATAGTTTGCAATGCTCCAAAGCATGTCCCCATGTATTGAGCTGAATCTGATACCAACCACATTCTGATTTTGGATGTCATATTCTTTCTAAACGTCAGTGATTGCCCTACTATAAGTAGTACCATTTGCTTTGTCAAGAAAGCTACAAACACCCAGAAATACTTCCTGGTTTGCCTGGTTACACATTGTTTGGAATAAAACTGCGAAAACACATCTTCCCTGTCTGTCTGAAGTCTCGTTTGCAACTACAACAATGGGCTTTCCTTGTAGACACTCCTTTATCTCAGACTTCATTGTTTCTCCACAGCGAGGTATATACTCACGTCGTGATGTATTTGCCTTGGGCAGATCTCCCAAGCCTGGCACATACCTGAATGCAGAATTGATTTAAATTAGTTAAAACGACTTAAGTTCAAGTCCTTTAGGCCCTACTATGCTGCAACAATTAATATACTGCCCTTAATATATTTTTGTGTTATTTTACACCCCTAAATTGAATTGAGTAGTCTTTTAGGTATATAACTTTTTTTGTCTTTAGTGAAGTGAAAGTACAGAAATGATCTCATTAATTTCATGGCACGCTCTTCATTTTTAAGAAACAGATTAAATTAAATATGTGGCATATGACCATGAAGTAAGATACTTACTTTGACAAGTAATCCCAAAAAGCTGAATGGTCCACTTTGTGAAGAGGAATGTTTGTCTCCAAAAGCTCTTCACTGTGTCTTGAACAAAAACAGTTTTTTAGATTTTGCACTCTTAGTTTTTCATCATTTGAATTGTGGCTTGGCATTTTACTCGTTTTCCCTCTTTTGATTTATTATTGGAACTTGTTTGGCACTGACATGTCCCTGACTTTGGATGTGCTTGTCTAAAACATCCTTCTTGTGGCAATCTAACGCTGATTGCAGAACTTCACATTAAAATTTTGCAATCACTAATATAAAAATTTTGTGTTTATAATTCTCTGCCCACTGTTTTATTGATATTTTTGCTCTCACTATCTTAGCACTTGTTGACCTGACCTACACATAGGGAATAATGAATGAAAGTCACGTGTAAAACAGAACAGAACAACTGGAATTCTGAACTTTGGCAACTGAGAACTCCACGTGGAATTAACATGTGTATGTCGCTTCCTTAAAATCATGGTTGGTGTTGGTTCTCAGAGTCAAGGATCAAAATTTTCCATTTTCTGGGCTGTGAAGATGGGTTTATGGCAGTCATTAGGCTGGGTAAGGGCGTTTTCCTTTGTGAAACAACTGCACTCGCCTTTAGGTACAAACAGACCTAAAATGAGCAATAGCCAATGGTCAAACAATAGGTTAATAGTATTGTTTGTGGGAAGGGTTGCTTTCCACATTCCAGAAGGGTGGTCACTTAAGCTATTATGTCTTTTCTAAACATGCAAAGGTTGTCCAAACTCCTCAGTTAAATTTTCTAGAGAAAAGACATTTGGGAAAATAGGCTTGAGTAAGAATAATTTGTGTATCCAGTAATAAATGACAGAGGGTAGAGAAAGTCATGTGAATATATCACATCCAATTTTGTTTGTATAATTCTCATTATGTTTTAGATGCATTATTATCTTGGTATATATAGACATATAGAAGTGTGAGTGTATAGTGTTCAGTTGGTCCAGTAGCGAAGCATAATGCTTCCCTATGATGGTTCTACCCTACTGGAAGTAGTTTGAGCATCACACCATGATAACCCCACTACACTAGCCATGACTTCCTCTATATGGAACAATTTTTGCTCTCTTTGGTGCCATTTCACCTTTTTCCACCCACATTTGGGCTATTCTTGTTCTCTGGTGTGTAGTGATGAATCTAAGTTTTATCTACTGTTTTGAAACATCAGAGAAACTCCCTGGAATTGCATTTAAACAGTCTAAAAAAGACTACTGAGAAATGTTTTCAAATAAATTTTTGGTCCATTGTTAACAAACATGGCACCCATTGAGCGGAAAGTTTATTCATGCCCAAAGCTTAATATAAAATTAAGTGGACACAGTTTATAGAGATCTTTGCAATGTCGACCAACTCACATTGTGAATTTTTGTCACAATCTCATTGGTTGTAGTGGTTTTGGGATGCTCTGAGTGCTCATCATCTTTAATGGATGTGTGGCCACACCGAAATTCAACAGCCCATGTTTTAACCATTAAAAATGAAGGGGAACCTAAATTCAGTAGCCCAGTTTTCCACCGTCAGAAATGAAGGTGAAGAACTCTTTAATATGGAATCTAACTGCTTTTTTATTGGTGTTGTAGTTAAACTCTTCAAAATAAACTACTTTATCACAGCCAACTTTCAGTTTTTTCTATATTGTAAAAATTGTTGATACCAGTTCGTTTACATTGTCATCACAAACAAGTGAATACAGTTATACATCTGAAACTTTACAGCATGTTGTAAGAAGGATGATCTCTAACAATTACCATAGTAATTTGGCCATATTCACATCTCTTGAGTCGAACTGAAAACTTTTAGAATACCCCCCATAATTAAATACAGTGTGTTTGAATCATGAAAATATTCTGGAAAATCACAAACATGTTATATGATTTTAATTATGAAATTACAGAATCAACTTAAAGACCTGTTGACCTCAATTGGCTTTCCAGAAGAGACAATGGTCCCTCAATCATATAATTATCAAGGTGGTCCAGATGCAAAGTTGGATATGATCACAGCCCTTATGTGCATGGGCTTGTATCCAAATGTGTGCTACCACAAAGAAAAGCGTAAGGTAAGTGTTAATGGACTTCCTATCATTACACAATTATCTTCGATTGTTAAAGTACCTATTTAAAATATGTAAGAAATGTAGAAGGTTTTCATTAACTATAGACTACACTGTGATTTCTTTGCAATGTGATTTTGATATTTGTGATTCTAGACTTCTATTCACCTTGTTGAATCCAAATATGGATGACTAAGAAGATTAATGTTTACTTTTAGGGAGATTAACATATGCATAACCAAAAAGACAGCTAAAGAAGTGATGAGATTGAAGTGTACAGTACTGCCATAAGTTCTTCCAGTACTTTCAATACATATAACTATTAAATAAAACTATGCAAACCCATTAATGTAAATATATTGTAAAAGAACATAAAAAGTGCTACAGAATTAACATAATCTTATTCGAAATCATCACTATGTGTGACAACACAGCTGTGAAGACGTTGAAGCCACTCATCAATAGCTGCACGAATCGTGTCCAGTATAATTTTCTTGACAGCTGACATGATTGAGCTTTTTAACATCTCAATATTGCGGTGCCATTTTTTACAGTTATCGCTTCGAACCTCTGTCACAGAGAACAATCTAATGGATTGAGGTCTGGGTTTCCACTAGGCCAGTCAGCAGCAGCAATGAACCGTAAGACATTGGTTGCCAACCACTGCTGCGTGGTTTTTGCTATGTTTGCAGGAGTGTATCAATTCAAAGCTGTTTGAAGAGAAATTGTGGATTTTTCAGCAGGATAGCACTCTTGCACACAAAGCAAGAATCACGCAGTGGTGATTGGCAACCAATGTCCCATGGTTCATTGCTGCTGCTGACTGGCCAAGTGGAAGTAGGACCTCAGTCCATTGGATTATTCTCTGTGGCAGAAGCTTGAGGTGATAGCATGTCAAAAATGGCAGCACAATATTGAGATGTTAAAAAAAATCAATCATGCCAGCTGTCAAGAAATTGCACTGGACAATATTCGTGCAGCTATTGATGAGTGGCCTCAACGTCCTTGCTGCTTTGTTGCCACACATGGTGAAATTTCAAGCAAGAGTATGTTCATTTTGTATCAGTTTTTATGTTCTTTCAGAATATATGCATATTAATGCGTTTGCATAGTTTTATTTAGCAGTGACATGACTTATGGCAGTACTGCTTATTACAGACTTTGAGTGATCACATGTGATATAAATATTATGTATTAAGCATACTTTATTTTAACAGGTTCTTACAACTGAAGCAAAAGCAGCGCTTATACACAAAACATCAGTAAACTGCAGCAATCAGGAGCAACATTTTCCTTTTCCTTTCTTTGTGTTTGGTGAAAAGGTAAGTATTTATTTTCAAATAACTGACTGAATAAATATTAAAACAGATGAGTTGGTTGTGGTGATAATGATACTTCACTTACCAAGTGAATGAAGTGTTCATGCCACACAACCAACTCATCTCATCACTTCACTGTCAACTTCTGTGTTGTTACACATAACTGAATTAAATTTGCCACTTGCTGTGTACATAGTTACTTGTATAATTTTCATCTGCACAATTTATGCATCTCAGTTTTTAAAAATATTCTGTTTATATTTTTACTTTCTCTACTACGTGTAGTAAGTGGGGTAAATATTGCATTCCACCCAAAGATTTGATACCAAGATTTCACTGGAAATACATGTTTTGAGGAGCCCTGAATCCAAATGAACATTTTTGGAAACATATCCATCCATCTGTGAACAGCATAACTCAAAAACGAAAAGTTGGATAAATACCAAACTTGGTATTTGAGTTTAGTATCTTCCAAGATGTTAAGAAAGATTTTCAAGAAGTTAAGAAAGATTTTCAAGAAAGTCCCCTCACTCCAGACTACCCTTTACATGGAACATTTTTCAAAAATCTTTATTTTTCCAAAAAATGGCTGTAACGATTTTGATTAAAACATCGTATCTTTAAGATATTTTCATGGCAAATGAAATGTATATCTTGAATTTTCTGAGAATGTCTCTCTAAAAGTCTTCTTCATTGTAAATGACCTTTGCATAACTGGTAAACCATGGGATACAGAGAACCTTACTATACCAAAAATGTAGATCTAGTTAAAACACAGAATTTGTGTTGCATACATTATTTTTGTCGAGTGAATCATTTCCTAGGTATACCTCATTATTTGTTTGAATTTTGCAATACTTAATAGTTTTTTTCAAATGAGGGTTCCCCCCCTTTTTTGTGTGTGTGTGTGTGTGTGTGTGTGTGTGTGTGTGTGTGTGTGCGTGCGTGCGTGCGTGTGTGTGCGCGCGCGCGCGCGTGCGTCTCTCTCTCTCCTGGACATGCAAAGAGAATTGAATGGTCCATAGCAACCGCGCGCGCGCGCGTGCGTGCGTGCGTGCGTCTCTCTCTCTCTCTCCTGGACATGCAAAGAGAATTGAATGCTCCATAGCAACCGCGCGTGCGTGCGTGCGTGCGTGCATGCATGCGTCTCTCTCTCTCTCTCCTGGACATGCAAAGAGAATTGAATGCTCCATAGCAACCAGCTCTTAGAAGATTTGGCTATCGCTTAAAGCCTACTGTATTTCCATATTCCCCTTTCATCTACAAGAAAATTAGCATTAAGATAATTTCTGCAAATGTTTATCTCGATTAACACGAAGTAGATGCAGAATAAGGTTTGTAAAAATAGTTTCTACAAGAGTAGAAAAAGTCATGTGAGTGCAACACATCATATTTTTTCAAAATCAGTTGATGGGTCACAAATAACATGCCTTGTTGGCCCATCTCGGGTAGCATTGCCCACATCGCTTTTTCCTCCTCATGAATAGTCTCTGAGCACAGAATTGTGGAAGTTCACACAAGCTCACAAGTGCAGTGACATAAATAAGTGGTCACATGCCTTTGCTACTTGTCCTGGTCTGTTTTAACTAACAACTGTTAATGTAGTTAGTCATTACGTGTATGCTGTCTCTCTTCCCCCTTAGCCATTCAAACTTCGAGTTATAAATTTGGCATTCAGAATTACAGATGTTTGCCTTGCCAACTGTGGGTAGCCCTGGTGCATTAAAGTGCACAATTGGCCACTGAATTACAATAGTTGCATGGTAGATCATAAAACCCTTATGCTTCTGTAAGAAGAAAATAAATGTGCTGGTAAAAAAGAATTTGATGTAAAAGTTTCTGTTCCTGTGCATTTCGGGAGTAGAAAATTGGGAAAATATCCTGAACTTCAGAAAAAAACTGTTAACATAAAAGAATTATTACGAATGACAAAGCTGCAAAGCATGAAATATTACAAAATCATGAGAGAAAAATTGTGTGTATGATTCCAAATGTCTTTAAAGCTAGAAGGAATTGGCTACATGCAGAGAGTAGGCTACAATAAAGTGCAATTTAATACTTTTTCCTTAAATTTGTACATCCATTTTTCCGTATAGCCCTCATTCCCCCCCCCCCCCCCCAGAAAGAATACAAAAGTATGCAAGTAAATACCATTTATCGCAATATATTCCTCATGTTAGATGAAATGTAAATATAGGCAGATGAAGAGACCTGTGGTTAAAATATTAAAAAAAAAAACTATGTGGTTAATGCTAGAATTACAGCTGCAGACTTTGTTCTCCCTCCCTCCCTCCCTCCCTCCCTCGCTCCTATATTTTGATTGGATGACTGTTAATGCCTGGCATGGAGTTTTTCAGTTTGTGACTTGCTTCACAACAGTGTTGAGATAGATCTATATACCGGGAAGCCAGAAGGAGAATGACTTTGGGAGATTTATTTCAGCATTTTCATGTAAGGAATATGTGCCTGTAAATTCCTTATAATGTTATAGGACACTAAAGTTATTAAACAGCCATATCAGATTCAATTGAAATTTGTTGAATCCTATCCTCCCAATGTTAAAAAATATTGCTTGTGTTTTATTTTTTCTCACATTTTCCAGTGTTTGTTCCTCTGCCTTTGCAATTGTATTGTAATGATGTCACTATGCAGCTTTTATGACATGTTATGAATGGATGTTTAAATTTTAAGCATATGGTTAGGTAATGACTTGTTTTTGCTAAACACTGAGTTTAATTAAGAGCATGTCTAGGTAAACTATATTGTTGTGATGACTCTGTTAAATACTGTTTCAGCGAGTTTACTAACTTTCATGTGGGAAATTAATCTGCTCAAACTTTTAGAAAACTGTTTTTTTATTTTAAATTAGCAGTTTTTTTTTTAATTTGATAAAAAAGAATGGTGTATAAGTGATTGATTTATTTTAATTACTGTTCTCAAATGCAAGTCTTCTGAAGAAAATGGGCATAATTGCATTTTAGATATTTTAATTAGCACAGTAATTCCTAAGGTACTGCAGAAACTGCATGAAAAACCCATTACAGCATAATATTGGGTACACAAGAAAAACTTGTAACTCCAAAATATTGAATTTTATAGTAGAAGCAAAAAATGGATTTTGCAAGTGGATTTTGGTATTATCAACCTCCTGCTGCTTTTGTTGTTTCCCTTTGGGTGCTACACACAATTTGTAGTGTTTTCAGGACTATATTAAGTGTAAACATACCTAGTCTGGCCATAAATATTGTCACAAACTTTTGACTTGTACAATGCAATGGTTTTCAAGGTCATAAATCAACGCTGCACAAAAGAGTACTCTTACCACTGTGTGTTCAACTGTGGTAGGGAAAGCTTGTATTTCTTCCATTTAGATGGAATGGGGTGAATAAAAAAAAACAGGGTAACTGTAATTGCTCTACATAGGGCTGGAAGGCCATCTGCTAAATTTTCCAGACCTTAAAAGCCCGTAAAGTGGCAGAAAACTTAATTAAATTGAGTTTTATTTATTGACGCACTTTAACTACAATGGTCCTTAGTATCCTATTCTATATTGGGTGTGAAAGACTGGAAATTTTGCTTAGAGGCCTCTATCAGTTTTGAGGTTCTTATGCGTGCCGTAAATCTACAACACAGGACCACCGGTTTTACTTCCCTTTTGAAGGAAGTCATGCTAAGGATTTTTACACCCAAAAAATCCATCGCTCTCCGCCGGGTTTGAATCCATGACCTGGAACTAGAGGCTAGTATGGTACCGCTAGACCACAGAGGATGACAATTGGCAGAATGTTTGTGTATTGAACAATTCAGAGATTCACAGAGGCTGGCTGTGTGAAAGATAGCCCAAGAAGTGATCTATCACGTATTGTATGAACCATGGGGTCTCATATCTGTCAAAATCCCTTCTGAAAGCAGGTGATGTTTGCATGGGAGATGAATGTATTGTACTAAGTGATGACGAGTAAAGCTATTGCTCAAAGCTGTATATTCATAGAATAATCTAGAATTACGCATGTAAAACAGGACACTACTGTATGCGCAAAAGGTAAACAAATACATGCACCTCCTCCTTGCTATACATACTCAGCTGTGAAGGCCAGTAGAATGTCTTCTAAACCTGTGGGGATGGCATAAATGGAAGCAAGTGTACCAACAGAGTACTGGGCATTTCCTGGCAGTGCAACTAAACATACAGAGGGAACTTAGTTGTTTCCTGCAGAGGCATGGCAACAATGGACATTATAGTATTCTATTCGCTGGTAAAAAGGTGTTCACCATAGAAGGGAATTTTAATCAGCAGAATGCTTCAGGCTCTCTGGAAGCTCGTGTTTAATTACAATGCTCTGACCTGCTATACACTTAGCCATGATAGCAACCTAAAGGTTTCCCTCCAGTAAACAACACAGGAATGTCAATAAGTGCATGGCGATGATAAATAGAAGCTAGTTTTTATAAATATTTTTGGGAAACCACAGTGAAGTTTATTTAACAGCATAGGTACTGGAAGAACTCTTTGACTGTAAACAGACATTCCCACATTTCATGACAGTGTTCCCAGGGGGTGATGAGTGATTCAGTGCCTAGGTGGTACGGTGCTTATTTTAATTAAGATAAGTGTTATTACAGGGTTCTTTAATTAATCTTTAGCAATGAGACTTTATTAATCGCCAGGGAATTGTTACAAACGAGATTGCTTTTTTTGAATAATTTAATCCATTTAATTTCTCAGCTTGAATTCTTTTTATTTATTTAATTTCTTTAACATTTATAATTGTTTTAAATTCATTATAATAACTCATGCCACTTATTTAAACATGTATATATCCAGAATTATTGAGAATGATGAGTTGGTCTGCCTGGTATGAGTGCTGGTGGAATACTAACTCATTATCACCTTCTCCTTGGTAATCTTTTGTTATAATATACTGTTTTCTTTGTAGAGTACAGTCTCCAGTCGGTCTTTTCCGATGATGGGAGCAATTAGCTCCCGAAATCGGTCAAGTTGTAAAACATGTAAGTGATGTTAAGTGTTTCAACTCCGACTCAAATTTTCTATATAACTTCAAATTCACATCACTATTACTAGCTTATCCATATTTTATACTAATTCCTAAGTAAATCACACACAACACACGTATAGTTGAAACACTTCACAACATGAAGACAAAGCAACGACTGAGACGGCTCACACCTGATAAATGTACCCTTGACATGTCCTGTGCCGCTGCTGTGCAGTGGCATGATACTGAGGTCACTGCCATCTCGGCTGATAGGCATATAAGGCAGTTTGGCCTTGGCATAAAACAAAAGCACTGTACAATGAAACATTCCTTTATTAACCAGCACATACATATACAGGTATGTCAAAATAAGTGATTGAATATACATATTTCTGTCACAGTGGTTAAATAAGGTAATGGACAAGAATGGAGATTGGACGAATAATGTCTAGTAAATATATCCTATGTGAGAGTAAAAAGTATGCATATCAGTTTTACGTTACGTTTGTCATTTTAAATACTTTTTCATGGAGAAATTGTACAAAACAGGGGTTTATTTAGTTATATATTTGAACATTTATTATAAATGATGAAGAATAAAGCTATGGCTCAAAGCCTGTAATCTAGACATTGATCACATATGCAGGAAATTATCACCAGTGGTTTTCTTGTTAGCAAAGTTAAAAAACATCGTATCAAAAGAGTTTGTTTTAATGGCTTATTTTGCATTCTTTCAGAGTATTTTTAGATATGGATTAATACTATGGGTTAGTAACCGAAGGATAGCAGATTTATTGACGATTTAGAAAAAAATTGTTAGAATATTGACAAACTTGTACAAAACTGAACTCTGTAAACCATTATTTGTTACTTTGGGAATTCTACAGTAGTAAATTTGCATATTTATGAAGTTTTAGTCAATATGAAGAAGAATCTACGAGGGTGGTCTGAAAAGTTTCCGACCTAATAAAGATACAAGACATTTTTTCAGAATTTTGTTTTTATTTTTCAACATAGTCTCCTTGTAACTCTACACACTTCTCCCAGCTATGCTCCTATCTCTGTAACCTGTCCAAATAGTACTTGGCATTTTTCTCTGCAAAATAATTGTTCACGAAGGTGATTGTCTCTTCATTTGACGAAAATCTCTGTCCTCCGAGTGCAATTTTCAGATGAGGGAACAAAAAGAAGTCGCTTGGGGCTAGATCTGGTGAGTAAGGCGGATGGTCAAGTAGTTCAAACCGTAATTCGTGGATTTTCGCCATTACAACCGCTGAGGTGTGAGACGGTGCATTGTCTTGTGAAACAGGATTTTCTTTTTCTGCAAACGTGGCCGGTTTTCCGCAAGTTCTGCCTTCAGGTTGTTAAGCAATGATGCGTAGTATGCTCCTGTAATGATTTTTCCTTTTTGAAGATAATCGATTAAAATAACTCCGCGACTATCCCAAAACAGTCGCCATCACTTTTCCAGCCGAAAAAACAGGATTTTTTAGGAGCCAGTTTCCCGTCCACTGTTTGGACTGCATTTTTGTTTTGGGTGTATAATGGTGTATCCAAGTTTCATCTACAGTAATTAATCGGTGCCAAAACTCAGATTTATTGTGCCTAAACTGCGCCAACAGAGCATTGGAAATGTTCATTCGAACACGTTTTTGGTCAAACATGAGCAAATGCGGCACCCAACCCGCGGACAGCTTTCTCATGTCTAAATGTTGATTTAATATGTGACAAACACGTTCTTTTGACATATTCATAGCCTCTGCTATCTCTCTCACTTTAATTCGGCGGTCGTCTAGCACCATTTGGTGAACTTTGGCGATGTTTTTGTCGGTAGTTGCAATTTTTGGATGTCCTGAACGTTCGTCTCCCAAGTTCTTACAGCCATGTTTAAATTCAGCTGCCCAAAATTTCACTGTGGTAAATGATGGCGCTAAGTCCCCATACACAGAATCCAACTCATCTTTGATTTGTGTAGGTGTATTGCCTTTCAAAAACAAATGTTTAATGACAGCTCGATACTTGATTTTGTCCATTTTCATAAAAACATTCACATCACCTCACTCAAACAACTGCTACATAACAACTGAGCGTCCAAAATGGATGAAACTTTGGTGAGTAACTGTCAACAGATGAACAACGAAATTCACTAGCTTTTATTTACGAGTGCTACCATCTTAACATTGAGGTCGGAAACTTTTCAGACCACCCTCGTACATAATTATAATACAAGGATTGTAATACATGAACACAAAACAATGAATAGAATTGATATGTTATATCACAGACTGCAAAAAACATTTAAAAATTATAATGTAACTGGAATAAAGCTTTTTAACGTACTTCCTCAAGAAATAATGAACTCGAAAATACATTTTTTTAGGAACATTGTATAAATGGTTAATAGAAAATCTTTTTATTATTTACAAGAATTTTATGAACAAGATAAGAATTATATAGTCATATGTGAATAACCTAGAACTGTGCACATAAAACAGGATGCCACTGCATGTGCTAAAGGTAAACAGATGCATGCACCTCCTCCTTGCCATACACACTCACCTGTGAAGGCCAGTAGAATACCTCCCATTGCAGGGATGGCAAAAATGTACCATCTTATAAGTCCAAGGTCTCCATTAAGCAACCTGGACATTGATCTTTGTGAAACATTCATTTCCTATGCCATAATCACCTACTTCCAGAAGGGATTTTGAAGATACGAGCCCCCACTGTTCATACAATAAGTGATAGGCCATTTCTCAGGCTGTTTTTCATACAGCTAGTCCCTGTGAATCTCTGAATTGTCCAATATACAATCCTCCTGCCAATCTTCAGGGTTTTTAAGGTCTGGAAAATTTTTGCAGGCAACTTTCCAACCCTATGTAGAGCAATTACAGTTACCCTGTTTTAGTATTTGCCCACTCCATCTAAGTGGAAGAGATATAAGCCTTCCTTTCCACAGTTGAACTTACAGTGGTAAGGGTACGCTCCAGTGCAGCGTTGGTTTATGACCTTGAAAACCAATTGCACAATACAGGTCAAAAGTTTGACAGTATATATGGTTAGACTAGGTATGTTTACACTAAAATAGTTCTGAGAAAATTATAAATTGTGCTGGTAGTACTCAAGGTGAACAACAAAAGCAGCAGTAGGTTGATAATAGCAAAACCCATTTGTGAAATTCATTTTTTGCTTCTGTAAAATTCAATATTTTGGAGTTACAAGTTTTTCTTGCATAACCAATGGCAAACTTACACACGAGTTCATTAGAAATACATGTAGCAGAAGAATTTCCATACATATACAAACTCTGGTACAGATATGTAGATGACATTTTTGCCATAGTAGACATGAATTTGAAGGATGCAACATCTCTACTCAACTTACAAGATACGTCTGTAAAATTTATAATACAAACGGAATCTAATAACATGCCCCTTTATTGACATAAAAATATTGAGGAATCAGAATAAAATAAATTTTGGCCTACATACAAAAGATGCAGATAACATAATTAAAATGTATAAAATATGGGTTTTGACACAAAATGCTATATGGTATAGAAGTATACAGATTAGGAGGAGAATGGAAAAGCATAGATGAGGTGCATAGGTTGTTCTGAAGACAAATGCTTGGGCTACCACTGTTAGATAGGTAGCTCAGATAGAACTGAGTAGAGTAAATTTAAATTGAGTTTTATTTATAGACACTCTGTAACTACTATAGTTCTTAGCATCCCATTCTATATTGGCGTGAAAGACCGGAAATTTTGCTCAGAGGCCTCTTTATCAGGCTTGAGATTCTTTTACATGCTGTAAATCTATGACACAGGACCACTGGCTTTACTTCCCTTCCAAAGAAACCATGCTAAGGATTTTTTACGTCCGAAAAAATCCTTTGCCCTCCACCGGGTTTGAACCTGCAACCTTGGGAACTAGAGGCTAGCATGGTACACCTAGACCATGGAGGACAACACCGGGTAGAGTGACAAGTAAGGGAAAGATTATGGAAAGAGCACTGAAATATTGGTTCAGAATTATTCTTAACTTAGAAGTAATAAATTTGTTAAAACATGTCTAGAATATCGAGAGAAAAGCTTAATGAACAATGGGTGGATAAATAGTCTTCAAAATAACTTGGAAAGTAATGGATTAGGAGAGAAATCGAGAAGGGGAAAATGTGAAGAATTTCTGCAAAATGGCAAAAATTTGAGGGTATAGAAATACAGCAAAATATTTAGTGAGATAACTGAAAAGAGGTCTTTTGGTTTTCCATACATCGATGAAAAGTACTTGGGGAAGGGAAAAATATATAGGTTTGACATAAGACCGGCAAGAACGTATTGCATTGATAAAAGCAGAAATATGGAGGTCAAATGGCTTAAGGAAGGGTGTTCCACAAATTCAATGTCCTGTATGTGGTGGAAATGAAGATACAATATACAATATTTAAATGTAAAAGAAGCCTTATTTGGAGAAACTGAAGAATAAATGTATCTGGACAATGAATAGAGACAAATAGCAAAATATAAACTTACAGCAAACTAGAATTTAGTAATTAAAAAAATTATACACATTGAGTTAACTAAGACACACAATACTTCAAATGTCTTGAAATTATTCTCAATGCACTTCGCCTTCACTTGAAGGCATTATCAAGAAGTTGTCGGTTGGCTGGAACTCTGGTGATCATGTGGATGTTGTTTCTCTGGCAAGGAAACACCTGGTGGAGATTCAGTGAGGTTGAATAGTAGGTTTTCTTCTGAGGGAATGTTGGAATACGTTAACTGTGTTTTAAACTTCATCTAAATCTTTTCCTATATATTTAATTTACTAGTTGGGTTCTTTTCTCTATGTTGTGGTGATCATCCCAGAAATGTGTTACTACTACGGATTTATCTTGTTTCTTATTGTTTGATGTTCCAAAAGTGCTGTTTTAATCGAGGTTTCAATATTATGTACATACTGAGGCTTTCACAGCCGGCGTCATAACTAATAAATGAATTACAACTATACAAGCCCAGATAGTTGTAATTCATTTATTAGTTTTCAATATTATGTTTTGTCTTTCCAATGTATACCTTCCTGCAGTTGGAATAGTTAATTTTATAAATCCCAGACTTCTTTTCCGGGAGCATTTTGTCGGTTTATGGATTTTTGATGAGGTTTCTGATACTAAATTTATTTACTGGTGCCAGGATGATGTTAAACTCGCTGAAGATTTTTGGATTGCCCAGGGGTGATATGTGAGCTTCCTGTATACCTTTTTTGTCCCTAATAGCTGTTTTCCTTAGATGTTTCTGTCTCCGGAACCTTTTTATTTTCTTATCTACCAATTGTTTGTTGAAGCCGTTCTTTGTTGCGTTTCTGTTATTGTGCAGCATTCAGTCTTGTATTCCTGTTCTTCCATTGGTACATCCAGTCTGTGGGCTAGGTATTGATGATTGCATGTTTGTGAGATCTAGGGTTGAAACTATTTGCTTTGATATAATTGCCTGCATGTGTGTCTTTCCTGTAAATTCCAAATTTTAACTTGCCATTAATCTTTACTATTTTAAGATCCAGAAATGGTAGCATGGCTCTTATTTTCATTGTGAACTTGATGGTAGATTCCTATAAATTTAATAGTTTTAGGGAATCAGTGCTGTGTTTTTTTATTGACTCTTGTGAATATGTCATCCATATATCTAAATCAGGTTTTGAAGTTGTATGGGAAGGCTGTAGTAATTTGTATCTCAAAATGGCTCATTAACAAATTGACCAGGAATGGTGATAACATGTTGCCCATTACTAGCCCAAATCGCTGCTAATAGAACTTCCTTTGGAAGGTGAAAAGCTTTGCTCTATGCAGTTTTATGTATTCTTTAATGTGGGAGCTATTCATATTAGTGAATTAAAACCATTTCTATAGGATGGTGAGGAGTTTAGTTTCAGGATGCTTGGAAATAGGGTTTTGACATCAAATTTTTATATCTCTGGTTTTTTCTATTAGTTCGAGAGAATTACTCACACTTTGGCTTTCAAATGTTGGTACTAAATTGAAATCTTTTGATAACCATTTTGCTAAAAGGTATGAAGGTGTATTGATGATGATATTGTTGGTCTTGTGCAGTTCCCTGGTTTATTAATTTTGGGTAGGCAATAAATATGTGCTAATATTGGGTCATCCTGTTTAATCTTTTGGAAATCTTCCTTAGGTATAATATGGCAATTTTTTACCGCTTTGTTTACTGCTTTTGTGTATTTAAGGGGTCCTGTCTAACTACTGCAAACTCATCTGATTTTAGTTCTAGCATGCTGGAAAAATAATCTTCTTTGTCCATTATTAGGATTTTATTGTCTTTGTTGGCTTTGGTATAAATGAAATCTTTTTGGTTTAGTAAGCTTAGCATTTTCTTGTAATTGTTCCTGGGTTTGGTTTTGCTTAATTTCTTGAGTATGTCTTCTAATTTCTTCCTAACAATATTCTTTCCAGTTTTGTTTAGTCCCAGAATAGCTGTTTCAATGTCTGCAATGTAATCCTCTATTTTGCAAGAATAACTTATACAATTCTGGGACTAAATAAAGCTGAAAAGAATATTGTTAGAAAGAAATCAGAAGATGTACTCAGGAAATTAAGTGCAGACAAACCAAGGAGCATTTACAACAAAATAGTAAGCTCACTGAACCAAAAAGATGTAGTTTATGCCAAAGCCAACAAAGGCAATAAAACAGTAATAATGGACAAAGATGATTATCTTTCCAGCATGCAAGAACTTTTAAAATCAGACGAATTCGCAGAAGTTAAACAGGACCACTTAAATAAATGCACAAAAGCAGTAAAAAATAGCCACATCATATCTAAGGAAGATTTCCACTAGATTAAACAGGATAACCCAAACTTAGCACATATTTATTACCTACCCAAAATTCATAAACAGGCAACTGCACGAGACCAATGATCAATAACATCAGTACACCGTCATACCATTTAGCAAAATGGTTATCAAAACATTTCAATTGACTATCAAAATAAAACCGATGTGTAACTCTCTCGAACTAATAGAAAAAAAACCAGAGATATAAATATTAAACATCAACTCCCTGTTTCCAAGCATCATGAAACAAAAACTCTGCAGTATCCCATGGAAATGACTTAAATCCATTAATATGAATACCTCAAACATTAAGGAATACATAACAAAAGTTTGTACAGAGCAAGCCTTTTTTTCCTTTCAAGGGAAATTCTACCAGTTGTGATTTGAGTCAGCAATGGGCAACCCATTATCACCATTCCTGGCCAATTTGTTCATGAGCCACTTTGAGACACAAATTACTACAGCTTCCCATACATCTTCAAAATCAAGTTTAGTCATGTGGACAACATATTTGCAATAGTCAATAACAAACACAGTACTTGATGCCCTAAAACTATTAAATTTATAGGAGCTTACCATCAAGTTTACGATGGAAATAGGAGTATAAAAACATGCTACCATTTCTGTATCTTAAAATACAGAGGGAGCCAAAAGACTACGAACCGGCTATGCAGTGTTTTCCTAGTCTGCGTCCTCGGCGCTCGTTGCCGTTTGCCACTATCATAGAAAGGCACGGATGAAACCATACAACATTTATAAAACCACTTTTAAAGGCTTTACTTGCCAACTTTATGAAAGGAGGTGCTGAAACTGGCCACCGTCATTGTCCATACATTTTTGGCACCTCTTTAGGAAAGTATCCATCACTCACCGTAGTTCACGTTGAGAAATGCTGGCAATTTCCTGGCAGATACTTTGTTTTAATTCTTCCAGGGTGTGTAGGTTTGTATTGTACCTTTATGTTTTAAGTTACCCCAGAGATAGAAATCGCAGGGGGTTAGGTTGGGGTACCGAGGGGGCCACAAATCTCTACTAATAATTCTGTTCTCAAAACACAGTTTCAATTATTCTCATTGAAACATTGGCCGCATGAGCTGTTGCAGAGTCTTGTTGTAAAAGTGAAAAATCACACTCCCTGTCTGCTAATTCTCTAAAAACAGGGGGCAAAATTGTATTAATGTATGCACGGGCTTCAACTATTGGCTCGAAAAAAATTGGTGCCAAAAATGTATGGACGACGACGGTGGCCAGTTTCAGCATGTCCTTTCATAAAGTTGGCAAGTAAAGCCTTTAGAAGTAGTTTTAAAAATGTTGTATGGTTTCATCCGCGCCTTTCTATGATAGTGACAGATGGCAACGAGCGCTGAGAACGCAGACAGGAAAAACCTGTGCAGCTGGTTCATAGTTTTTTTGCTCTCTCTATAGTAAAGAATAATGGCAAGTTAAAATTTGAAATTTACAGAAAAGACACACATGCAGACAATTATATCAAAGCAAATAATTTCAACTATAGACCTCACAAACGCACAATCATCAATAGCCTAGGTCATAGACTGGTAAACGTACCAATGGAAAAACTGGAATACAAGATTGAATACTCAAAATAATAGAAACAGAGACAAAGAATGGCATCAATAAACTTATTGGTAGATAAGAAAATAAAAGCAGACACCATTGACAGTTATTAGGGACAAAAAGTGTACAGAAAGTTCACATATCACCTCACGGTGACCCAAAAATTTCAAAAAACCTTAAGAATTTTAATATCACTGTGGCACCAATAAATAAATTCAGCATCAGAAACCTCATTAAAAACCCACAAACCAATAAAATGCTCCCGGAAAATTAGTCTAGGTTTTACAAAATTAACTGTTTGGACTGCAGATTAAAAGAGCGCTTTTGGAACATCAAACAAAAAGAAACAGACAAATCTGCAGTAGCACCACACTTCTGGGACGATCACCACAACATAGGAAAGAACCCAACTCTAAAACCAGTCCATATGAACTAGGAATTTAATATCTGGGAAAAGATTTACATGAAGTTTGAAACACAGTTAATGAATTTTGACATTCCCTCGAAAGAAAACCTGCTCCTCAGCCTCATTGAATCTCCGCCAGGTGTCTCCTTCCCAAATAAGCAACATCCACATGACCACAGAGTTCCGGCCATTCAACAACTTCTTGATACTGCCTTCAAGTGAACGTAAAATGCGTTGAGAATAATTTTAAGGTATGAGAAGTATAGTGTGTCTTAGTCGACTCTTGTGCATAATTTTTTTTTTAATAATTGCATTACATCACAGTGTTAATTCCAATTTTTTTTTTTCAAATTAGAATTTAGTAATTAAGAAGTAAACTTAATTGGTATAAGCAGGGTATTGTTAATCATAATATGACTGGTGGTAAAGAGCCAGGGCTGAATGCTGGTCATATTCACTTGTACATTTCTTAGCACAAATATAAATATGCAAAAATAAAAAAAAGTGCAGCGATTAATACTAATGATTTTTGTAAGATATGAAATCAATTCAATATTGTAAAATACAGTAAGTCATATTAATTGTAAAGAATAATTTGCATGCACTGATTCAAAGAGGATTTTGTAAAGCAGAGAGAATGACAGAAGCAAACTCATTAGCTGTCAAGTTTCCTTCTGTTTTGTTCCATGTGTAGCAAAGTCAATCCTTAGTTTGTAAATTAAACATGGTGAAGTCATGAACCTTGACTGAAAATCAATGTTTCTTTTAAGGACTTTTATCTCTATACTTTTACATCTTCAACTTCAGCACACAAATGTTTTCTTTTTCTTGTCTTCATTTCAGTTTAAACAGTTTCTTGTTTAGTTTTATTTTTATTCATTAGTGAAGAGGTATAATAAATGTTCATTTTTATTACTCTGTTTTACAGTTTCTGTTTTGCTATATAAGATATGTAATCATAAAATGAATTATAAGCTTTGTTCGGTATTTGTTTTACTGCCTAAAGCTAGTTGAATTTTTCCTTTTCAATTAGAAGTCACCCACTTTAATGCTAGGCAAATTGTTTAAAGGAATTCGTACCACTTTATCCTAAATGCTTTCAGTCTTCATTAAAGTGCATTTTATATTGAATGTTTCCATTGGAAGTGTAATGGAGTGCAGCAGATCTCCAACTATTGGTTCTCTTTGTAGCAGGAAAATGTTGATCCTCTTGGTTGATGCCCTCTGCTGCAGTGTTCTGGTCTCCAGCTACCACTGCTCAGCGGCTGATGATTTCTCCATTCCTAATAAATTACCTACCTAACTAATTTCATTGGTCTCAGAATTTTCATAGGCGAGGCAAATTGAAATAGACTCCATTTCCCTTAAAGTGTGGTTTATTATCAATAAAATACTTATGGGCGGCTAGCTTTTCCCATCTTTTAACAATTCCCACCATAAGCTGTAAATTCGTATTCATCCTATGATGATAAAAGCAGCCTGCACAGTAACTCTACCCTTAGAATATACCACCAAAATGCACAATATGTCTCCAATAAAGTTGAAATATTAGAAACACTCCTAAATGACACAAATCCTCAGGTTGTTGTACTTTCAGAACATGACCTAAGGAACGAGCAATTACATTCTGTAAACTTTGTAAATTATGAATTAGTTTCCCACTATTGTTGTATAATTCACAGAAGTGGAGGAATCGTCTTACTGTATGCTAGCAATGATATTATCGTAAATAGGGTAGACTGGGTAGAAAAGTGTAGAGATGGTCTTTGAGGTAGCAGCAGTAAAACTAAACACAGAAATAGGACAAGTACTCATTATAGGTGTTTATAGATCCCCTAACTCAAGTATACAGGAGTTCCTAATTCATCTGGAAAATATACTCTACTAAATTACATTCAACCAACACACAATCATCCTAGGTGACTTTAACATAGATGCGGATAACAGATCTATGGGATATCCTTGATAGCTTTAACTTGAATATTGTCTCTCAAGGGCCCACTAGAATCACAGATCATTCTAGCAGCTCAGTAGATCACATAATAAATTTAAATAAAGACAGATTTTCCACTATAAATAATGAATTTCATGTGTAAGACCATAGGGGCCATATTATTGATATTTACAACTGCTTCAGCCAAATGAAAGACAGCATTTACAGGTACCTTAGGGACACACAAAAATGTAACCTAGATAAACTAAAGGATAGGCTTGCTAAAGAGGAATGGCAGAGAGATATATAATGCATAGAACATACACGAAAAATAGAAGACTTTTATACAAAAATTTACTCTCCAATACAACGAAACTTGCCCTCAGTTGAAAAGAATGGTTAAAGATAAAACGAAAGAGAAGTTAACCTTGCCGCCTGAACTTGCACACTTAAAAAATAAAATGAAAACTATGTATGAATTCTTTCAAAACACCAGATTGAATGCTTACATTAATACCTATAATAAGTATAAAAAGCAATACCGGAAAGCATTGATATGTCTAAAAGCAGAATAAATAGGGAAAAAAATAACAACTCCAATAATACTACAAAAACTTTGTGGAGTATTATAAACAGGCAAAGTAAAGCCTAAATAGGTGAACACTCAAATATATGTGTGAGCCAAAATGGGGAAATACTACATGACCCTACTGAAATCTGCGAATTATTTAACAACTTCTTTATAAATACTAACAATAGTCCTATAACTAACAATAGGCAGTAAGAAAACTAAAGACAATACAGCTGTGAATAGCCTGTACTTGTATGAGACAAATGATGAAGAAATATATAAAATAAATGAGACAAATGATGAAGAAATATATAAAATAATAACCAACTTTAAAAATCAGCAGTCCTCCGGATGGGATGGCGTATCATCTATAGCACTAAAGCATTGCAAACAAGAATTACTGTGTATACTGGTGCATTTAATAAATTACTCGAACGATGGCATATTCCTAGAAATATTAACCTATTTCAACCTTCGATATATATTGGTATGACCTATTCACAAATAAGGTTCAAACACAAATGTCAGTAATTACAGACCAATAACTGTAACCTCGGTATTCAGTAAAGTCTATGAGAAAGTACTTATAGTTAGGATAAATAGTTTTTTCAAATCTAATAATACCCGTAATCAATTTCAACATGAATTTACAAATAAATTATCAGCCATCATAGCTATAGCGGAATATGTACATAAATTGTTGGAATTAAAAGCTACCCGTAAAAATACACCAGGGATTTACCTAGACCTCTCCAAAGCTTTTGATTCTGTGTCCCATGATCACTTAATGACAAAATAAGAATACTACAGTTTCAAAGGATAAATTAATAAACTACTAGCAATATACCTTAAAAACTGGTGCAATGCACAGAAATAAATTGGAAAAAAGGTGACACTATACACACCATTAAATCAGAGTATAATTTAGTAAAATTGAGGTTACTGCAAGGATCAGTACTGGGACCCACACTTTTTTTGATCTATATAAATAATTTACTGGAATCGGAAAACAGCAAGGTGATCTCCTACACAGATGATACATCTGTAATATGCTGGAGTGAAAGTAGAGAATGTTCAGAAGGTAAACTGACAAACGCAATGGGTGAAATATCACATTATCTCCTATACAGTGGTCTAAAGTTAAATGTAGGAAAAACAAAATTCATGACATTTCAAAAAATAATCTAAATACAAACATTAACAATACTGCTTTAAAACAGGTAGGAAGCTATAAATTTCTGGACATACACTACGTATAGTAAGTATGGGAAGTATTGTATTCCACCCAAAAATTCGATACCGAGATTTCACCAGAAATATATGTTTTGAGGCCCCCTGATTCCAAAAAAAAGCATTTTTGGAAACATGTCTGTGTCTGACTGTGTGTCTGGTCTGTGAACAGTATAACTCAGAAACGAACAGTTGGATAAACACCAAACTTGGTATTTAGGTTCAGTATCTTCCAGAGGTGCGACACGAAGGTTTTCAAGAAAATCCTCCCATCTCAGATTACCCTTTACATGGAACATTTTTTGAAAATTTTAATTTTCTCAAAAATGGCTCTTAACAATTTTGATTAAAATATCATATTTTAAGATATTTTTATGACAAATGAAATAATGTATATCTCAAATTTTCTGGGAATGTCTCCAAAAGTATTCTTTATTGTGAACGACTTTTGCATAGCTGGTAAACCATAAGAGATAGACAAAATTTTACTACACAAAAAATGTAGATCACGTTAAAATACACAATTTATGTCATATACATTTTTTTTGTTGAGTGAACCATTTTCGAGATATTGCTTGTTATTCCCTTAAATTTTCCAATACTTATACTTTTTCTCAATTGGGAATTCGTTACTCATTTTTTTTGTCCTGGTAATGCAAAGAGAATGGAATGCGCCACATAGCAACCAGCTCTTAAAATATTTGACTATTGCTTAAAGCCTAGCAATTCCCCTTGCATCTACAAGAAAATTAGCAATACGATTAACATCTCGATACCTCGATTAACATGAAGCGTATGGAGTACAAGAGTAGAGAAAGTCATGTTAGTGTAATACATCAGATTTTTTTTTAGTTTGCTTTCAAGTTATTATAACATTTCTATTGCTTTGTGAAATTTTCCCACAGCCTAAGTCAGTTACTTCTTTCACAAGTTCCTCATTTCTTCATCTAATGCTTGTACATCTGCAGTGGGTATTCTTTGTAGAAGTTTCTGTGCCAGTTCTTTAAATGGCATTCTCTTCAAATTTTGTGTAGCTCTTTTCGTTGGTTACATACATCAAAATTGATAATTGCATTGCCTCTTTTCTTGTTTCCTGTACCTACTTCAAATGTTATGTAGCTGTGATCTGAGCAACTCTCTGTATCACTGAATTTCCACCCTCTTGTGTCAGAAATTAGCGTGCTGTTTGTGATTGTAAGGTCAATGTTGCTGGAACCTCTAGTACTCAGAAAGGTTGTTCGTTCTCTTCGACCAGAATATAAAATAAGAAACTCTTACTTTTTATGTACATCATTAGAGCATCTATTTTTTTTCAGGTTGTTATCAATGTCCATTTCTTTGTCAGGTATGCTTAGTCTGATGATTGATTTATGAATTTTTTTCTATTTGGAATAATGTATTTTATTATTCGTTGTGATAATTGCTACCCGATTATTTTCTGCACCACAAATAAACAAATAATTTGTATGTTGGGATCTCAGTATAAAGTGCTGTAGAAAATCATAAGATTTATACTTTATTCTGAACGGTATATCATGCTGAAAAAGGCATTTTGCAAATACAAAAATTCATTAGAATCTACCCCCCCCTGCGCACGCACACACAGAATACATCACCAAATCCAATGACATTTTCCACTTTACATACAAGTCTTGAAGAAGTCATTGGTTTTGGTTCGATTTGACTTTTTCGACAAGTTCTCTTCCGCAAATAGTTCAAGCTCACTAAATGACTTCAGAATGTTTTCTGGCAGCTTGTAAGTTTTCTCCACATAATGCCTTAATTGCTGTAAATGCTTCATTGGATCAATGGAAGACCACTTTCATCTGCAGTTTCAACTTCTTCCTCTTCATTGTTATCACTGTCGTCTTGAGGGGCTGCTACAGTCAAGGCTCCACTATTTCTTTCTTTGTTAGGTGATGTGTTGTCTCTACCTTAGCATCCATAGAGACATATTCTTCAAAGGTTACCAAGGAGGCAGTTCCTTTGCAACTTCTTTCCATAATTCACAAGAGACTTCATTGTCATGTGGTGCTGCAACTGGCTGAAAACTCAGAATGCCAGCTTTTCCCCAACCATTCACAACTGTAGTTGCTCTCACATTCCACCAGTCCCCTGCTATCTGCAGAATATTGACATTGGTAGGCACCTTAAGTTTTATCTTGATAAGTACACATTGCACCAGATGCTTATAAAAATGTATAAAATGTTGGTCTAGTGGTTGTAACATAAGTGTGCAATTAGTAGTTAGGAATGTTTTCTAACCTTCAGTCCACTTTATGCCCAGAGCAGGTTCTATGATTGGCAGAATTTTATAAAAAATCTGATTTGTTGCACTCACATGGCTTTCTCTGCTCTTGTACAGACTATCGAGATAAACATTTACAGAAACTATCTAATTGCTAATTTTCTTGTAGGTGAAGGGGAATATGGTAGGCTTTAAGCAATAGCCAAGTTTTTAAAGAGCTGGTTGCTATGTGGACCATTTGCATGGACAGGATATAAAAAAATGAATAGCAAATTTTCATTTGAGAAAAAGTACAAGTATTGGAAAATTCAAACAAATAACATGGAATATCCAGAAATGGTTCACCCCCCCCAAAAAAAAAAAAAAAAAGAAAATATATGATTTAAATTGTGTTTTAATAAGCTTTACATTTTTTGTGTAGAAAAATTTTGTCTATCGCTTAAGGTTTACCAATGCAAAACCATTCAGAAAGAAGAGGACTATTGGGGACATTCCCAAAAAATTCAAGATATAGATTTTGTTAGTCATGAAAATATCTTAAATATATGATATTTTAATCGAAATTGTTAGAGCCATTTTTGAGAAAATCAAAAGTTTCGAAAAATGTTGCATGTAAAGGGTAGTCTGGGGTGGGGGAATTTTCTTGAAAATCTTCATGTTGCATCTTTGAAAAATACTGAATCTAAATACCAAGTTTGGTATCTATCAGACTTTTTGTTTTTGAGTTATGCTATTCGCAGACACACGCGCAGACCTTTTTCTAAAAGTGCTTTTTTTTAGATTCAGGGGCCTCAAAACATATATTTCTGGTGAAATCTCGGTATGGATTTTTTTGGGTGGAATGCAATACTTCCCCTAGTTACTATAGGTAGTAGAGAAAGTAAAAATGCAGGTTTCATCTGCATTGAAAATTTCTTCTGACTTGTAATTTATGACGACATCCTTCAAATACATTTCCTTTCTTTCCCGAGCACCTTCTATGTCGACATCTCTTGCTTCTCCACTGACCATTTTCCAGGAAATGCCATATCCCTAAAATGAAAAAGCCAACCACACTTGCTTGAGTCTTTGACATCCAGGAACAATCCAAACCCCTTTGCTTTTGCTTGGAGCATTGGTCCAGAAACTGTTACACCTTTAACCCTAACATCTTTGAACCATGCGTCCACTGCTGCTTCCACTTGATGGAAATAGCCATCACGAATATTCTCTCTGTTGAGGCAAATTGTTGACCTTTTGTATGCCTGAAGTATTTCCTCTTTGTCACAAAGTATTGTCAAAAGAGTGGTGGGTTTTATGCTATGCGCACATGCTACTTCGATCTGCTTCATTCCATTTTCTATCTTCTTTATCAACTCAAGTTTCTGCTCCATTGAAAACTATTCTTTTCTTCACTTTCATTATGTTGTCAAAGTTAAACAACTCTTAACCAACAAAAATGCAAAATGTAAACTTTAATAGCGTTAACCATCTTCCTGTGCTTAACAACGAAGACCACATTAAAATGAAATCAGAAATGGAAGTGCATTATGTTTAACCTGTGGGTTTACTTATACCATATTACTGCACTAATAAAATCTGATGTGTTACACTCACATGACTCTCTCTACTCTTGTACAAACTATTTTTACAAACCCTTATTCTCCATATGCTTCATGTTAATTGAGATATCAATATGTCAATCTTGTTGCTAATTTTCTTGTAGATGCAAGGGGAATATGGTAGGTTTTAAGTGATATCAAATCTTTTAAGCACTGGTTGCTATGTGGCGCATTCCATTCTCTTTGCGGGTGTAGGACATAAAAAAATGAATAACGAATTTGAGAAAAAGTATAAGTATTGGAAAATTTAAGGGAATAACAAGCAATATCTCAAAAACGGTTCACTCAACAAAAAAAATGTATATGACATAAATTGTGTATATTTTAATGCGATCTACATTTTTTGTGCAGTAAAATTTTGTCTATCTCTTATGGTTTACCAGTTATACAAAAGTCGTTCACAATGAAGAATACTTTTGGAGACATTCCCAGAAAATTCGAGATATACATTTGATTTGTCATAAAAATATCTTAAACATATGATATTTTAATCAAAATCGTTAGCCATTTTTGAGAAAATTAAAATTTTCCAAAAATGTTCAATGTAATCTGGGATGGGGGGATTTTCTTGAAAACCTTCATGTCTCATCTCTGGAAGATACTGAACCTAAATACCAAGTTTGGCGTTTATCCGACTGTTCGTTTCTGAGTTATGCTGTTCAGACACAGACACAAACACGTTTCCAAAAATGCTTTTTTTGGATTCAGGGGATCTCAAAACATATATTTCCGGTGAAATCTCGGTATCAAATTTTTGGGTGGAATACAATACTTCCCCTACTTACTATATGTAGTAGAGAAAGTAATAAGGGGTTACCAACCTCAGAAAGTGGCTATGTATTTATTGGTGCCCTTGATAGTTGTAAATGTATTGCTCGAAGAACAAAGAACTTAACATGGCAGATACTGTGTAGTTCATTTCTGGACAACAGTTCACTTTGAAATTTAAGCAAAATTGTACTAATACACAATATGAATGAATTATTTATTGTCTGCTTTGAAGTTTTACATACAATTTATACAATGTATGCAATATAATGGAGTTGTTTATTATTTCTCTTCCCCTTATATTTAACATTCTGTTGTATTATAATGGGCAAGTATAATTTATCCACTATTTACTTTTTTTGCCTTGTTATCCTTTTTCCATATCTTCTCCAATTTGCTTCACGTTTCTTTCAACCTAATTTTTCCTAAATATTTTTCTGCTTTCTCCCTATATTCATTTGATCTTGTATTAAAAATCTTACTAACTTTTCGCTCTATTGATAAATTGTTTCATTTCTCTAGTGTAAAATTCTCTCTTCCGTTATCTGTATCCTCGCATTCCCATTCCTCAAATTTGTATTGTGGCTTCACTAATTCCATATCTAGTCTATATTTTGTTTGTATCTTCTTAGCACATCTTGAAGACTGGGACATTTCCTGTCCATTGATGAGCGATTTTCATACTCTGTATTTTTCGGTTTGTTAAGTTGTATGCAACACAGTTTGTGCATTAGTAGTTTTCAGTTTGTTTTGCATTCTTTTAATTTATCTGTGCTGTGTATTTAGGACAAATTTGTTCTTCTTTATACACTTAATGCATTTAAAGCAGTGTAGTGGCAATAGATAGTCTTGTGCTGAGTAAATATGCCGTCCAATTTAGTCTTGCTTCCAGCAGCGTTTTCCTAGTATCAAAATTTACTTCAATAAGATTGGCCAGGCTTCTTTTATTTCTTTACAGAAATGCTTTTATGTCTTCGTTTAGATTCAGTCTTCATTCTGCGATAATATGAGATTTCTTCCAGGACACTGTACATTATCATTATAGGATTTTGTGGTTTTGGGATATTAGATGTCAAGTGTTGCCTGTACTTCTTTAATATTGACATTTATCTTATTTATTTCATCCTTGCTTTCTGCCTCAATGATAATTCTTCCATCTCTAGATTCCTTGACAGCTTATACTCCCATTTTTATCTGATTTAGACTTTCCTATATTCTTCTCTTCTTGAGTGTTTTTGTTGCATCATTTCTTAGGTTTCCACTCTTTTCTATCACATTCACTATTGTATAAAAAGCACTTTCCACATCATCTTCATTACCTGCATTGTGTGCATGCATCAGAAATGAAAAGCCAGATTTTTTTTAATTCAAGTTCACTATCTTTCAAAGATGTGGCAAGGGAGCTTTTTAAATTCTTTTTATTTTGAAAATGACTAGTAATTTTGATTAAATACCATACATTAAGATATATTCATGTCAAATGAAATATATATCATTAATTTTCTGGGAATGTGAAGTCCTTTTCATTTGAAAGGAATTTTTTTATAACAGGTTAGCTGTAGAAAATACACAAAATCTCAATACACACACCAGGGGGGTGGGGGGAAGCAGACCTCTTCAAAACTCAAAGTTTATTTCAAAGAACTTTTTCTGTGGTATCAGCTGTTTTTAGATATTGGTTATTATTGTTTTGAATTGTTCAATACTGTCATTTTTAGAGCCTCTTGCTGTTCAGTTGTTTCTCCCAATATCAGTGAGAGAGATTGGATTTTCAAGACCAGCTTTTAAACATCTGACTATGGATTTGGTTTCCTCTGTCACTCTTGTATCTTAAATGAAAAGTGTAAAGAAACTAATACTGCGACAGTTTATTTCAGCTAACATGAAATAGGTAGAAAAATAAGCTTTCCTAAGAATAGCCTGTAGAGGATACATAAAAATAAACAGTACTGAGTAGTGAAAGTTATGTGAATGTAACACCAGATGATCACTGCTTTCTTTGTAGTATCCATTTCTACTAGAAACTGCACATATACTGTTCTTTCTTTGCATGAGTTTTCCTTCCAAAAATTTCTTAAATGTGTTCAATTGTTCATTCTTTCCTCTTCACTTATTTTATGGCAGAGAATAATACTTTTTTTATTCCTGAAAGCTTGAATTCACTGCTTTCCTTTCACAGTTGGTTTACTCATCTTCCTTTCTTATTCAAGAATAAGATTCTTCCTAACATTTTTTTGTCTGTTCTTCTTCTGTGAAATGCAATGCCCAGGAGCATGTTTTATTGGTGATCAACTTTTTTAAAGACTTCATGTTTCATTTTTAAATTTGTGCTCTTTCGTGTTAACATTACAATAGTTTTTTTTGGGGGGGGGGAAATAGTAAATCTGTGGTTCATATAATAAATAACTTAGAAATTCATTTCGACAAAATGGATTAACTTATCTCTCACAATACAAATATTATATTATCTATAAAATTGAATTTTTAATAACATCCGTACTTTATGAGGGGTTTAACAGAGATGCTAATTATTTAAAAAAGGATATTAATGTATGGTAAGAAATTTAAATGAAATATTATTTAGCCCAACTGTTTAATCCATGATACCAAATTGCTAGTCACAATGTTTTCAGATCATTGAAAATTTTCCAGTAACTACTAATTTATAGTGCAAAAGGAATCTTCTATTGTCTGCATCTGATGCTAGTCTTATGGCTCAAGACCCTATGAAACTGTTACCTTTAGCTTTAAATGTCAACAGAGCATGCAGTACATCATTACTAACCGGATACACATTTTGAACATAGTTGCAGAATTCATTATAACATAAAAGTACATATTTTTATTCTGAAATTCAGGTAGTTGCTTAAAATGATTGCAGTTAGAAAATTGAGTATTATGCTTACTTTTATATTAGCACGTAAGTTTTGTAATTAATTTTTAAAATATGCCAGTTTTTGTGTTTATGACGCAAATAAAGACTTAAGTGAGGAAATGAGAAATGTGTGAAAAAATTATAGGTTTAAATCCTCTACATTTATTGTGAAACATAGAGATACTTCTTGTCGAAGTTGTAAAATATTCATTGCATTTATTGTTAAAAACAAAAAAACACGGCTATGGCAGTGCCTCTTTCTTTTCTTACCTCTGTTATCTTGGTTTTCAGTTATAACTGAATCAGTGCATGAAGTGTTTTTAATACTAAATTCATAATTTAATTCCTGGAATATTTTGCTCAGAAAATTCTGACGCATCATGATCGTGTTGATGTACTAGATGTAGTATTTTTAATAAAAATATCATGAATTCCTCAGGAAGGTTTTGTTGGGAAAATTCTGATGCACCTTTAGCAGTATGATGGTGTTCATTTACCACTAAATCAGTAGTATTTAATTCCTTAGGAAAATATTTATCAGAAATGTCTGATGCATGTCATGCAGTATTTTGGTGTTCAGTAGTATTTAACTCCTTAGGAAAATATTCTGAAAATTCTGATGCACATTATACTGTATGAATGATTAATTATAAGTATTAATTTAAGTAAACCCATCAAAATTTTATGTGAAATATAAAATATTTCATTGTTTATAAATTGTTTTACCTTCTATAAACGGGCAACCTGTAATCACAAGACATTTTTATAAATTTAAATAATTGATAATAAATATTCCATAGTAGTGTGTTCAGTAGTATTTAGCTGTTTAGAAAGATTTTCCTCAGAAAATTGTGATGTACATCATGCAATATGGCTCTGCTCAGTAATATTTAACTCCTTTGTAAAATTTTGTTAAATTGCTGGTACACATAATGTGGCATTATTGGTTGCCTTAATCAAATGTACGTGCTACCTTTCTCCTAATGATCACATCCACATATTTGCTACTGCCAGCATTTATTTGCACTCAGTGTTGCTTCTTATATTCTTCTTGTATGTGATTCCCTGTAATAAGAATGTAGGATAGTAACTACAGTAGAACCTTGATTATCCATCACTCAGTTGACCATTCAGCTCATTAACCATCATCATCTTTTTTTGTTTTGTGTTCTGGAATGAAAATTCCCTGTACACGGCAAAAATTAACTTGTTTTAGAGCAAAAGTCTGTTGCATTGCTTCCCATGTAAGTATGGCAACAATTATGCTTCTATGGGGAATTGAAATGAATTTGAGTATAACTTCCGTACTAAATACGATCCATGTTTCCATGTTGAATTCAATATCTGTTGAAAACGATTTGAATACTCCAACTTGACTACTCACTTTGGCAAAGGGTGAACCTGATAAACATAAATGTTAGTTTGTTTTATGTGTTAGCTGAAGGTTTTGAGGTTAGTGTACTATAGTTTTGTAAAGAATGGGCAATGTTATAAGTAGGTAAGCTTTCATGGCTGGAGTCAATTATAATTAGTGAATTGTTCCAGGCTAATAAGCCATGGTCTGCTGGAGTTTTGACATCCAGACGCATCTACTGGGCAGAGGCTCAGTCACAACTGACTCATTGGCTGGGATGTCTATATGTGGGCTGCTCGCACAGCATTGGTTCGACTGGACAGTGTGGTGGGTGGGGCTTGACCTCTCCAGTGTTGCTGCTTACTGATTGGTTCTTGTGCTTTTTGTATGTTAGTGCCCATTTAATATGCTCAAATATCGGAAGCCAGGTTTTATTCAGTTTGAGAGCTTCTTCCTTGGGTGTTTCTAAATTTCTATTGCTTCACATTGTGGGCTCAAACCCAGCAGAGGTTGATGGATTTTTTTTGGGGTGCAAAAAACCTTAGCGTGGCTTCCTTCAGAAAACAAAGTGGGTTGCCTTGTGTTGTAGATTTACAGCATGTAAAAGAATCTCAAGCCTGATAAAGAGGCCTCTGAGTCAAATTTCGTGTTTTTTGTGTCCAATATAGAATGGGATGCTAAGACCCATAGTAGTTAAAGAGCATCCATAAATAAAACACTCACACAAAATGCTGTATGGGCAGAAGGGGAACACACCATTCAATATAATAGGATGACTATTCTTTCTTCAGTGTCATAATACTATTATGCCAGACTACAATGTGAAGCAATACAAATTTACAAACATCCGAATAACTGAAGCAGAGAGGAAGAAGCTCTCAAGCTGAATAAAACCTGGCTTACAATACTTGAGCATATTAAACAGGCATTAACACAAAAAGTATGCGAGCCAATCGGTAACCAACAACACTGAAGAGGCCAAGCCCCAACTACCACACTCACCGCATCACCCTGTCCAGCCAAACTAAGGCCCTGCAAGCAGCCCATGTATAAATAGCCCAGAAGATTAAGGCCACACCACTGAAGATGTTCACTGCAGATGCGGACGAAACATCTGGGCATCAAAACTCCAACAGACTATGGCTTATTAGCCTGGAAATATGCAACGTTAATATGAAAATGGTAAAAGCGGCCCTGTTGTGTCTATTATTGCACCAGTTTCTTACAGGTTTATTGTTCCTTTATGAAAACTTGCAGCATGAACAATGGGCACAACAAAAGAAAACCATAATTTTCTTGCAAAAATTATAGACCCAAAACTGTATTTCACAACATTGCTTAAGAAGAAACAGGCAAAATATAGGTATGTATGTTGGGTTAAAGAAGAAGCAAAGATTGGTGGAAATGTGTAGTTCGCTTTTAAGGAGGAAGATTGGCTAGAAAATTTCCGAATCAAGCATACCACCTTCGGTGGTGGTGGCGGCAGCGAAACTTAAGTGACCTTAATTAGAAGCCTGCACATAGGATCTTGGAACCCTTTGTGCCTCTTGTCCTGGCATTAATCCAATCTAATGATCTGGATAATTGAATCATGTTCTTGATATCTGCCCTTCTTATATCCTCGGTTCCAAGAAGAAAGAGCCTTGGTATGCATTAAGGGTCTTGAGTAAGTCCCATTATGCATAAGTGTCTATGCAAGGTTTGTGGCCTTGTTTTCTCTAGATCTCAAGATGAGCCGTCACTGTTAATGGGTTATCTCATATTTTACTCTCCTGGGAGACACACCACATAAGGGCTGAGGACTAATTAAATCAAACCCTGTCCCCCTCTTAGCAAAAGTGTCTGCCATCTCATTTCTTATAATACTAGCATGCTGGGAACCCAAAGAAGGTTAACCACACAACTGGCACACATTCTATCCAACAGCCTTTTGCATTGCCACACCAATTTGTATGTAGTTGTAAATGCTCTAATGGGTTCAGGGTTATCTGAGCAGATACTCACCTCTGACCATCATCCTGTCCAAGTAAAAATATGCATAACCAGGCTAAAATTGCATATATCTCAGCCTGGAAGTCGGTGGCAAAATTTCCAAGGGGAATGGCAAACCTTGTCCTAGGGCCCCAGTCCCCATCCTGCCCCTGAAGTGGAGCCATTCGTGAACCACATCTGGCTCCCAGCCTGCAGGGGAGACCCCATATCTGAGTCCCACTCTCCCTGAAAGGTGGCAGCACTGTGTAAGATGGACTTAGATTATACCTAGTCCCCATCAGATCCCCTACCATCAGAATAATAGGACGAATCTCCTGAAGTTTGGTCGGAATCAGTGAGTACCCCTTGTAGGAAGGATAGCTTGAAAAACCACCCCCCTACTGTTCAGAGGCAGTGTGCACTCGCCCTAGCAACCTCCCTCACAAACAAATGCAAAGGAGTGGAGTAGTCTCCACTGCCCTGATTTTCATCATGTATGTCAATGTTTGCAGTAACTGCTTCACAAGAGAGGCAGGCCACCAAACCAATGCTACTTAGGATATCGAGGGTTATTACTGAGGGTTATAGCCATTTGACCACCTTTGGTCATAGGCTCCACCCTAGTCCAATGGCCGTGGCACCTTTAAATTCACATTCCAGCAGCTTGAACCATACAGCAGAAAGTGTTAATGAGCTTCAATGACTGTAGAAAAAAAGGAAAAGATGAGCGATCAATGTATTACAATGAGTACTGTAGAAGTTAGTACTCTTTGAGGTATTCAATACAGTAGATGTTTCCATGCAATAAAAATTGAATCCCATCTTACTTTCTAAGAGGATTGAATCTAAGATTCAGTTCTGAGTCCGCATTTTCATGCATTATTCAATACAGAATGTGTACTCAAATTAATTTCAATTCCCCATGGAAGCATGGTAAATGTTACAAATTGAATCTGAATGAACATGTATGTTAAGAGGTTCTAATGCCTTCAGCTTTATATTAATTTTTAGTTTCAAATCATATAGTGGTCATGTAGTTAAGCAATAGTACATACTGAACATAATGTGCTATTGTGGCCTAGCACTGTACCTATAAAATTGATGAAAACCAGATGCAAGTGAATAAGCACTTGCACTTATTTTATTTTGGAACAAAAGTCTGTTGTTTCTTACTGCATAGCCCTTCCCTGCAGACAATAGTCACCTTTATTGCCATGTTTCTGAATTACAAGAAATGCAACATTTGATTCGTGTGTTTAGCGAATTTTTTTTATAATTGCTTATCAACGTACTGTTTGTATTAAGATGGATTACCTGTCATTTTTGGTTAACAGTCAACCCCCACCCCTTCCATTGTAATGGATAATCACTGTTCTACTGTACTTCAGAGAACGCAAAGTCTAATTTCATAAATACAATACATTTTATGGAGTTAAATGTTCAAGAGCTCTGAATCATGTAATTGAATTTAATACAGTGAAATAAAATTAAATGTTAAATCAGTTCAACAGTTCTACTAATAAATTTTAGCTATGAATCAATGTAGTGACAAAATTACTTTTCTTGTTTAAAAAACAACACATGTTTCAAAAGCTATCACTTTTATATTCAGCTGATATTGTTATTGTCTTTCTTTATGCAGGTAGTAAATGGCATGATAAACTTGGTGAATATATCAGGTGGCAGAACTTCAAATATTCATGACTCAGTGTTTATTCTTGCTTCTCTTCCCTTATGGAGACTTCTAGAGTGTGACTCATTTGTTTTAGTAATTCTATATTTGTATTAATATCCTAGTTGGAATTCCAGAAAGTGCTGCAACTGCAGATTTGTCTGTTTGTTTGTATTTGATATTGTGCATATTTTCATTTGTCTGGATGTTGATGTTCCTTTTAGTTTTGCCTATGTATAACTTTTTGCGATCCTTGCAATTTATCCTATATATTCCCAGTTTTGTATCATGTAATATGGGTTCTTTTAATGGTGCTCTTAATAAATGTCTATCACTATATTTGTTAAGGGTGCAAAGATGATGTTATGCTAGAAGAAGACTGTTTGGAATTTATTATGCAAAGTGGATCAGGTAAACTACTGCTGCAGCTGCAGCATTGATTAAGTTTTCTAAAGATACCAAAGTAGATCTATTGTTTCTCCTTTTTATCTTGATCTCCAGGAAGAGAAGAGAACCATCTTTTTCTTTCTCCAGGATGAAGTTAATTGCTTGGTGTTGCATATTAAGTTTTAGAGCATCCTATTTGGTACCATGTTTTAAAGATGAATGGAAAGGCCTTAGTTACTTGTCTCTCAAAAGAACCCATACATAACTTGCAAGTAAGAGAGACAAGGGTTACCCATGGCCAAACCAGATTTTTGCTTGTGTTGTCGCCATTAAAGCTGAAGAATTTTATAGAGTAAAGTTTGTTTAAAATCCTTTCTTGGGCTTAAAAGTAATAAAAATTATCAATAAACTGCTTTTTAAAATTTATAGAAAACAGTCTTTTACTGGTAATTGCATACAAAATTTCAACTCTTATCCACAAAAGTTTGCTGTTTTTAATAGTTTAGTTAATATATTTAAAAATATACCTGTAAGCAAAGATGAATTTGATAAACATACCATCAACACTGCTTCAGTAAATGGGTTTAATATTGATGTAATAAATAAAAAAGATTTTAAAAAAGAAATTTAAATATCAGAAGCTGTGAAACATCTCTGCCTTTAAAAATATGAAAGATATTTGAAGTCTTATCTGTTACATTCATATCACTTTCTTACCCACCTCCCGACAAACTATTCTTACAAAAGTTTATCCTTCTATCTACTTCTTGTTAAATGTGCACAGAAATTCTGTTATTTCACATTACGTTACAGGTATAAAAGGTAAGTATAAAAAATAAACTGAAACAGTAGTAAAATCTTTTTAAACCAGGTCACTATGAAATGGCTATGAAATTCCACATGGTACTTGCTTGCATTTCTTTATGTTGCTTATTGTACTTAGAGTGATAAAATATATCACCACTACTTAAACGTGATTTTTGTTGTAGATACGAACACGAGCAGTTTCATGTAAACAGATGACAATGGTTACACCAATCCATCTTTTACTTTTTGGTTCTCGTAAAGTTGAGCTTGTGGATGATGTAGTACGGCTTGATAATTGGTAAGTTACTAATAATACCAAACTCTAAACATTATATAGTGGGGTTAGTGTTTAATGTGATTAATGTGAAAATAATTGAAGAAAGACATAAAGAAAGTGGTAAAGACCGTTGTGGAAGCTTCTCTTCATAACATTCTGGTCTTTCTTATACAAATCTATACAATGTAATTTATAGTCTATGTAGAACTACCTGTGTTATATGATTTCTTCAAAGTGATCGTAATTCACACATGCCTGGTATCCTCTGATGAAATTTGCGTTCATAGGCAAAGCTCTTGTTGAGTAATTCCAGCAATTTCTGCTCTTTTAAGTCTTTTAGTCCATTGACGTAGAATCTGTGTTTCCAAGGTTCCGCACAAATAATAATCATGTGCAGTAAGGTCTGAGAACATGAAAGGCATATTCTTAAGAAATTACGTAGTCACTCAAAAGTTCTCTTAAATCATCTAGCCACCAGTAGTGTGGACTGTGGCTGAATTGCATTTAAAATGCCCATTTTCTCTTTGGATACTCATTGGGAAGAAATCTGCAAGTATTTGTATGTTGTACTTACATGAATTTATTGTGCCTTCCAAAAATATGAGAGAGTAATTCTGGTAGTAACAACACACTATGCTATGTTAGTATTATGTAACTGACTTTATGAAATACATGTGGGTTCCCCATGCACCAATATGTGTTGTTTTGTGTACCAATGATACCGATTTAATCATGTAAATGCAACCATGCCTCAAAGAAAATAATTGTGGAATCAATTATAGCATCAACAACATACTGTAAAGTTCAATTACAATTCAATTCAAGTTCAATTCACATGACATGCTTTGTATGGTTTGAGCTTCAATACTTCACTGCTGCTTAAGCTGATCCTATAGTAATGCCTGCTTCTTGAGACAGACAAATATAGGACCTTTCATGAAGATCATTCTTAAGTTTCCCCAATACCACTTTTTCTTGATCAAAACTGTTGTTTTTCATGTACAAATTCTATTGTATAACGTGTCAGTTTCTCTAAATCGTAAGAACAATCGCCTAACTGCATCCCTCTATGAAAATTGCCTTCATATGTGTGCTACATATAAAATCCTTTGTCCTGATGGAACTTCTCAACCAGCATTTAAATGGGATATTAATCCACATCATGTATGCCATGAAATTACACTGAACAAAATGGAAATTTGACAGAAATGACATGATAGTAATATGTACTATTTGTGAAACAAACCATCAGATATGAACAATTAGATTGAACTGTTTGCTTATAAAGAGCCATGAATGCATCTGTAGCAGTGTGATCCTCCAGTTGTTGCCAATTCTTGTGCTCCACAAGTCAAAAGTTAATCCAAAGTAGTAGTTAGTTATGCCTGGCACACTCCTGAACAAGACATAACCAGACTGCTCTATATAAAGTATTGTTGGTAAATCTCCAAAGAAATACATGCATTTCCATTGCCTATAAATGATAGTAGAATTTTTAGCAGAGAATGAGAAGTGCTTATAGAAATATTACTTGACTTTTCTTTGCGACGGTATTACTTATAATGTTTGTTTACATCACGTGTGTTGAAGCCATCTTGTGACGTCATTCTTTGTTCGGTTTGTAGCTCCATCTGGCGTTAGCAATTTGCGGTTCCTAGTTTTGTGTTTGAAAGAATTTAACTTTTAATTTCTATTCAGTTCTGTTTCACTGTCCTCCGGCTAGCTATTATCTTATCTTGGGTCGAACATGTGTCTCTATACAGGTTGTGAAGCGGAAAGGAATCTTTTATCCAAAAATTACACTGATGAAGAAATTTGTTTTATAATTTTTATTGTCGAACACGTTCACTATCACTTTTACATATTGATCTGGATACTCGCCAAACTGAAACTGTTATAACAACTTCTTACTGATAATTCTTTTAATCCACGTACTTCAATCTTTTGTATATTTAACTTTACCATACTTTAGATCTTTCATAATTCTGCTGCGTGTAACTTGTGAATCTATATCCGATGTATGACGAACTAATACTTTCGACGAACTGACTGAAGACGACGTGTAGTGTATGAATGCTTTCGGCGAACTGAAGGACTGACTGACTTTACCTCTAACTTGGCTTATTTATACGCCTGCATCAAGATACGCCTAAAGATTATAACTGAACTGCAATTGGCTAATAAAACGCGCCAACATTAGTGTCTATTTTAATATCCAATGAAAACCACGAATACATATTGCTTTTAGGGAGGAAACATTCCAGAAGTTTCTACCGAAAACGCGCCAACATTACGTAACTTCCTCGTTCCCAATAATGATAAACAGCTCACCCCCTCGCTGCATTATTGCGCTATTATTGACAGTTTCAGTAAAGCCGTATAAACTTATTTCCCAATAATAATTACAATTAATAAACATCTGAAATCAATGTCACATAAAAATGCATATTCATATTACAATCATTATTTACATTTAAGTAATTTGTGATACAAATTACTGCATCATCTTTCATTTTGCTTCAAAGTATTTCACTACATTCCCAGAATTAATGTTTTCCATTTTTTGCACTACTTCAATTTCCCCAAGTTCTGCGACGGATTGTTGCTTACGTAATTTGTGTTTTTTGTATTTGTTAGCCCCACGTTGTGGAGCCAATTTGCGAAAGAAATTGCTTTACGTAATGTTGTTTACATCAGTGTTGAAGCCATCTTGTGACGTCATTCTTTGTCAGGTTATGTAGCTCCATCTGGCGTAGCAATTTGCATCAGTTTTGAAATAATTCACTTTAAATGTCCTCCAGCTAGCTGTTTGGGTCGAACATGTATCTCTTACAGGTTGTGAAGCGGAAAGGAATCTTTTATCCAGAAATTATATTGATGAAGAAAATTTGTTTTATAATTTTTATTGCCGAACACGTTCACGAACACTTATATATTGATTTAGATACTCGCCAAACTGAAACTGTTTGTAATAACTTCTTACTTATCACTTTTAACTCACGTACTTCAACTTTATGTATATTTAACTGTATAATATTTTAGATCTTTAATGATTTTTGCTGCGCGTAACTTGACGAACTGAAGGACTGACTGACGACGTGTAACGTGCTAGAAATTTTGATGAACTGGGCGACCGACGTGTAAGGTATTGAGAATTTTGTTGAACTGGGGGCGATCTACCACGGACTCGACTTTATATACTCCCACTCCTCAACATGCCTAAAGATTATAAATGAACTGCTATTGGCTAATAAAACGCGCCAACATTAGCGTCTATTTTAATATCCAATGAAAACCACGAATACATATTGCTTTTAGGGAAACATTCCAGAAGTTTCTACCGAAAATGCGCGAAACATTACGTAACTTCTTGGTTCCCAGTAATGATAAACAACTCACCCCCTCGCTGCATTATTGCGATATTATTGACAGTTTCAGTAAAGCCGTATATTATTATTTACCAATAATAATTACAATTAATAAACATCGGAAATCAATGTCACATAAAAATACATATTCATATTACAATCATTATTTACATTTAAGTAATTTGTGATACAAATTACCGTATCATATGCCCCACTAGAAACATAATTATAAATATTTATAACTTGTTTGGAAATTTTATAATTGTGTTTTTAGTCTCCTAAATCTTGGAACACACGCTATCACTTTCACTTAACACTTCACACGCATTTAGCACACGACATATGTTTTTTTTTTTTTTTTTATCTCGCCACTACTTACTGGCTCTGGTTTAATTAATTTAGATATTAATCTGACATCACAATTTTTTTTATAGCAAACACTTTACCCTAAATTATTTAATGACTGTTTAAAAAAAAATGGTTTACTTTCTTATATTGTTAACAAAATTTAGGCATTCAAAAATTTTGTAATTATTACACATATTTACCAAAATATTCACCTTTTATATATATTTACATCTCTTAAATCTAGGCACTGTTTCACATGTTCTATTTGCTACATAAATATTTGTTTTTAATTATATTTACCAATTTTTTTGTTATTCTGAATTTTATTTTAACAATACTCTTGGAATAGTATTTATATACTTTACCTTAATATCATATTAAGTTTAAATCTTTACATTCTTAATTTTCAAATACTGTTACAGTTACTAAGAAATGTTTTTTTTTTTTTTTTTTTTTTTAATATTTATTTCTTTTTATTTTTCTATTTTTTTTTTTTTTTTTTTTGATTTTATTTCTTTTTTCTCATGACATATATATATTTAGTTAACCCTCTTACGTTCCAATACATTTCTCTGCAAGTCATCTTTACCTATCCAGCATTTACTTTACATCTCATTGCTATTTACCCTCCTGGATCAAATTGTGTGTGGCTAAACATTACTCGTAGCCGTATCCTAACCTTCAAATTTTTGTTCATGAATAACCTCTTGTATTCATTTGAAATTTCATCACATGATAACATTTGAAAACAATCTAAAGTTTCTTGAACTACACATCTTTTAACAACTTTCATTTTCAATTCATCTGCTATCTTTATAACTTGAGAATATTCTGACAAATCTGTACTAAACTGTACTGGACTGGAGTTTTCATTTTGAACATCTTGGTACAGTTTATTCCTTTGCATTACTGAATCATTCTGTATTTCTGATATCTCCCCTCTGAAATTGACTTGCGCCTGATTTACATCTACATTCATAACCTCTTTTATCTCTCTTCGCTCACTTGTAATACTACTCATTTGACTTCCTAACTCTGTGCATTCTACATTAACCTCACTTTTAGTATTAACCTCACTTTCTTTGTTACCTATGTCCATGCTCATATCTAGCATTTTCTTTGAAACTTCTCCTATTTCACTTGCTATTACTTCCTGATTTTCATCTCTCATTTCTGTCATACTACTATCTAACTTCATAACTTTCTTTTCAATTTCTCCACTGCTTTGATCTACTTTTCGCTCTAATATCTCATTACTCCTACCAATATCTTCAATTGATTTCCTATGATCTTTTTTTATATCTTCTCTCAATTCCTCCAAACTCTGATCTAATTTCTTACTAATATATTCCCTCGTTTCCCTACAATTCTTTTGCATATCTTCCCTTAATTGTTCCCTCAATTCTCTATTCATATTTCTCAGCATTTCCATCATCATACTAGCAGCAATAGTAATATTTCCTACTATTCTATTCTTACTTTCTGCACTAACATTTCCTCCCTCAAATATTACATTGTTTGAATTGTTTTCTGTAACCTGTATTGAATTACAGCTAACTGTTACACTATCCCCCTTCATCATTATTTCTTCAATATTATTAGTAGCCATTGTTTTTGTTTTCTAAAAAAAAATTACAATACTCTGACCTTTGTGATGCTGTCTGTTGCTGTTACTTTGATGTCCAGTTTCCTGCCCCTTTCTCCTAGGTTTGTATGTTGCTTCTGCGTTGTGTTGTGATAAATCTACGTCGTCTTGTTGTTTTGTAGTTAAATTACCCTGTTGCCTTGTAATCTCGGAATTACGATGTCCAATTATCCATGTAGTCTGTCCTCCCTGTTGTTTCTGGAATCTGCGTCTTGTAGATCAATTCACTGCTCCATTCATTCCACATCCTGGTTAATTCTGCTACTTTCCTAGTTAATTCTGCTACTTCCTGGTTATTCTGATCCTTTCCTGGTCACTCTTGTTCCTTTCCTGGTCATCTTGCTTCTTTCCTGGTCATCGTGTTCCTTTCCTGGTTATCGTGCCCCACGTTCTGGGTGCCAATTTGCGACGGAATGTTTGTTTACGTAATATTTGTGTTTTTTGTATTTGTTAGCCCCACGTTGTGGAGCCAATTTGCGAAAGAAATTGCTTTACGTAATGTTGTTTACATCAGTGTTGAAGCCATCTTGTGACGTCATTCTTTGTCAGGTTATGTAGCTCCATCTGGCGTAGCAATTTGCATCAGTTTTGAAATAATTCACTTTAAATGTCCTCCAGCTAGCTGTTTGGGTCGAACATGTATCTCTTACAGGTTGTGAAGCGGAAAGGAATCTTTTATCCAGAAATTATATTGATGAAGAAAATTTGTTTTATAATTTTTATTGCCGAACACGTTCACGAACACTTTTATATATTGATTTAGATACTCGCCAAACTGAAACTGTTTGTAATAACTTCTTACTTATCACTTTTAACTCACGTACTTCAACTTTATGTATATTTAACTGTATAATATTTTAGATCTTTAATGATTTTTGCTGCGCGTAACTTGACGAACTGAAGGACTGACTGACGACGTGTAACGTGCTAGAAATTTTGATGAACTGGGCGACCGACGTGTAAGGTATTGAGAATTTTGTTGAACTGGGGGCGATCTACCACGGACTCGACTTTATATACTCCCACTCCTCAACATGCCTAAAGATTATAAATGAACTGCTATTGGCTAATAAAACGCGCCAACATTAGCGTCTATTTTAATATCCAATGAAAACCACGAATACATATTGCTTTTAGGGAAGCATTCCAGAAGTTTCTACCGAAAACGCGCGAAACATTACGTAACTTCCTGGTTCCCAGTAATGATAAACAGCTCACCCCCTCGCTGCATTATTGCGATATTATTGACAGTTTCAGTAAAGCCGTATATTATTATTTACCAATAATAATTACAATTAATAAACATCGGAAATCAATGTCACATAAAAATACATATTCATATTACAATCATTATTTACATTTAAGTAATTTGTGATACAAATTACCGTATCAGTTCATAATGTATGTTTACTTCCTCTATCATGTACCCAAAAATTCAGTATTAAGATGTCACAGTAAGATTCATTTACAAGTCCCCTAACACCCCTCCCCCAAAAGAAAACCATTTTTAAAAATGTTGCATATATCTGTGAACACACAACTCAGACGAAAAGTTGGACAGATACTAAACTTAATTAAGTCCAGCATCTCAAGAATGCAACATGTAAATCCCCATCCCAAAGTACTCCTTAAATGGTTAAATTGTAATTTTTTACTTAAAACACCTTAAGATTTTTCATTAAAATAATATTTTTAAGATGTTGGAATAAAGAATACAATCTATATCTTAAATTTTTTGTAAAAAGGCTCTGGAATCATCTTTATTCTGATTGAACATTGTATAATGTTATGTAACTGGGAAAGCACAACGAATAATACATTTATGCTCAATTTTTGAAGATTTAGAAGCTTGTAACAGTGATGTGTCATAATTTAAAATACATTTATGATTAAAAAATCTGATGTGATACATTCACATGACTTTATCTACCCTCTATTGTGTTATAGTGAGTGTACAAACTATTCTTACTAATGCTTATTTTTATATCTACTACTTTTTAATCCAATTAACCTTTGCAGAAATAGCTACATTACACATTCAGTTATAGATACAAAGTGAAGAACAATAGTCAAATGTTTAAGAATTGGACACTATATGCTGGCCTTAAAATTCCACACTATTTCCATGCAATTGCGAGAAACAACTGAATGTTGAAACGACTTTAAAGAATGACCAAGAAATAATCAATTCCAACCATTAATAAAGGACATCTCAGAAATGGTCTATGTCACAAAAAGGCTTATTTGAAATAAATTGAGTTTTAAAGAGATCTACATTTCTTGTATAGTACTTTATCGTCTATCACTTAACGTTTACCAGTTAAACAAGATTATACAGAATTCCTTCCAAATGAAGAGGACTTCAAAGGCTGTTCCCAGAAAATTCAAGATATACATTTCATTTGTCATGTAAATACCTTTAATATGTGGTATTTTAATCAAAATTGTTAGCCATTTTTTAAAAAATCAAAATTTTCTAAAATTGTTCCATGTAAAGGGTAGTTGGGGATTGGAGAATTTTCTTGAAAATCTTCATCACATCCTTGGAAGATACTGAACTTAAATATCAGATTTGATACTTATCTGACTTTTCATTTTTGAGTTATGCTGTTCACAGACACACGCACGCGCATGCGCACGCACACAAACAAACACACACACACACACACACACACAGATCTTTTTTCTAAAAAGCTTGTTTTTGGGGCTTTAAAACATATTTCTGGTGAAATCTCGACATCAAAGTTTTGAGTAGAATACAATACTTTCCTACTTACTATACGTAATACAGATGGTAAAAAATGTTGAGCTCGTCAAAGCATACAATTTATGTCAAATATGTTTCTTCATATAATTAGCCATGCTTAAAAATGTTGTAAGTTTACATTTTCAAAATGTTAGTTGTCATCTGAAGAAACTATTGGAAGTTCCATTTCTCGTTTTTCTTTTCCTTTTTCAAGGCTTGTTAAACTAACTTCTGAATGTGGTCCTACATTCTTCTGATACAAGAATGCTATTTTCACTTGAATGCCAATTGCTTGATTTGAAATGATTTCTAAGCAAAACTGTTACATTAATAATGTAACATGGATGTACCTACTAAAGTACGTTCATTTCCCCCTGCGATCACATGCCAGCATGGAGCAGCCGTAAAATAGTCTACCTACATGCTGCCTCACCGTGGTGATTTCCATAAAACAATTTACGCTTGTCTTTGCAGTGTAGAAGACGCAGTCAGTTTTCGTTTATCTCTACAAATGTATAAAACGTGCAGTGTTTCATTAATTTCTACAGTGTATAAAATGTAGAGCAGTGTATAAGACATGTCATAGGTTTATTTTAAAATCCATTAATATGGCAATCAAGAAATTCATGCATCAACAAAGAGTTTTCATGTATGACACTTATATAAAAACTGGGTCATGCAGAGCAGTGTGTAGGCAGTTTCAAGACAAATTCCCTACTGTTCCAGTTCCAAATAGAGAGACTGTCAAGCGTCTTATTAATAAATTAAGAACAACGGTATCCCTAAATACTAAATGTCCTAAGCCAAAGAGAAGGGTCCTAACTGAGGAAAAACTCTTTGAAATTAATGCATCATTCACTCACTCTTCAACTAAGAACAGAATTTTTTAATTTACTGAAGAACTACTTCAGCAGGTGAATGGAAATTTCATCATAAAATGTCAAGAATGCATCATTGCAGATGGACACTACTTTCAACGTGTTCTGTGACAAGGTTAGTACTCAAGTGATAATAATAAATAAACAATAAATGACTAGGATAAGCTTGAGGCTTGATACACATCACTATCTAATGCTCCGTGCTTACATTCAATTGCCGGCCGGCCACTGGGGGAAACAAATGCATTGTATTTGTGTACCATCAACACAAGTTATCTAGACCAACAATTTTTATAATGTTTGCATTTTTAATTATATTAACCAATTAAACATTAGAAACAGTACTCATCCATTTTTATTAAGAGTAGAGATATTATTCTGAAGTTCCAGAGTAGAGTAAATTATCTTTACTGAACAGAAACCTGAAGGGAATTTTATGAAAATTGGGTGCAGGTAATACTCAGGTTGGGCTACTTGAACCCATGTTATGTTATCTTAATTAAGCAAATGAAAGCAATGGCATTGGGATCAGGTAAGGCCTGGTTTTATTAATGACAAGTTTTAGGTACACTGTGGAACACAGGAATAATTTAACACTTACAAAATGGAAATAATTCTGTGGTCTATTCCACATCAAGAATTCTGTAATAGGAAGCTATGCAGTCACCAAAATTTGGACCCCCTTACTCCTGCAAATCTAAGGAGACAAGGCAGGAAAGCAACTTATCCACACAGGGCCCTTACTATCCCAAACGACTAGGACTAGACTCCTTTATCTCTGGCTGCCACAGACTTTATCTGGGAGGTAACAATATGTGTGTACACTATCATATGAAGCCCTCATAAGAGAAAGGGAAGAAAAGACTTTCATCGTACTCCAGCCATAAATACAGAAGAACACTGTGACACATGTATACAAAAAGGGTAACATACAGCTTTCACTTCAAAATCCGCAACCAAAGAAGATTTCACCAGGCACCATTTTGTGTTCCTGCTCCCTTTGCAGCCAACAATATGAACAGTATCATCTAATCGACTGCAAAGCAAGGACAAACTCACTAACATTTTATGCACCTTTGTATGATTTATAATTTTCATGTACATAGTGTGTTTAATGAATGTTATAATAAAATGGAAATAATTAAACAATCTTTCTACACAAATTGCTGTACAATAACACCTGAATGGACTCTTTCTAATACAATGAATAAAGTATTATAAGAATTGCTTTTATTTAACTTGAAGGAATAATATGTGGCTAAAGGCTACACTGTTTATAAAATTGTTAAAATCTGACTGTTTTTCAGTAAACTTTAGGCCTTTAAATTATACTGCATATGTACTCAGTCTGAGTGAAAATAAACCCCTTTAATTGACTAGGGAGGATAGATTATCTGCTTGACATCATGCAACTTATAAAATAGTGTATCCCCTTTTGACCATCTCAAGCTTTTTCTTTGGCAGGCTCCATACAATCCATGACCTGGGAATTCTTTCTGATATACTGAACAAGAACAAAATCTCCTCCCACATTTTTTAATTATGGTCCATTTTATTTTTATTTTCCTTGTTGGAAACAGTAACATTTTATTCAGAATGACCAATCACTGCTAAAAACAACATATAGATCCTTTGTCCTGAAGAATAAAGGTGAAATGATCTTCAGAGGTTGAGTGAGGAGCATCAAATCAAAAAGTGCTAAGTGCATAGTAAAAAAGCTTTTCAGGAGAAAGGAAAGATTGATATCTCCTAAATTTACCAGCACTTTTTAAATCTCTTTGTACTTAAATGTAGCACAAATGCCACTTTCCTAAATACTCATTATCACCAAAGTCATTTTTTAAAATCATATTTACAATCAAAAATGTGTAGGACTTTTTGAATCAGTTATATTGAAAATATCATGAGTACTGAAAAAAATAGAGAAACTTATATTTAATGATATTTTAATAAATAATTTAAATTCCATTTAAATAGCAGTTTTATACTTTGCTTTGTGCACTTTTTGTTTCTTGGAAAAGAAGGGAGCCTTCAAAATTCATTTGTCAGTTTTTCTGTAAACACCTTTAGTCTGTCTCTCTTTCAACAAACACAACTGTGTTTCTGTACTTAAACACTGCCCATTTGTTCCTCCAAACATTCAAATTATTCTCTATTCTGCTTTTTGCTACAGAATGCAGACTCTTCATCCACAACCTTTACATAAAACTGCAGCTCTTCACATCTCCATTTACTTCCATACCTCTTCCATAAGAATGTGTGAAAATCCTTCTTTGCTTTTTTGACTCTGCTTTGGAGTGTTAAACCCTGGACCTCTGGTATACACTCAAATGCAACTCTCCATTTCAGTGGGGATTGTATGGTTTAGGAGGATGGCATGAAGTTAATGTGGTTTGGATCTTTATTGCTGTATCTCAAGGATAATGCAAGGAAAAGAGAATTTAACTTCTCACCATTTTTTTAAAACTAGTGTGAAAGACAAAACAACACAGTAAGTCATTTCAGTAATCTTTGCAGGCATTCTAATGCATTTATTTGCATGAGAGTAATACAATAAATACATATTAATGATACGGCACAAGCCATTTACCTCATTTCTACTTCTTTGCTTCTCTTCATTTCCTGCATTTTCATTCTTTGATACCTCTGCTGCTGCCTACAACAATTATTTCCTTTTGCATGTTGTAATTACCTTAGCAAATCCATTATTAGTGCTTCCTTGACAAAGCTGCCTGCCTCAGACCTACAAGTGAGCAGATTTGTATTCTTTGTTCATTCATTCATTCATTTAGCTTGACATAATATTGCTGATAAGACCAAGGAAGGGATATCTGATACTTTTTGGCAGCAACACGTGTATTTGTATTCCACAGAATGCAAACACAGCAGTCAAAGCATAAATGTACACAGTGTCATGCAAGCCATTCTTTCCTTCTGTAAAATAAAATTATGCATTTTATTCCATTTGCCTCATGCGTTCAGAATGCGTTCGTTCTAATGCATTCTGAACCAAAGGCTGTATTTTGAAGCCGTTTTACAATAGGAAGGAGTTCTATTTGAAACAAATTGATTGCACGCATAAATTCATTATGGAAATGGGGCATTTCATCCACAGGTTGAATTAGTGCATTCGGTTCCAATGCTCTTTATGTAACATTTGCACAGGGACTGTAAAACTCGAGGCTAAAATTGAAGTAAACTAATAGGGTCCAGGGTAATTTATAAGAGAACTTACTTAGCAAATCACAGCTACCTCAACTAGGGCCACAGCGGTATAAAATTATAAGATTAAAACCATTGCAAATTTTAGGATGAGAAAGCAAAACCTTTGAGTGCTTAGGTGCTTAAGGATTCTGGATGGTAAAGGTTCTCATCTAGAAATATGAGGAGGGACAAAAGTGAGAAATGGATAGGTAACATTTCAAATACAATAAAGAGTGAAGAGTCACTACCATCACATTAATTCTGAAGCATTCAGCATTGTCTGATCTTTAAAGTTTTGGAAAGAAATAAAGTTCTCTCTTCAGTTTGTTTACAAGTATATATCACTTCATACTGGCATGGGAGCAAATGATTCGTCGTCATCGCACACCTCATCTTGATCCTCTTCAGTTGATCTGTGGATGCTGTTTGAAGCTTCCCTATAGCTAAAACAGTATTATTGGAAGTTTCAAAGCATTGGACATCAACATTGTTTCATATTGTGATAATAATTCATACTATACTACATTTTTGTTGGCACCTACATCTTACAGCAGCACAGAGGAACAAGCACAGCCATTTATCAGAAGAGGAAATGTCTTTGTTTCCCACTTATTCTCAATGAAGCTTACACTTTGTGCTGTGGCATGTCAAAACTTAAGAACTACTCTTTTATATGTGTCATACATGTTTAAAATGCACAAAACTATGAAGTTGAAGGAACCTTAAAAATTATTTTTAGCAGTAAATGCTAAATATAAAATAGGGATTACAGTGGTGTTTCTTTATTTATTTGATTTATGTTCAGTACGGTGTGGGATACACAAAGGAACAATGTCAGAAAAATATAAGTTAATAGTAAACAACACATCAATCACAAATGGTAATCAGTATTAATGAATTCTTCTATAGACTAATTTTGAAGATTTAGAAGCTAGTAACAGTGATGTGTCATAATTTAAGATAAAGAGAGTTGAGGGTTGTTTGAATATTTTAGTGATGTAGTGTAACAACCCTCAACTCTCTTTATCTTAAATTCTTCTATACTATAATAAGGTTTGTCAATTAAAAAAACATTTCAATTAAATTTGTCGCCTTTACATTGCTTGATAACAGTAGGAAGAGTATTATAAAACTTTATACCCATAAAACTAGGTGTCCTCTCGTAAACACAAAGGCTATAGCCAGGAGTTGCTAAATTGTCTTTATGCCTGGTGTTATGGTTGTGTGTGTCGGAATTGGTTTCAAGGTGCAAGTTAAATTTCCGTAAGTGCACAAAATATATATATAAAAATAAACTGGGAAGGGTTAAAAGTTTTAGTTGTTTAAATATTGGACGACAAGATTCATTATATTTTAAGTTGTCAAGATATCTGACAGCTTTTTTCGTAATGTAAAAATTTTATTGAAATTAGACTTAGTCATATTACCCCAAAGTTCAATCCCATATGAGAGCTAGAAATAGACATTGGTATGTATTTTATTAAGTATTTCAGTACAAATAAATGTTTACTAATGGTGTTGCCTAATCTGTCAATGTGGTTTGTGAAGTTAAATGAACTATCTAAAGTAACAGCAAGTAATTTGAAATTATTTTACTATTTGTACTGGCTCGTTATCAATATTTAAATGAATTTGAAAATTAGAGTCTTTGATTGTTAGTCGTTTAAATCAGTCAGTTTGGCTGTCTGAATCAAGAAAGGTGAGTGGTAAACTACCCCCTGCCTTCTTCATTACTGGATCCTGTACACTTTTAGCTACTAATACAGTTGAACCTCAAATATTCACTTATACATTTTTTGCAGATACACATTAAATTTTTTAGACACTGAACTTTGTCCATTAATATTTATCTCAGTATTTGTGTTTGGTTATATGTTTTGTCATTAATACATCAGATTTTTCTTGTCCCTATACAAAATATACTCATTTACTTACACATTTATATGTTACGTTTATACTATGTTAAGATAAATTATGCATGGTTTCTGTATGCTGTGTCCTTGCTGTTGCAGTAGGTTGGGCAAAGCATCAATATTTTTGGAATGTATTATTGCTTTGCACAAGTTAATAATATGGTCGGTGCAAGGCCATTTTACCCCAGGATGGCCTAAATAATGAAAGTGTTCCCAATGTGCATGCGTTAATTCAAACTCCAAAAATTATAAAATGATTTTTATTATTTCAAAGCCTAAATAATTTCTCTGATTAAGGCATATAATTGATTAGTGTATGACTGCAGAAAAATTAAGGAAAAATAATTAATTATTTTATTTTTAAACCAGTGTAAAACAGTAGTACTCTGAACCTTCTATTTACTTTCACGTTTTTTCATTTACGCATTGTTCTAGCCATATAATGTGCAACTGAGATTATACTGTATCAATTTTTTCTTCAGTTTTATTGTTGTGCAGGAAGTTTATAATAATTATGACAATAATTGAGTTGTTCTTTCTAAAACTAAATACATAATGCCAATTTTTATGGTTTGCTCATAAAATATATGGGAGTGGAAATCTTGTTATGACTTTATGGCACTGGAGGTGTTTTTACAACATTGTGGGCAGATTCAAAGTGTTATTTTTTACCACAGACCAGACAAAGCAACAAATTCCGTTGCATTATATAGTAATTTGCTGCTGATAATGATGTTAAGGCTTCTTGATAACTTAAAGTTACAACCTGAATGTATCATGCTAATTGTTATTTAGTGCTATGATAGGCCAGATCTAATCTGTGCATCCATCAATCACGATCATGTTTCCCCTTCACTGGGCTCCAGCAAAATGCACAGAATGGAGACTTCAGTTTGTAGGATTTAAAATTTGATTGCACCTCTAGAGGTACAGTTTGTATAAATCGTCGTGACAGTCCCCCACTCCTAAAGCACATATGTGCAATAGCACTGAGCAGTCCACTTGCATAATAAGAGAGGTGGGCCTCAGTGTTCCAACTGCTACGAGCTCAAATGCAAGGTAACCTTACACATTTGTTTACAATGTGTTGTGTATGTGACTGCCTCCGAGTTCTGATATCACTTGCTCCCCACTACTCCTCTCTTGTGCATATGGAGTGTCACGATAATTTACACAAGCTCTAACCATCAGTAACCAATGAGCAGTAAATTGGCACGAATGTTCAGTAATGCACGACGTCAATTGTAAACCATTTATCTTATTCACGTTTTAAGGTTGCAAGATATATTTGTCATTTTTGTTTATAATTCATGATATGAAGCATAAAATATGGACTAGAAAGTGATGTTCTTTGCTATTGTTTAACATGCTAATATCTGTGGTACCAGGAAGAGTTTCAGGATGTGTGAGAGGAAGAAGCAGTACTACCAGGTCTTCAAAGTTTCTTCCCTTTTGTTTTAAAATTATATAAGGAGGTCAAATTTGCAAGGGAATTAGGGGAAGTTATTAGCAAAAAAGCAGAGGAGGATTTCAGCACATTGACGAAGGCTAGACCTATTGGTTCTACTAAACCTATGGGAGGAAGGGATAAGGTGAAGGGTGGTGCAGCATAATTTAGTCGCTATTGTTTCCAGATAGAGTATCCCCAGATACTGCTTCATTGCCTCCCTCCCTCCCTCCCTCCCTCCCTCCCTCCCTGTGAGAATGGATGGATGATCGGGGCTGGGAAGAAACAGTTCTCTCCTTAAAGCACATGCACCACATATCACTGACCATCATGCCAGGCCCTGCACACCTAAAAGGAAATAGTTCCAGGAAAATATGTGGTAGTAAAAATCCGCATTACCATTTGCCTAACAACCTGGAGAAACCCCAAGGTCATGGTGGCTGGTCCAACAGGAATTGAACCAGAAACCTGAATTTGAGTCACAGGTGCTACCATCTGAACCATCCTGCTTGCTGTGAAAAATAATAAATGAGCTAGATTAGCTTGTATTCGTGGGCCAGATGAAATTTTAAAATATGATGAAATAGCATCAGTTTGTTGGTGATTTTAACTATTCCTCACAGTAATGCTGAGTGTGAATGTTTTCAGTCCTGTGAAAAAGAATAATACCAACGTAAGTTGGTGATGTGTAATATGACATTGAAATCCATTTCTTCATTGAAATTGCAATGGTAAACCAAGCATTTTATAATATCGTACCACTCGCTCTGGCTACCATTTTCCATGGTAATTTAAAATATATTTTAATCTTCCTTAACCCATACCACAATACCCGAGGGTGGATCGCTAGCAAACTGATTGCTTATAGGCCTAAAGAACAAGGACATGAATTGAGGCGATGAAAGGAATGCTTTGTTCTTAAATGATGGAGCAAAAACAACTTTGAATTCTAATTTACTGTGCTTGTATAACACCAGGTTAAATTCCTTCCACATACTAGCATTTATAAGTGAATTGATTAACTTTCAATATCTATGAACATACAAATTATTCAACATTATGAATTTACAGTAATATTGTCTTCAATAATTGGTTTCCCTAATACATTACAAACACTATTTCATATATTCAAAATAACAACTGCCTTTAAAACCACACAGCTCATTCCTCGAATTAAAGAATGCTACCTATATAGTTTTTACAATTCCGTAACAGCAAATAGAAATTCAAACAGATTTAACCGACTTTACCAAAAGGCTTTTGCTTCCCCACTCATGCTGTAACGTGATTCTAAAGCTATACGTATGTACACCTGTTATAATAATATAGTGATTTTTCTGCTTACAAAAAGATTGCATTTTTTAATTTGGAATTAGCGGAAAGTTAGACATACATCATGATTCACTGTTTGCGAGTCCTCTGCTGAAGTTGTATTATTAGGCTGTGTCTTCTCTCTTCCCTCAGTCATGCTGCTCACTTCCAGTTAGGAAGGGAAGGAACTTTAGGCAATCCACCTGCCCTTCTCCAAGTAGTGGCGACTAGGAGAACTTCCACTACAGTAGTACTCACTGCTACCTCAAGTAGGTGTAGCTGATTTCTTGGTCAGGTTTTAATGATGGTCATTAAGGATGTCTCCAAGAACTGATCATCTGTGCTGGTCAGAATTTTCTGCACTACCACTTGGGGGGGGGCGCGTTGTACAAAACAGCACAAAATGCAGCAGTACTACTGTTTGCTATGAGCAGAATTTCTGTAGAGACTTTCTGACAAGAGCTAACAAAGCTACAGCAGAAACTTTAAAGGGTTCAGCATCTGCTGCCATAGCCCTAAACATAACTATGTGCTATGATGTAGGATGATATTGGTAAACAAGACCTCCAGATAATTAGTGTAGTTAGTTTTGTGAATAGTGCTGCTTAACAAACTTGATATCTACAATCTGAAGTGTGTGCATGTACTGCAGTTGTCTTCTGCTTGAAAAAGGTTAGTGATTATTTTATTATTTCATTGTTGTGGCTTATATTACATTTAATTTTTGTACATTTACTACAAAAGAAAGGATCCCAAATATGCAATTTAACAAAGCAATTGATAGATGCAAGAGGGAGTGGCTGGAGCATATCCAAAGAATGAAAGATCACCAATTCCCAAAGTTCCTCCTGAGCTACCAACCTCAAGGACAAAGAAATATTGGCAGACATCTTTGGAGATAGATGGCTTCTCTCGAGTTGTAATAGGCCAGAGGGCCTAATCCGGTGATAGATGGTGATTGCTCTGAACAGTTGACACATTCTAAATTTCATGTTGTTGCGGAGTTCTTACACTTTGCTGGACAAGGAAAACTTTTACTGGTTTCAGTTTCAGTTGGCAAGTATGGAAATAGCATAAATGTTTAAATGCTCAGAATGTGTAATTAATTCGCTTATGTGTTCCTTGCAACCCACAATGCACCATGCTCCTAGTTTTCCAAATTTTGAATATGGACATATGGATATTTGTTCTGGTGTAGCCTGCAGTGGGATTGTGTGCTCCTACTACTTAAGTTGAGGTTTAGTTCAGTGCTTGGTTTGTTGTAATTCCAATTTAGATATTGGTAGGTTGACAGGGATTTTTTCCCCATCTGTCCTTGACCTGAGTTTTCTCTCTGAAAGTGCTGCAGTACAAGCAGAGTATAGACTTATACATTTGAAGTTACAGATATATTCTTGCTTCACAAGAAGCAAGGCCTACATCTATTTCCATTTGGGATGAGGTGGAGACCGCCATGGAGAACTTGGCAAAAAAGGGAGTGATCAAACTAATTCACTGTATATGAACACTGTTGGATGTACAAAAAAAAAAAGTGAAAGATCCACATAACTATCAATTCAAGGAAGATAAATGCACATGCTATATCAGGTTATATTAGATCAGAGAGCACAGATAAAATTTTAATGAAACTATTGAGAACATATTTTTTCTAGCTTACATATAACTTCTGTAGTATTGGAAGATTCCACTAGATCCTGCTGTATATAAGTATAACATCTTTATTCATAATGGCAAAACATACAAATTTACAAAATGTGCATTTCGATTAAAGAGTATTTTTCCAATCCTTTCATCCTAACTTAAGGAATGTCGTAGACCAGTATACTACTCGATTTGTAAATGATTTTCTCTTTTTGAACGTCAGTTTTGAACAAAATCTGAACTGTCTTAGTTACATCCTGACATGATAGCATTCAAGAATGTGCCAAGAGATGAAAGCATGAATGAAGCTAAACTATATAAGAATAAATGGAACACGTCAGTGGGTTAAAATCCCAGTCAAACTCCCCATAATCAGAATTGGAATCATAAGGAATCAAGCACTGAATAAAACCACCACCAGGAGTCACAAATAGTAGGAGTACAACAACCTAGTAAAGGAGAAGAGCTTGTCAGGTTTACCTCAAGATCAGTACCACCAAATGAAGCTACTATACATAGGACCTGAACAAATCACATCAATTAATGGATGTTTAAAGAAATTTCATACCAAAGACATCCAAATTATACTTTTATGTTTGTGGAGTTGATCTTTTATAACCACTTCTTCTTCACCTTCACCTGCTGCCTTTCGACGTCAGAACATTTATCCATTTTCTATCCTGTTCTCTATTCTATGCCATTCTCTTTGGCGCATTCAGTTCTATCCCTCTATTTCTTTTTATCTCTCCGATGCAATGTTTCCATTCCTTTCTCGGTCTTCCCTGTCTCCTGCTTACCTCTGGTCTTGCTCCAAATACTTGTTTTGTTTTACGCTGATCATTCATTCTGATTAGGTGACCTTATAATTTTTAAATTACTTTCCTCCTCTTCCACTAAAGGGTCCATATTTAGGTTTTCTCTAATGGATTTATTTGTAACACTATCTTTTCTTCATTTTCCCTCAATTTTTCTCAATAAACACTATGTCGCTTACACTTTAATTTATGAGAGACTAGTTTCGGGAGCTGTTGCTTCCATTTTGAATCTCGGGGGTCCGACTGTGGTTGACGGCAGTCTTCTCTCTGGCGCTGGAACGATGAACTTCTTCACTAAGATGTCAACTGGAATTTCAAAATTTATCAGACAGGTTTTTGTGCTTCTACGTTACAATGTTTTCCCACATTAGTTTGTTGTGGCCTCTCATGCATTTTAGTAGTTTCGGATTTAGGTCTAGTTTATGATTTTCATTCTAAAAATGAAATGCTACTGCTGACTTGTCTTCTTGTTTTAACTTAACATTCCTGAAATGTTGTGTGATTCTAGGTTTTAGACTTCTTTTGGTTTTTCTGTGTAGAACTTTTCACAATTCATACAGTTGATTTGGTATATTCCAGATCTATTGTCTGTTGGGATCTCATCTTCATTTTGAATTTAATGCATTTATTACCAAATATCTGCTTATTGGAGCCAAGTTGATATTTTGTTGTTAAAGCTCTTTTTGAATTTTCTGAATGCTTTTGAGTGGTAAGTAAACCTCCTGAATGTGTTGTTACTTATCTATTTCTGTGGTGAGTGTGCTTATTTCCTTTACGGCTTTGTTTTGATTTGCTTGGTTTATCTTGTAAAAATACTTTTGTTGCATCCATTTTCTTCAGGTTGATTATGGTTTTTAGTACATAAACTACTTTGGTTTCTAGTTCCTTGTTGAATTCAGCTTGGACCATGGGTACATTAACTAGTTTGTTTGTAAAGCTGTTTATTATTTCATGTTTATGGGATACTGGGCTATGGCTGTCATTTTTAATGTAATTTTCAGATTGGTTTGGCTTCCTGGAAATTCCAAAATGTATCTTTGTATCATTTCTGATGATCTTTAGGCCTAGAAAAAGGAGTTGTCCATTGCCTTCTTTTTCCATTGTGAATTTTATGGTTTTTTCTTGTAGGTTGAGTAAGTTTTATGGCATCCTTTAAATGTCTGTCTGTAACTATTGCTAAGATGTGGTACCAAAGCTTGAAGATCCATGGAAACACCCTTTTTATTTGTGTTTCAAATGGTCATCAGGAGATTAATTTTTTCATTACAATTCATGTGTTCATTTTAATGTATGTCAAAAGTTTGTTCATTCAATTATATCTAAAATTATAATGGATGTGATATACAACAAGTTATCATAGTTTGTCATACAGCTGACGCTCTACACATTGCTAATACATGCAATAATTGTCAAATATAACACTTGGATTGGAGTATCAACTCAATATTCAAAGGTTCATGTTTAGTGCCACCAATCATAATGTGACCATCACCTTTGTGCCTTAAGTACTTCTCATTCGGATCTCATCCAAGGTACCTGAATCATTGTCTGGGGGTGTTAATGATAAATACATTGTCTTGGATTGCCTAAACAGATCAATTCAGTGTTTATTAGCATTTTACTTATTCAATGTTTATTTGTTAATCAGTTACACTTATTTTATAAAAACTTTTTTATAATTTGATAGTCCCCCTTTCAAAAAATACAATGGTTAGCCAAGTGTTCTGTAATATCTTATCACTCAATCTGGCCACCATTTCACATTGTGGTTTAAAAATGTATTTTAATCTTCCTTAACCCACACCACAATGCCGAGAGTGGATCGCTACAAAACTGATTGGTTATAGACTTAAACGACAAGGACGTGGAATGAGGTGATGAAAGGAATGCTTTGTTCTTAAATGATGGTGCAGAAACAACTTTCAGTTGCAAATTTACTGTGCTCGTATAACACCAAGTTCCACATAGTAACATTTATAAGTGAATTGCCTTTACAAATATGAAACATTAAGAACAATAAAATTTCAACGTTTATGCACATACAATTCGACATTGCGAATTTGCAGTAATATTATCTTCAATAATTCCATTTTCCTGATAGCTTACAAACACCATTTCAAATATTAAAAATAACATATGCCTTTAAAACCATATAGCTCGTCCTCAAATAAGAGTGATAGTATATATTCTTTACAATTTTGTAACACCAAATACAAATTCAAACATATTTAACTGACTTTACCAATAGGCTTGACCTCGCTTCTCTAATCATGCTATAACTACATATGTATGCCTGTTATAATAATTTAGTGCTTTTTTACTTACATAAAGGTTGCATTTTTAAATTTGGAGTAAGCCAAAAGTTAGACTACATCATAATTCACTGTTTGCAATTCCTTTGCTGTAATTGGCCACGCTAGGCGCTCTTCTCCCTCAATCATGCTGCTCACTTCCATTTGGAAAGGGGAGGAACTTTTGGCGATCTACCTGCTTTTCCCCATATAGTGGCGACTTGGAGAACTTCTACCTCAGGTCTGATGTAGTGTTCACAGCGGCCTCAAGTGTTGGATAGCTGGTGTCTTGGCCAAGTTTTAATGCTAGTCATTAAGGGCTAAGAGCCATTAATCTGTGCTGATCAAAAAAAGGAAGTTTTATTTATGGATGCTTTTTAACTGCTGTGGTAGCATCTCATTCCATATTAGCCATAAGACCGGTAATTTTACTCAGAGGCGTCTCTGTCACGCTTGAGTTCTTTTACGTGCCATAAATCTACAACATGGGACCACCAGCTTTATTTTCTTTCTGAAGGAAACGATGCTAAGGATTTTAACACTCGAAACAAATCTGTCGCCCTCTGTCGGGTTTGAACCCACTGCCTCAGGAACTGTGGTCAGAATTTTCTGGACTGCCATTGGGGCGGGGCAGGATTGTGCAAAACGGCACAAGGCTCCTCATCCACACAAAGCGAAGGGCATGAACAGGTCCTCTCCACTCCCCCAGACATCGAGCATGAAAAAAACCAAACACAACATGAGGAATCGCAAATACAATAATAAAAATACCAAACACTAAGAAGAAGGTAAGATCCCCATAGCACACAAATAACAGGAATGAAACAAAGGCAATAATAATAATATTGTATGCACACTAAAATATAAAACAATGAAGCTAAACTATAAACTTAGGAGAAAGAAAACTAAAAAGGGAAAAGTGCAAAAGATTGAAAATGAAAAATAAATGAAACGAAAAGGAGCAACAAAGGAAGGAGATAGGGAACCTGACAAGAAAAATGTATGCTGGAACAGCAAACTGAAATGTCTATGCTCTTGCGTGGGAACTGCAAACAAAAGCAAGAGCATGGCACCAAAAAATTTAAAAAAATTCCCTGCCATGGTGAGGTAGTGAGCAAAACCAGCAGCAACTCACTCAGCAGCAGAGCTAGTGAGTTTTAGCTGAGATGCATGCACAGTCTTAACTCTCCCTGTGACACAATCTTGCAATCTATAAGGAACAGAACATTAATAATTTTAATAATATGAAAGGGGCCGACATACTAAGCAGCCAGCTTTTGTGAAAGAAGGATGAGAAGTGTCACTCAGTGGATAATTTTTCACAAGTACAAAATCACCCACTTTAAAGAGGGCTGGAACTCTGCCTGCATTATAACATTCAGAGCACTTGGATAAATCATGTTAGATGCCAAAATGTCTCCTTCCAAACCCATTGTACAGACTCAGGAAATTAATATTCTGGAAGCAAATGATGTAAAGACCAATGGTTTATTAAAGGACAGGCAGGAACATGAGGCGAAGTGATATACATTTATGAGCCTCATGAAAACTGGACGTCTGCCAAATATGTGTCTCACGTGGGTAGTCATTGCAATGAAAAGGTATTAATGTGCTTTTAAGATTTCGATTAACCTGTTCCGCTAAGGATGGTTAGGGTATTATGGTGAAGTATGGACAAAAATTCCACATTCAAGAATAAAGGTACAAAAAGCTTGTGACCAACAATAAGAGGTGTTATCAGCAATGAGTGATTGTGGAAAGCGTAATGAGGCAAAAAAGTTAGTTAAAGCCACTGTGGAAGTTTGAAAAAATTCCAACCATACCAAATGGTTCACCTGTCCCTTATTATTTGGTTTTATGCAACCTGCAGATTACAATCTAACCTGAAAACATCGTTCCCGGAACCCGTTCTCCATTAACAGAATGATAGTAGGCTTGAGTTGATGTGATAGAATACACGACTATTGCTAAGCACGCAAGTAATTTTATAGTAGAGATTCCTGAGCTCTTTAAATGACTCCAAATGCTAAAAAGACATACTTGTGATGTGATTGTTGGTATACATGTTATAAACTACAATGTGCCTGTCCATCTAAACAGTAACTAAGTGGGTTAGCATGGGGTGCAGTAAGCATGAGTTCCAAAATGCTTGATTCAGGTTCGAATCTTACCAAAACATCTATTTTTTGTTTCTTCGTTTTCTTTCTTTCTACATGACGCAAAGCAAGATGGGCAGTCTAAACATTTCTTGACTTATGTGTTTAATTGTTGTCTAACTTAGTCTAATTACAGGAAATATAAAAGAAAAGAAAACCGTCTGATAAGCATTAATTTAGGTTCAACTAAATACCTAGGTATGAGGTATTCCTACAATGTTTTAAAACTTAATTATACTGCATAACAAGACCCAAATGTTCAGATTGCTTTTAAATTAAAAGTATAAAAAAAAGTTTTGACAATCACAGACTATGTTTCAAATACCTATTCAGTAATCCTTTCAGGTGGAAAGAAAACTAGGTTCAATCCTCTTAACACACTTCTCCTGAATATCCACTAGATAAAGCATTCCCAACATGTATGCATGAATTTAGTGATGAAGATTCTTCATTTACTGAAGCAGGTGTTTGAAATGATAACCTCCTTTGTTGATACAGATCTGTGGTGATGTTGCAATGACAAACTAGCACGTATTAAATCTAGGGTGTAATGTATCTGAGGCCTCGCTGATTAATTGCTGAAGACGGTTGGGTTCTCTGGCTGTTGTCTGTACAACATTTGCTGTAAGCGATCCCATAGGAAGTAGTCAAAAATCGTAAGATCTGGCAGGCCACGAGACAGGTCCTCCCTTTCCTATGCATCTTCCAGGATGTGTATCTTAAAGGGAGGAGGGAGATCATTTTGAAGGAAGTGAAGTGTTCCTGTAAGGTTGCCTTCGAAGAAATGTGGCCCAATTAGGTGGTCACCAAAAATGCCACACCATTCATTAATTCCCCACTGGTCTTGAAAAGCTGTCTGTCTTACCCAATGTGGATTATCAACACTCCAGTAGTGTATGTGCCGATTCACAGTGCCATTGTTGTGAAACCATGATTCATCTGAAAACAGAACTTTGGCTAAAAGACTATCACGGTTCTTACTGTGTAAACCCACCGGCAAAAGGTTACTCGAGCTTCAGAGTTGTGACCATGGAGTTTCTGGTGTAGCTGCAAGTGGTAAGGCAAAATTCATTGTTATGCAGTATTGCCATAACTGATGACCTACTTATGTTGTGTTCCTGTACCGCTTGCTAATATGAGACTTATTTAAGACAAGTGTAAAATCATCTCTTCATTATGGAGAGAGGTAACTGGTGCTTCTCTAACAGGACTTGAACTACAAGCAGCTCATTTTTTTCCATTTGAACATGCACACACTGCATTCTCTCTCTCTCTGCTTCTGATATCTTTACAACTTTGTGTAATTCCTTTTTGTAGTTTGTCATTCATTATAATTTACATCACAAAACGTATGGCAGTCATTGTATTGCTGTCGCATGTATTGAAACAACAGCTACTAACCAGTGCTTTTAAAATAGACATAGCTCTTGCTGCTAAGGTCCGTTTTTCCTTTCTAGTTCTAGTTTGAGAAGGGGTGGGTTTTATGCCCAAGCACTGCGACCTTAAGATCTATTGCGCATCCCCCCTTTCATCAGTTAAGTAGTCTGTTGCTCGATATGAACTTAACCAGACTGCTAACAGAGGCTTTCGATAGTTCATCTATCTTTGGAAAGTGACTGCTAAAAATACTTGCTCTTTGACTCGCAAGAGCAGGGCAATCACATGGTAGATGAGTAACAGTCTCATCTCCTTCTAGACATCTACTACAGATAGGGTTGTTAAACAATCCCATTCTGTATAGATTAAACTTTAGGGCACAGTGTCCTGTAATGAATCCTGTTGCCCATGCAAGTCTTCTTCTACTAAGACCGTGCAAGTATTTTGCCCGGCTGTTATCCAGGTCTGTAATAAACAACTTGGAATGTCTGCAACCCTCAATGGAGTTCCAGTAGTTCTTGTGTTCTGCTTGAGCCCAGCACTTAATAGCCTGTTTCACTGGTCTGTAGGACACTCCCAGTACAGGCTCCGGACCAAAGAATGGGATTTCACTGCCAATCTTGGCTGCTTCATCTGCTTTCTCATTGCCTGGTATACCTATATGTCCTGGCACCCACATAAGTTGAACCTTATTGTTCAGCCAGTGCCATTAAGGATTCCCGGCATTCTGAGACGAACTTTGATTTTATTGATGGTGATTCAAGTGCTTTAAGAGCAGCTTGACTGTCTGAGAGGATAAGAACACTTCTATTCTTATATCTCCTTTTAATGCTTTCCATAACACTGGCTAGGATTGCATAAACCTCAGCCTGGAAAACTGTAGCTAAGGTACCAAGACTATAAGAAATCTTGGTACCATTACCGTAAAGCCCAGCCTCCGTTCCCGATTTGGTTCTAGAACCATCAGTATACCAGATTGTGCCTTTGTTATTATGAGGTTTTACCAGTCTTTCCCATTCACTCCGCTGTGGATAGGATACCGTAAATTTCAAATCAAACTTGAATCTTGTTTCAAGAATGTCAGTCCCCATGTTGAGTATCTGTTGTACATTCTTATCCCAAGGAAGCTTGAGATGATTAATATGTCCAGTGTTACACTTTGGTTTGGCGACAAATACGGTGATACGCGATCATGGCTTCTGCCTTCATCCATAAGTGGAGAGGTGTGAGCCCAATCAGCATCTCCATAGCCGCAGTTGGAGTAGTTTTGAAGGCTCCCATAATTGAAATGCAGAAGGTCCTCTGTAATTTACAGAGTTCCTTTCTGCACACCTTTAAATTAACTCTAGGCCACCACATCAGTGCGGCATAAGAGAATATAGGTCTCACCATGGCAGTGTATATCCAATACACTATGCTAGGTTTCAGACCCCATGTCTTGCCAAGCATACCTCTACATGTCCAAAAGACTCTGTAGGCTTTGGTAATACATAATTCCATATGATGTTTCCAAGTTAATTTCTTGTCTAAAACAAGCCCAAGATATTTAACTTGTGTTGAATAGGGCACTACCTCACCAAAGAGAGAGAGTCTGGTTAAATCAGGCCCCCTTCTCCTGGTGAAGGGTACCACTACTGTTTTGCTTGGATTAACAGTTAGATTATTCATCTTGCACCAAGCTTCCACTTTCTCAAGCGCCATTTGTAGCACTTGAGAAACTGTGTGAGGAAATTTCCCTCTTATGATTATTGCAATGTCATCTGCAAAACCAATTGTGAAGTAACCATCACTATTGAGTGCGCAAAGAAGTGTGTCCACTACAAGGTTCCATAGCAGGGGTGATAAAACACCCCCTGCGGGCAGCCCCTCTCCGTGGACACATCCAGCATCTCCCCACATAGATTCATGGTTATCTTCCTATGTTGTAAGACAAAACGTATCCACTCACAAAGAAGTGAAGGTACATCGTGTCCATAGAGGGCGTTCGTCACGACATCACAAGATGTCGTGTCAAACGCACCTTCAATATCAAGAAAAGCACCAATGGCTATTTCTCTGGTATTAAGCGCCTTCTCATTAGTCGAGACCACTTAATGAAGTGCTGCTTCCATTGATTTCCCTGTTTGATAGGCAAATTGGTACTTGTTTAATGGATGTTCCATTAAAACGTAATCCCTAATGTGCCTATCCACTAACCTCTCCAAAGTTTTAAGCATAAAAGAGGAGAGACTTATAGGGCGATAAGCCTTAGCCTGGGCGTAACTAGGACGCCCTGGTTTAGGTATAAACACCACCTTTGTTTGTCTCCAAGCCATGGGTTGCGACGGTTTTAATGTTACTTATGTGTTTAACATTAATATAGCACCACGTTTGGAAGCCAATTTGCGAGAGCAAATATGTGTGTTTACTTCACGTGTGTTGCCATCTTGTGTGACGTCATTCGTTGGTCTGGTCCGTAGTTCCCTCTGTCGTAGCAATTTGTATGAATTAGTTTCTAAAAGAATTTAAGGTTATGTATATTGTCCTCCGGCTAGCTATCATCTTTTCTTGGTAGAACTTGTATCTCTTGCAGGGTGTGAAGCGGAAAGGAATCTTTTGTCTAGAAATGATATTGACGAAGAAATTGGTTTTATAATCTTTATTGCAGAACACGTTCACGAACACTTTCACATATTTATTTGGATACTCGCCATACTGAAACTGTTTGTAATAACTGCTTATCACTTTTAACTCACGTACTTCAACTTTATATATTCAACTGTATAATACTTTATAAGATTTCTTGTAATTCTGCTACGCGTAATTTGACGAAATGAAGGACTGACTGACGATATGTACTGTACTGAGAATTCCGTTGAACTGGGGGCTGACGTGTTATGTGTTGAGAATCTTGTTGCACACTGGGGTCGATGTGTAATGTGTTGAGAGTCTTGTTGAACTGGGGGACACGCTACCTCGGCCTGGCTTATTTATAGGCTTGCCTTAAGATACGCCTAAAGATTATAAATGAAATGCTATTGGCTAATAAAACGCGCCAACATTAGCGTCTATTTTACTATCCAATGAAAACCACTAATACATATTTCTTTTAAGGAACATTCTGGAAGCTTTTACCAAAAAAGGCGCGAAACATTACGTAACTTCCTGGTTCCCGGTAACGATAAACAACTCACTCCACCGCTGCATTCTTGCGTTATTGTTAACAGTTTCAGTAAAGCCATATATTATTATTTACCAATTATTAATTACAATTAATAAACACCTGAAATCAATGTCTCATAAAAATACATATTCATATTACAATCAATATTTACATTAAAGTAATTTGTGATACAAATTACCGTATCATATGCCCCACTAGAAACATAATTATAAACATTTATAACCTGTTTGGAAACTTTATAATTTTGTTTTTAGTCTCCTAAATCTTGTAACACACGCTATTCACTTTCACTTAACACTTCACACGCATTTAGCACACGACATATGTTTTATCTCGCCACTACTTACTGGCTTTGGTTTAATTAATTTAGATATTAATCTTACATTACAACAAAAAAATTTTTTTTTTTTTTTTTATAGCAAATACTTTACCCTAAGTTATTTAATCACTGCTACCAAATTGTTTACTTTCTTAAGATGTTGACAAAAAATTTATACATTTAAGATTTTTTTGTAATTATGACACATATTTACCAAAATATTTACCCTCTTCTCAAATATATTGATATCTCCTAAATCTAGACACTGTTTCACATTTTCTGTTTGTTACATAAGTATTTGTTTCAATTATTTTTAATTATATTTACCAATTTTTTTTTTTTTTATTTTGTACTTTGCAAATATATTTACATATCTTAAATCTTGACAATGTTTCACCTTTTCTGTTTGCTACATAAGTATTTTTTTTTATTTATTTTTACCAATTTTTGTTATTCTGAATTTTATTTTAACAATACTCTTTGAATTGTATTTACGTACTTTTAATTTAATATCATATTAAGTTTCAATCTTTGCATTCTTAATTTTTAAATCTTGGAATTGTATTTACGTACTTTTAATTTAATATCATCTTAAGTTTCAATCTTTGCATTCTTAATTTTCAAATGTTGTTACAGTTACTAAAAATTTATTTATTTATTTATTTATTTATTTATTTATTTATTTTTTAAACCATTTCTCTTTTTTTTTTTTTTATTTTATAATTTATTTCTCTTTTCAAATGATATATATATATATAATTAACCCTCTTATGTTCCAATACATTTCTCTGCAAGTCGTCTTTAACTATCCAGCATTTACTTTACATCTCATTGCTATTTACCCTCCTGGATCAAATTGTGTGTGGCTAAACATTACTCGTAGCCGTAACCTAACCTTCAAATTTTTGTTCATGAATAACCTCTTGTATTCATATGACATTTCGTTCCCTGATAACATTTGAAAACAATCTACAGTTTCTTGAACAATACATCTTTTAACAACTTTCATTTTCAATTCTTCTATCATTTTAATCTGAGAATACTCTGACAAATTTGTACTAAACTGTACTGGACTGGAGTTTTCATTTTGAACATCTTGGTACAATTTATTTCCTTGCATTTTTGATTCTTTCTGTATTTCTGATATTTCCCCACTGAAATTAACTTGCGCCTCATTTACATCTACATTCATAACCTCTTTTATCTCTCTTAGCTCACTTGAAATACTACTCATTTGACTTCCTAACTCTGTACATTCTACATTAACCTCACTTTTAGTATTAACCTCACTTTCTTTGTTACCTATTTCCATGCTCATGTCTAGCATTTTCTTTGAAACTTCTCCTATCTCACTTACTATTACTTCCTCATTTTCATCTCTCATTTTTGGCATACTACTATTTAGCTTCATAACTTTCTTTTCAATTTCTCCAGTGCTTTGATCTACTGTTTGCTCTAATTTCTCATTCCTCCTACCAATACTTTCAATTGATTTCTTGTTTTGTTCTAAGCTCTTACCAATATCTTCCCTTAATTTCTCATTATTCTGAGTTAGTTTTTGTTCTAAACTCCTATCAATATCTTCCCTATTTTGATCTATTTTCTTTTCTAATTTCTCATTATTCTTACAAATTTCTTCCCTTATACTCTGAGTTAATTTTTGTTCTAATTTCTCATTATTCTTTTGCATATCTTCCCTTAATTCCCTACTCATATTTCTCAGCATTTCCATCATCACAATAGTATCAAGATTAACATTTCCTGCTATTCTACTCTCACTTTCTGCACTAACATTTTCATCATCAAATCCTAAAAAGTCTGGGCTATTTCCTGTAACCTGTATTGAATTACAACTAACTGTTACATTATCTCCCTCCATAATTATTTCTTCTGTATTATTGGTAGCCATTGTTTTTATTATCCTACCGCTCCTCATTAACATTTATTTGCTTTTATTTTTTTTTTTTTTTTTTAACAAAAAAATTGAGATTTTCTAACCTTACTTATGCTGTCCGTTGCTGTTACTTTGATGTCCAGCGTTCTGCCCCATTCTCCTAGATTTGATGTCGCTTCTGCGTTGTGTTATGATGAATCTACGTCGTCTCGATGTTTTTATAGTTGAATTCCTTGTTGCATCGTAATCTCGGAATTACGATCGAAGTCTGTCGTCCCTGTTGTTTCTTGAATCTGGGTCTTGTAGATGATTTCACCGCTGCATTCCTCCTTTGGTCCTCTCGATTCTTCTTGGTTAATTCTGATCCTTTCCTGGTTACTCGAGTTCCTTTCCTGGTCGCTTTGCCCCACGTTGGGCGCCAATTTGCGACGGTTTTAATGTTACTTATGTGTTTAACATTAATATAGCACCACGTTTGGAAGCCAATTTGCGAGAGCAAATATGTGTGTTTACTTCACGTGTGTTGCCATCTTGTGTGACGTCATTCGTTGGTCTGGTCCGTAGTTCCCTCTGTCGTAGCAATTTGTATGAATTAGTTTCTAAAAGAATTTAAGGTTATGTATATTGTCCTCCGGCTAGCTATCATCTTTTCTTGGTAGAACTTGTATCTCTTGCAGGGTGTGAAGCGGAAAGGAATCTTTTGTCTAGAAATGATATTGACGAAGAAATTGGTTTTATAATCTTTATTGCAGAACACGTTCACGAACACTTTCACATATTTATTTGGATACTCGCCATACTGAAACTGTTTGTAATAACTGCTTATCACTTTTAACTCACGTACTTCAACTTTATATATTCAACTGTATAATACTTTATAAGATTTCTTGTAATTCTGCTACGCGTAATTTGACGAAATGAAGGACTGACTGACGATATGTACTGTACTGAGAATTCCGTTGAACTGGGGGCTGACGTGTTATGTGTTGAGAATCTTGTTGCACACTGGGGTCGATGTGTAATGTGTTGAGAGTCTTGTTGAACTGGGGGACACGCTACCTCGGCCTGGCTTATTTATAGGCTTGCCTTAAGATACGCCTAAAGATTATAAATGAAATGCTATTGGCTAATAAAACGCGCCAACATTAGCGTCTATTTTACTATCCAATGAAAACCACTAATACATATTTCTTTTAAGGAACATTCTGGAAGCTTTTACCAAAAAAGGCGCGAAACATTACGTAACTTCCTGGTTCCCGGTAACGATAAACAACTCACTCCACCGCTGCATTCTTGCGTTATTGTTAACAGTTTCAGTAAAGCCATATATTATTATTTACCAATTATTAATTACAATTAATAAACACCTGAAATCATTGTCTCATAAAAATACATATTCATATTACAATCAATATTTACATTAAAGTAATTTGTGATACAAATTACCGTATCAGGGTATATATCCATAGGCTAGACAAACTCTAAAAATACCATAAAGTAGGGATTGAACTGAATCAATACCATATTGTAGAAATGGAGGGATGATTAAATCTGGGCCTGCCGATTTATATAGTCCGAACGACTTGACAGCCCATCGTATTTTAGTGACATTGACTACGCTCCTGATTAGGTTCTAATTCTCTCTGTCCAAAGAAAGATGGTCCAGATTTGGTTGTCCCTTCACAGAATTGCTGTCATTGTCTACCTTAAAGTCTGGAAAGTGAGCCCTCGCAAGTTGCAGGAGCGTCTCAGAACCAGACTGTGTGTACATGCCATCAGGCAGTTTAATAGTGCTCACAATTTTTTAACACCCTTTGCCATATGTTTCATGAATCTTGCACTGCTGGGAACATTCTCCATCCCCTGGCAGTACTCCCTCCACGAAATCCTTTTGGCTTTACGTATTTCTTTGTTATAATTGGTGAGGGCTTGTCTATATGAATCCCAATCACCAGTTCTTTTTGCAAGTCTAAATAATTTCCTTGCTTTCTTCCTAAGTTTGCTTAACTCTTTAGTCCACCAAGGCACAAGCCTTGGCGAGTAAGCTACCTTAGGCTGACAATTTTGATGATAGGATAGGAGAATTGACCGTTGTATTTCATCAACGGCAAACTCCACATCCAATATTGAACGAATGTTCCTTGAGATACCCGATGTCAATGCTGATAGATCTCGTCTATATCCGTCCCAGTCAGTTTTCCTCGGATTTCTGTAAATCACTGGTAGAGTGACTTGTGCTCTAATATTGAAGCATATGCATCTATGATCAGAGAGAGTGATCTCCGATGATACACGCCAACTTGAAATTAGGTTCTCAATAATATTAGTCCCTATCGTTATGTCAATGACTTCCTCCCTTCGCAAAGTTACAAAGGTTGGTTCATTACCTCGATTTAGAATATTAAGGTTTGTACTCACCAAGTACTCCATTAACTTTTCTCCTCTGTGATTGATATCAGTGCTCCCCCACAGTGTGTGGTGTGCATTGGCATCAACCCCCAGGATTAACTCCTTTCCATTCTCTCCGCAGTGGGTCACAAGGTCCCTCACCGCTATCAATGGTGGATCAGAGTCTTCGTAAGGGAGGTAGACGGAAAAGAGTATTAAAACTCTCCTCTCTCCTGCCTCCTCCACTATTGTTTGGATTGTAGTTACATCCCTGGAACAGTGCTCAGTAAGAAGCAATGCGTTTATCCAATTCTTAGCATAAATACAAGATCTTGGATTATTATTACTAGGTCTATATATAGTGCCCTTAGTACAACTGATCCCTCTAATTGAACCTCTGAAGAGCCAAGGTTCCTGTATGAGAGCAATATCAACATTGTCTTCAACAAGTCTCTTACTTAGAATGGCTGAAGCTGTCTTACAGTGCTGCAAGTTAATTTGAACTATTTTCATAATTGCATTCAACCCACAACACTTACCTTAAGCAGTACCCGATGCGGATCCTCCAGAGTCCCCTATCATCGTCTCCGCCATCGCTGCCTGCCTTCTTCGCTTTGTCTGCTACTGCCTTCCCCTCCGGGTCAGACAGGATCTTAAAAGGGGCCCTGTCTACCCCGGTATAGGCCGACATGCCAAGCTCCTTTATCTTCTTAGCAGACTCTTGGTCCACCATTAGGATTAGGCGTTGACCAGAGGAGTCTGCCTGCTTATCAATGATTTTCCAGTGCTCTATATTCAGCTCCTGGTTTAATCTTTGAATGCGTCTTAGCAGCACCTTAGGATCATCATTTGTAATGTCCTGAGTCCTAAGGGCCACCTTGACTGGCTTAGGTAGATCTTTTGGATCTACTACTTTGAGAACTAATCTCTCCTTGATTTTAGCTCCCTGAATATGTTTTTGGAGCCAGCTACATGACTGCTCATCATCACAATAATATATCAGAGCCCCATCCTGTAGAGAAAAGGACCTGAGTTTAGGTAGAGATTCACTGGTTGGCGCCTCATCTATCTTCCTCAGAATCTCAGCCTGAATGGGTCGAATGTCCTCCCCAATCAGCTTTCTCTCAGGATAGGACTCTTCCACAATTGCCATCTTGAAAGCGGCCAAAGCTTCCCTGTAAGTGACACCAGGTTCAGTGCCCCTAGGCCTCTTAACAGGTTTGGCTTTATCCGAAGGAGGAGTATCCACACTTGTCCTGGTTCTTTTAGAAGTCCCTGGATCAGTACGGACCTCCACCCCTTTACTCTGTGAGTTTACATTACCTGTGCCCTCACTCATTTTCTTAGCTTTTTTTATTCTTCTTCTGGCTGCCCTGATAACTTCTTAGTGTCCAGGTGCATTCTATTGATTCCAGATGCTGTTGCACCCATTTGTTTATCTAGTGACAGATTTCTCTCTGCTGGAGAGTCTCTGTCACTTGACTTTTCTTTGTCAGGTGAGAGATTTCTCTCAACTGGAGAGCCTTGGTGATATTTATTTTATTTTGGTCTATATTGGTCCCACGAGTATCAGGGAAATAAAAGTCACCCAATACAGAGCCCCGTATATATTGGGAAGGCTAATTACTTCAGAGTGTCGCCTGGTGCCCTGAAGAGATCGTTCACGACACTGCATTTTTTACCACCCCAGTGCCATTCATCCCTCGGCATGATGCATTCCCACCTTGGATTGGGTGGACCAGAGCCCCTGGAAGGTCCTCCAGCTGGGAGTCCCTCAAGGTTCTCCAACTGGGAGACCCTTTGGGTTGGATTTTCTGTTGAGCCACTTCTTAGTCTGGTACCTCATTACGAACCTCTCTGGCATGAGTACCTCTACCAGCACAGCTTAGTAAATCACTGGTACACGGAAGCCTCCCCACCAACTACAAGGTCCTGTGGCTCCTAGGGGAGGCCGTTTTTCCTTTAAGAGAAGGCTGTATTTGCATGGCTACCAAATAGCCAGCAAGCAAAGTAATATCAACCTTTTTGATTTCAAAGTGCTGAAGTGCTGCATACCTCCATAAATAATTGGGCACAGTGAACCACTTGAGATAAATTTAGTGAAAGCATCAATAATTACGCACGCGCGCATGTTTATGTACATTTGTACAGTTAATGAGGCAAAAGAGGCATTACAGTTTTTACATTGTGCCTTTTCTGGTGATTTTCAATTCTAGGAATACCTGTTGCTCTTAAGTGTGATGCAAGGTAAATTGAGCTTTTTGCTGCTAACAGCTTTGGTGAAAGGAATGACTAACAGAGTTCCATTCATCAGTGCTCTGATTTTGTTGTTTTGTTTTGCTTTGTTTTTTCCACTGCATATTTTTAATCAATATTTATTGCAGTATGGATCTTCTCTCTTTCCTCAGTCGTGCTGCTCGTTTCCTGATGTGGAGGAGAGGAACTAGCGATCTGCCTGCTATTACGCATATAGTGATGACTTGGAGAACTTCTGCCCCAGATCTGATGTAGTGCTCATAGTGACACTATTGGCATAGCTGGTTTCTGGGCCAGGTTTTAATGATGGTCATTAAGGGTGTCTCCAAGAGCCAATCATCTGCACTGGTCAGAATTTTCTGGACTGCTGTGAGGGGTAATTGTGCAAAACAGCACAAAAAAAGTAGGATTTGGCAAAATGTTCCCATAACTTCCTGTATGAAAGAGCACTTATACTTGGGAAAACGGAAAAAGATATATATTTTCTGCACCCATTTACTATCGTGGATTTAATGCACACAGGTGTATAGAGTCCCTTAAGATGGGGAGGGGGGGAGAAAATATTGGTCTCGCTCTTGAAGGCCAACAGCTAAGACCTGAATTAGCCACTCTGTTTTTGAATTCCTAGCAAGTGAGTTCATAGAATGAAAGCAGTTTCACTAACTAAAAATCTTGTGTTTATCGTGTTTTCTGCATCTGTGTTTACATGGTAAATTGTTGTTCCAGGATCAACTTGAAGATGAAACCTGAAGTAGCAGCAAGTATTGTAGCTTTGCGACCAGCTTTAGAGAGTTTGGTGATCAGAGCTTCACGAGACCCAAATTGCATTACTGAGATGTCTCCTTTGGATGAGAAAGTGATGAATGTAATGAAACAACTGTGCAGAATGAATGCAGGACGTTTTGGACTGGAACAAGTTGGCATGGGAGGGTGAGTTGCATTATGATGTGAACACTAACCAGATAGTATGAAATGGAGTTCATGGGAGCATTAGTGCATCCATGTCCTGCTGGTGCATGAAGGGACAAACCTAATATCTAATTAAGACAGTGCATAAATTTACCAAAGCAATGCAATTTAAGGGAATTTCATTTAATTTGCCATCATTTGTAAGTAGTATTTTATGAATTGTCTGTAAATGAAACAAGTAGGTATTGTGGCTGTGCATTTGGTAAAAAACCATGGGCATGGCAGCTGACAATGCAGGTGGAATTTGACTCCTGTGCCATCCTTGCTCCTCCCAGGTCGTCCTCCGTGGACTAGTGGTACCGTGCTAGCCTCTAGTTCCCGAGGTCGCGGGTTCAAACCCGGCGGAGGGCGATGGATTTTTTCGGGCGTAAAAATCTTTAGCACGGCTTCCTTCAGAAGAGAAGTAAAGCCGGTGGTCCCGTGTCATAGATTTACAGCACGTAAAAGAACGTCAAGCCTGATAGAGGCCTCTGAGCAAAATTTCCGGTCTTTCACGCCCAATATAGAATGGAATGCTAAGAACCATAGTAGTTAAAGAGCGTCCGTAAATAAAAAAACTCGATTTCAATTTATATCTACAGGGCGATGGTAACAGGTGAGATTCCTTTATAAATATTTGTAACAGAGTTACTTATTTCCAAACATGAACTTGCTTTTATTAAATAAAATCATTTAACATTTATAATTAATTAATATTTTCTATCTTAATTATAGCTGACTTTGTAATTTACACATATATACATGCTTATTTAATAAAGAATGATTATATGCGACTCTACAGACTGCAACATGCTAAGCAACTGAGAATTCCTGAAATAGATTCAGGATTGCTAAGAATTTGGAAATGCATAGGAGATGCATCTTTAGAAATGCTGTCAGGCTATATAATTACAGGAATTAATTGTTCTTTCACACAAGCCGTGTGTTGGACAGGGTTGGAAAGGTAGAATCAGATGGCTGAAAAATTCAATGCCATAGCCAGGATTTGAACCACCGGTCTCCGTCTGGTTGCTCTAACCACTGAGCTACCATGGCAACATGCCGGCACGCCATTAAATTCTCCAGCTGAACTTTGGAATTATCAATACCATTCGGGGAAAAGCAATTGCAGATTCCTATTAATAAAATAAGCAATTGTTTTGCTGTTAACTCTATCTAGCCGTTTTGAACAAAGGAGATAATGGGATGAGGGTTCATGTGGTTCCATTTTGCAAGCAATTACATTTCTCATACACCTCCCCTTTGTATCAGTTGTTCCAGCTACGCAAAAGCAAATGCAGGAATTCCCTACGCTTTAGTGTATTGATCGCAAAATGATCTCATATGTAGAATTTAGACTATTTTTTCGCAAAGTCAATTCAGATGGAATGGAAAGCTTGCAGTACTTTTGTAAAAATCATAAACATTCCAAGGGATGTTAACCGCTACTAAAGCTTTGCATAGATCCATATTAAAATTAGTTTCACTTGTAGATGTAGGAAGCTCTGTTAATAAAGTTTGTTTCTTTAATGCAATCTGGGAAGCTTTAGCTTTATGGTAACATATGCTCATCGATATGAAATTTCTTTTCAGTGAAACCTGCACAAAAGAAAAGTAGGAAATTTTTAGTTACAGTAAGCAAGAATTTTGTGCCATATATAGGGTAGTTAAATTATATTCGAACCCACTCGCGGCCTCTCTCTACTGCGCGAGACAGCCGGCGGTCGCTGGGGAAATTACATCGGCAGAGGCGGACTAAAATCCTTACCTTATAATACATGCTGGAAATGTTGACCTTCTGCTCTCAAACAGGCAGCATATCTCATGTATATATTCTCGCTCACTCTCCGAAGCTTAGCAGCAGAAATTCTCGTGATTTCTTGCACAATGTTTTCTCGTCCCTGTAGTGTGCGAGGATTGAAACGATACACTTTGTCTTTTAAAGAACCCCATAAATAAAAATCACAACTCGTTAGTTCAGGAGAACGAGGGGCCACAAATCAACACTAATTATTCTGTCATCAAATACTTCTCTTATTCATGTAATGATTTGGCAACCATATGTGCTATTGCAGAATCTTGCTGGAATCAACCTTACGATTTCTCTTCTTCTGTCAAGCGATTGCAAAATGGCCTCAGAATTAACCTCTGATATCACGCTGCATTTATTTTTTCATCAAAGAATATGGACCCCATTATTCTTCTAGCACTTATCACACACCAAACTCCAATTTTCTGTTCATAATGAGGCGTTTCATCCAGTAGCATAGGTTTTTCTGAAGCCCAGTATCAACTGTTGTGAGTATTCACACATCCACTTAGATGAAACCAAGATTCATCAGTGAAAAGCAAAAGCTGTGAGTCAATGAAACCCCTTTCTATGGATTGGAAAAACCAGTTACAATAATTCTCACGTTTAGCGGGATCATTTGGCTTTAACACTTGCACTCATGTGTTGCAATAGGGCTTCAGTTTCAACAGACGTGTAGCTTTCTCGCAGAAGATCGAGATATACCTGTTTGCTGCGCTAGTTTTTCGGCAATTTTTGAGGCGAATGCTCCAAAGCGGCACCAATCACAAGAATTCCTGCTGCTGAGCTTCGGAGAGTGAGCAAGAATATTTACACAAGATATGCTGCCTGTTTGAGAGCAGAAGATCAACATTTCCAGCATGTATTATAAGGTAAGGATTTTAGTCTGCCTCTGCCGGTGTAATTTCCCCGGCGACCACCGGCTGTCTCATACAGTAGAGAGAGATCGTGGGTGGGTTCAAATATAATTTAACTACCCTATAGAATTGAAACATAATTTCATTGTAAGTTTCTACAACTTGGTTGATTTTGAAAATTAGATTACCTGTTTATTGCAGAACTTACAGAAAACGATTTTCCCATCACTGGTGAATTCTAGTATTTACTGGATCCATTGTTGTTTCAGTGCACATTTAGAAGGTTTCACTTTCAGATTTTCATACTTTATATTAATTATAGCTGTTTACCTATGCACAATCATACATATAGAGACAGCTGACACTGTACTGTTACTGTAGAAGGCCTACAGCAAGGAACAGATTTTAGAGGGATGTTCGAAACACTACCAATAACCAATTGATACTGGCAGTGAAGATTTTCTTGGACCAACCTTAGCACGGCTCCCTTCTAGAACGTTGGGTAGCAGCAAAATGATCATTTTCAAGTTAAAAGTGATTACAAATTGCTCTTTGGAGGCTTGCTAGAAATTAAACTGATCGAGAAATTTCTTTCATGCTTGACAGTCGTCCCATTCCAAGCCCTGTTTTGAATTCACCACTTTGTGTGCAAGAGCACTGCACTTGCTTGCCATCAGAAACTTGTTGGCCCTCCTCTCAGGTTTTAAAATATTGATGTACTTGTTTAATATGTTAAAACTATTGGCTTGTTCTTGAAATGTATGTCCAGGTATTCTTTATTTACTGATGAGCAGTGTTTCAAACACCGACTCAAAGCTAAATTGACAATGCATCACCATTTTATAACTTCTATTTGTTACAATTAGGTATTTGGGCTTAAAAACCATGAAATAGGTACATTGGGGTATAATAGGCACTTTTAGGTACAATAAAACACCTACATAAGGTGTGATTTTACATAAAATGTGAATATATATAATTGGATTGTTATTATTACTTCAGGAAAAAATAGGCATAAAACCTAAAATCCGAGATCTACTAATAACGAATGAAAAGTTATCTGATACTCACACACAAGGATGTGAAACATCAGCAGAACATCTGACTTCCTTTACCTCCCCTTGACAGTCTTCCTAGTTCAGGAAATGCTGCATAGTCTGTAAGTACCCTTCGGCTGTGTAACAATTATCGATTGGAATGGTTGAGTAACTTGTTGGATAATTAATTATAGTAGGTAAAATTTTAAACCCTTCTCTTTGGTCTCGTAGTTATTTAATAACATAAAAAGTACACCCTTTTCACTTAATAAAGAAACCCTTAACATATACAACAAAATAGTATAGTGAAACTGATGAATTTGAAGATACCTCCATTCCCAGTCAATCTTCTCAGTTTTTAATTAAAAAGATATTGGTTCACCGATTTGTAATGTTAGCAATTTTCTTTTATTATACAATTATTTAGCATACCCTTTGTAACGTAAGTAGAAAGGAAATAAAAACTTTCTTACATAAGGGTCATTAAAATACTTTTGCATTGGTATCACATGCGTATAAAGTTTCGATTCACTTTTGTTTTGCTGTGTCTTAATTACTAGATCCTGACTATCTATATATATTGCTTAGAATGAAATTCTGCAGCATTTGTCTTATTTTACATGCATATTCTATGGAATAACAACTACTATTTCCTATTCCATGACATTCTCAACTAAAAGTCAGTGTTTTTTGCAAGCATATTCTTTTATAACTCCAAAGTGTTGGTATTCAAGTACAAGGTCTTTGTAAATTCTTTTTAATCTTTTAGTAATTTATGAAAGAAATTAGGTGTTTATAATCCATCCATGAGAAGAAGGGCTTTTCAATGGTCAAAGAATTATCAAAATCGGTTGAGTGATTTTTGAGATGATTAATTTTTTCTCATTAATATAGGTAAGTTATGGACATGTATTCAGTGATAGCATCAACAATTTGTCATGCTTCTTGTTTACTTTCTGTTGATTATGCATGAATCCAATTTTACAATTGCTTAACTGGCAGAATAAAATGAAGATGGTAGCAGGTTATAATAGCACTAAAACGTTTGGACTGTACCATAGCCACCACCTAGAGAGAACTCTTTTCCCATTCTCTGGTTTTTGTTCTTTGGTTTGTCTGCTGTTCAGGGAATTTGAATAGCAAGCCTGAGTTACACAGTTCGAGAAATAAAAATGATCATATATTCTGATCATTAATACAAATGTAATGAAATATTAAATTGAAGAAATTCAAAGGAAATTTAATAACAAAAGGCATGTTAAAGTACTAATTCAAGCAACCATACAACTTGGTGCAACCCACTTTCTAAAAAACCATGGTCTGGATTCCAAACTTATGCTGTTACAGAATATTTTGGATATCAGGTTAATACCACAGAAAAAAAAATTCAAGCAGATTATTTTTTAATTTTTTAATACTCACCATGCAAACATGATTGATATGATCGCTGAAACACCAGTATACAATGGCACCTATACGACAAACTTTCTCTGCAGCAATTGTTTTGTACCCCATACACTAACAAGCAGCTGATGCATGATGTTACAAAATTGTGTACATATTATAACCCTGTTAAGAATTTTGGTTCCATGTTTTTGTGTGAAATTACTCGTATTAGTATCACGTTCATTTCAGTGAATATTATTCTCTTCATTTTCAGATTCACCTCCAGGCGTCCTCCACGTGGACATTCGTTGGGAGGTGGGCCACCACAAAAGATGTTTCGAGGTGGCAATGGCGGAGGTTTCAGAGGTGAGTTGCATTCCATAAACTGATCAAATATGAATTATAATATGCAAAATGTATCTTCAAGGAAGAGAGGAAAGTGCATCCATGTACATGTTGTAACATAGGAATAGACTACTATTCTTTTACTGTCACATCCTCTTACACTAATACTACACCTGAATTCCAGCTGCTGGAACTGGAATACTTTAATACTGATTTACAAATGTTTAGAAATTATGCAGCTTAATAGTGCAGAGCATGTCAAATTTGAGCTGCATAGCCTTGTTATTACTAACATACGCATTTTCTGTACTTCAGGTCTTCATCATTTTCTTCTATTTCTACTATGCAATTATGGTAGGGATTGTTATCATAAGCAGAAACAGCATTGTTACCATCACTAATATACCCTTTTTTTTTTCCTCACCTGTATTGTGTTGCAGTACAAGACAGAACTTCAGAGCAATATTGGTATAATTTCTTAGGAAGGGAAATAAATAAATTTGCATTTTATTTATGGATGCTCTTTAACTTTTACGGTTCTTAGCATCCCATTCTACAACACTTTTTTTTCCTCCTATTAATAATGTTTAATCAAACATAGAGGTTACTTATTTTCAATATACTGCATTTCATACACAGCATTTGGTAAATCTCATGATAGAATAGTTATTACAATGCAAAGTACGTGGCTTCACAATTTCATCATGGTTGCATATCTGTATCTTACTGGATATCAAGGGAGAGTCTAGGTGTGTTGTGACAGCTTAATGATATACTGAACAGTGTGCAATACATGGTAATACTTCAGAATATTTTGATTCTCTATATGAGGATGATGAAATTCCTGATGAAATTGTTGAATTCATACAGGATAATCTTCTTGTCCACATATGTCGAAAGGTTCAAATTGGTTCTCTCAGAGCGGCAGGATATCAGAGTGATAGCCTGGCCTCCCTGTTCACCAGATTTGAACCCTTTTGAAAATGTTTGGGCTAAGGTGAAAAGGGAGCTGCAGTCGAATTTCCCTGCAGATGCACAAAGGACAAAAGATGGTTTCTGGACACAAATTCAAGAAGCCTGGTATGTTGTAGCTTCTCGTAAACATTACTATAGGGATTTAATTTCATCTGTAACTTCAAAATTGAGGGCAGTTATACATATTCAGGGTTCATACACCCGATTTTAATTTTGTTTATTTTTTGTGTGTGTTAGTTTTAGAAGATAATAGTTTATTTGCATTTATTTCTTTTGTTATTTAAAATGAGTGTTTTACCAGAATCATGTTTTTATGTGCCTATATATGCCTAACACTTAAAATGCTAAAGTTATATTAATGTCGCAGTGTGTTCTACACATCGAGTCATAAAATTAACTACATAAAAAATAACAATATCTAATGCAAGATTTGGACAGAGGAGCTTAAGAGTGCAAGCAATGCCTCCTTAACCTCTCGACCAACGAAACATTGCTCCATGCTCTGTTTTCAATAGCTTATAAGCGTCACCACTGAGAAACACTGTTCCAAAAAATGCTTTGAGGCCATCTGAATTAAAAAACAGAAAAAGCCTTTGGAGAGGGAGAGAAACTCCCAAAGATACAAATATTCTCAAATGGTTGAGCCAGGTCACACATCATATCCAAATATACATTATTGTACATTTCCATCTGGATTGTACAGCTGGCAGTACTGATTTTCAGAAAGTACTTCACCGCTTACGTTTCGTTAGGATTGTTCCGACAACTCTGCATTCAGATATTCCAACAAACTTCTGGCAAGTAGCACATGCTGCCTCTAATTGATAAATGATGCCAAACCAACAAATGCGGATTAGGCCATCATAGACCATAGGTGAACTGATCACTGAGACTGGCAGTTTGTGCCATCCAGAGAGTATGTACTACTCTATACTGTGGTGTCATCAACATTACAATCATTTGGCCATGTGCAACATACTAACTAAATTTAGCCTTAGCCATAGCCATATAACCTGATTGACTAGCGAGTTTGTCACGACAGTCACTGGATATAGGAACTACAAACGCAAAAATATATATGATGCTTGCAGCTCTCATATGGTGTATCATTCTGTCTATACTCTGTTTTGATTTTGTTTTACATTTATCTTGCAAAATTCATTTTAGCATGTGATAAAATCCAGGAGATCATTTAGTCCCCATAGCACATGACCGTCATGATGTATTCCAGCTAAGTCTGTAGCTAAATGTGGAGTGTACGGTACTACCATTTACTACTAATTCTGACAGACACTGATTCAATCAGAAGTTTGTGTTGAACTGCCTGAATTTGCAATGTGAATGCAGTCAAGAGTTATTTAATTTGCATGCTCAGACAAGTAGAAACTATCATATGTGCTATCGATTGCCTGTGTCACCTATGAAGATCAGTGGTAAACAGATCTATTTGAAATTGGGCAAGGTACAATGCAAAAGTCCTTTCAGAAAGAAAAAAGGTGCAAGTTTGTATAATTTTATGAAAACTGTAGAAATTGAATTATTTGTGTAAAAATAACATGATTCACAGAAAGATTTATTGCAAATGCAAGAAACAAAGCTCCGTACTCATGAATTAAAGATCAGTGAACTTTCTTCAATCTTAAAGAGTAAACCATTAACTTACATTCTATGGGCAGCATGCACCATGGAGAAAATTACTTTGCAAGTAACTACAGAAGTAGTTTACTAAAGAAGTTTGTATTACAAAAGGAGGTTACTACGGGAATAGTTTACTGCGGAAGTAATGTTGGAGAGCTGAATTATAATTTACTCTTTTAGTGATGACTACAGAAGTAACACTCATTACTCCTGCCTTATTGTTTTGTTTGCATGATTTATGTGAAGCGATCATGGATAACGTTATGTGCGATAGGAAAAATAGTGAAAGCATCAGCGAAAGAGAGAAATGTTTATTGGTGGAGATAATGAAAATTAATTTAAACAATATAGAGTGAAAAAAAGATGATGTAGAGCTGCTAGAAGAGAAATGCTTGGAAAGTTGTGATGGACAAGCTTAATGCTTTGAGTGATGGGAAACGTACTGAAAAGCAGCTTATAATTATTTGGAAACAATGTTCCTAATCTTCATATTCACATTGCAGTTCACTTGCTTGTTGGAGAAATACCCTTTCCGATTTTGGAAAAGTTCACTAATTTCACCTAATGGGCACAAAATAGGAACATGTATGCAGTCAGTTGCACCCACAATGCATGGGAAACCTGCAAAAGTGAAGAAGAATTGCCTTTTATTTTCTGAACACTCAGGTATATTTGTTTATGTACCTTGCTCTTAACCTCAAAAGTGCTCTAACAACACAATGAAAGATACGGCCAGCATGCGCTCTCTCTTTCTCTCTCAAAAGTTAATTCTAACCTGTATTTAGTTCTATAGTAACATACTACATGACAACAGTGCCTAGAAGTGCAGTTAAAACTCAACAAAGAGGATACTTGGTGTAAGTATATAGAAGGAACCCTGAATGAAATAGGTTATGGAGATATTTGGAGAGAGGGGCAGGTACTGGAGAAAGGGTTCTGGAGAAGGGTAAAATTGAGAATTGAAGATATTGAAAGACAAGAAATTCTAGGTAGTTTTAATTTTAAATCTTCTTTATGTATATATGCAGATTTAAAAATGGTGTGGGGAAGAGAAAAATATGTCGATATATGTGATAGATCAGCACGAGAAGGTTTTGCATGGGCGAGGACAGGAGTGATGATGTTAAAAGGCTTAGGGGAAAGAGAGAATCAAGGAAAGTGTCCGCTATGTAATAGTATAATAACTATTGGCATTTAATTCTAGAATGTGAAGGAACTAAGGAATCGAGGGAAAGATGGCAGAAAAAGAAATGGGACAATTTACCAATTGAGATTATAGGTAGAAAAATGCTGAGTGTTAAATACAAGGGAAACATATTAGAAGTAGGAAAATATTTAGGTTTAATTAGAAAGAGATGGCTGAAGAATTATAGGAATAAGGAGTAAGAAGAAAAGTAGGTATTGAAAAGTAGATTTATTCAGTCAAGTAGGGCCCATTGACTCGGTAACCACAGTGTTGGAGGATAGGGGCCCTACGAAACCAGCAACTCGGTGAAGTATGTAAAGTGGAAATTGTATACACTATGTATTTAAAGTAAATAAATATCTATCTATCTATCTATCTATCTATCTACTACATGACGGTGCTCTCCGACATTTACTTGTGTAGTAATTTGCTGCGGGAGTATCTGAAAGGAGTAAAATACTCTGAAATAGTCTACTCTCGAATGGAAGTCGCCGAGTGTTCACTTTAATAGTAGTTTACTATGGAAGTAAAGCTTACTCTAGATTGGTGCATGCCGCCCTGTATGAATAAAACAGAGCCTATACTTTAAAAAGGTAATCAGTTGGATAAAAACACTTTCTGCTCCACAACTCCATTAAATAAAATACATGCTTAAGGGAAACATCTTCCCGTTATCAGTTAGGTGGTCCACTAGTGCGTATGCAACTGGCTGTTAAATTCTTTGGTGATATGCTGCCGTATGTTTTTTTATTGGTGACATCCATTTCAACTTTCAGAACATTATCACTATAATATTATTTTCCCAGGTGCTGAGTTCTAGAGGTTTCTTGGCATTTTTCAACACATGTTTGGTATGCTGTTGCAGACTTGCTTGTCTATTAAAATTTAACTTTCCTAAAGTATTCCTCCATCCCAGTTTCGAAATTGCTATATATTATCCCTTGTTCAGTTTTACTGTCATTACAATATTGTGATTTCTTTAGATTCTCACTGTCACTTCACTAATGTGATTTAGTTCAGTTTTCACTTTCCTCACAAATAGCAGCATAATGAAACATCTGCGCAGTCACTTCTGCTTCACTCTAACATCTCACGGTAGCAGCACTCGTCATATGTCACAACTGTCATGTTGTCACTCACTGAACCAGCCCTTTATGTTGCATCAATAACAATAACTCATGAGTGTGGAAGTTTCTGGAATGTTTGTGGCAGGTGAATGATGTAAACATCCAGAAGAATCTGGTTACCTCTTGGTAGCATTTTGCGTGTCTAAGCTGGGTGAGAGCACTACTTCATCTACTTATCTCTTCACTCAGTCATCATCTATGCAATAAGCTTGGGCCATAGCTCCCTCCTCAGAGCTGATCATCCCAAGAGGCTCCGCGATATATGATATGATATCTTTATTGAGTGTTGAGCTAATACAATACATTTGGGCATGATCAGCGTCGAGCCCTGGCTCCTTTTGCCGATCGTACCCAAGCTTCCGCATTTACAAAGCATGTATGTTGAGTTAGCTTCATATCGCTAACGTTTCTCATTTAAATTCAGTATACTGCTTACTGTTCTTCTCCCCTTCCCATCTCCTTCCCTTACTTCCTCCGCCGTCTTTAATACTCCCTATCAGTGGGAAATGGGAACTATTAGAAGCAATTTAGAGAATGTTTACTTGACCCCGCACTAATCGTCCATAACAACACTTGCTCGTTCATACTAAGAAATCTACCTCTCCCTCCTAGCCCTCTCGTATTTACCGTCCTTTATATCTAAATCATTCACTTCACGATTTCATAAAATCTATCACTTGCTTATCAATACCTTGTCTTTACTTTGTCTACTTTGTTCCTTTCTATACATTCTATAGTCACTCTCCCTCCCTATTCTATATACTTCCTCATTTTTACTGCTTCTGTTTTCCCATACTTCTCACAGAGCCTGCACTATTTCTATATGTATGGCACACTTTCCTACTCCATAAATCTATTTCTGGTGGCTCCTCTAACGGTCCCGCTTTGTTTCTGTCCAAAATCCGTAGACTCCCATTGGGTGTCAACACAATACTTTCTTCTTCCACCAATTCACCACTCTGAAACCACGCCTCTGCCCTGCCTGCAATCATATCACGTGACGATTGAACTCCCTCCCTCCTTGATGATGCCACTTTCCTAACTTTGCCAGCTGTTGTCCATACATGACTCTGATCTGACGTCACTGCCTCGGCTCCTAATCTCTTCTCTGACTCGGCTATCTTCTTCCCACCAGCCCCACGTAGCAGTGACATAACTTCCATTTTCCTTGTTTCGCCAGCTGATGCCCTTGCGTCACTCTGATCTGCCGTTCTGCCTGCGTCTTGGCCACGCCTACCCTCTAACACCGTCATTTTCTTTCCGCCAGCCCCACGTGCCGGTGACGTAACTTCCATATGTCGATCCTTATCCTCTGGTCTCCGATTGCTCTTTGGACTTCCTCTGCATTCCTTCTCTCTAGTCGCAAATGTATTTCGCTGAATCATATCCTGCTCCTGCGATCTGCTGTTCCTTGTGTCACTTTCGTATCCCATCACCATACGCCCATCGACCCATAATCGTAAGTTCTTTATGAAGGCCCGTTTCCCTTCCATTCTTGCCAGCATCATTTGTTGTACTAAATCCTTCTTCAAGGCCCGTTGTTCCACCGATAAATCTCTATTTATAAAGATATTTGTTCCTTTTAGTAGCTTTGATTTCTTCAATACTTCATAAACAAACTGCACTGACGTAAATCTTGCAACTATCATTCTGGCTCCTCTTGATCTCCCCACTCTAAATGCTTCTCTAATCTCCCAGCCCTGTAGCTTCAAACCAAGCTTTCCTTCTATAATTTCTCTGACCTCATCTACAGGCCATACTCCATTCCTTTCTTTCACTCCTGCTATAACCAAATTAAATCTTCGGTCTCTCTCTTCCAGCAGCTCAACTCTTCTTTTAACTTTCTGTACCTCATTTCGTATATCTTGCATTTCATTTTTAATCTCTCCCTTAATATCTACTAGTTCCTTTTCCATTCCATTGAGTTTATTTCCTAATCTCTCATCCATATTTTTAATGTATGCAAATGTTTGTTCCATGACGTTTCGATCCCCATTTGGCCCAGGGTTGATTTCAACTCCACCAATTACCAATAGTATACCTATTACACATGTGAGAAGAAACATGTTTACCATCTCTTCTACACCTTTGTTTGTTTTGAAATCCTTCCATTTTAATTTATTAAATGCTCCAATTCTTGCTCTGTGCACCTCAATACCAATTCCCATGGTTACTTAAGCCCTTCTTTCTTCCATTCCAGGAGCTTCCTCCACACACATCCACTCTCTTCCACTGCTTGCTACCACTCTCCCAGGAATATATTGCAGCTTCAGCAATTTCCCTTTAGTCTTTTGTATTCCAAAATTAGTTTATAATAATTATTTCAATTCATACCAACTTATTAATTGCCTTTATATCCAGGACTTCACTACTCTAATTTTATTCCATACTATTTTAATGTATGGCTGAAGACACTTATCTGCACAGGAAAGATATCAGTGAAGAATTGATCTGCAGAGCTTAAGTGCTGATGATGAACTGATACAGAATTAATCATTTCTAATAAAGGGGGAATACTGTTTATTTCTCCTTGGTAATACCTTTTGTTGTTTAATATTTTCTTTGTAGTCAAATAACAGGTAATACTTTTTGTTTACTTTTCCATGATCATCTAAAGTAATTATAAAAAGTTGCTCCTACTATGTGACGTCTTATTGCAATCCTTGGCTGTCTGATGACTGTCATCTTCTTGTCATCCCGCCTAGTCAATGCACCCCATCATCCCCTCATGATGTTGCCAATCATCCTTCAATCTTCTTTCAGGGCCATGTTGTCATGGTGCCTTCTTATGGTATAATCTTCTTCTTTATTTATTTATTTTCTATTTTAATTAATTGGAATCTTCCTTTAAATGCTCTTGCCCCACATTGAGAAAGCGAAATGCGGCGGAGTTTTAAAACATCTTGTGTTGGGTTCTTATTAATTTAGTTGAGCAATGAGTACTGTATATTCACCTCAGGGCGTTGTTACAAGTAAGATTCCTTGACATAAACGATAATTCTTTCTCAATTCAAATTGCATTTTGTTCATTAAATTTCTTTTATATTCTAAAATTAGTTTATAATAATTATCACAGATCACGCCACCTTATTGTCTTTATAACCAGGAATTCACTACTGTAATTTTGTTCCATGCTATTTTATATTATATGGCTGAAGATACTAATCTGCACAGGAAAGATATCAGTGAAGAATTGATCTGCAGAGCTTAAGTGCTGATGATGAACTGATACAGAATTGAATCATTTCTAGTAAAGGAGGAATACTCTTTACTTCTCCTTGGTAATATCTTTTGTTTGTTTAATATTTTCTTTGCAGTCAAATAACAGGTTATGCTTTTTGTTTACTTTTCCATGGTCATCTAAAGTAATTGTAAAGATGTTCTCTATTTATATGTTCAGTTAAGGTTAGCCAAGTAATGCCTTATATTGCTATAATTTCAGTAAATAAAACTAAATCCTGCATATTCAAGCATTAATAAGTAACTTATTCATAAACAAATAAATACCATAATAACATCAAAATTGTTCATGTAACCTAATATATGAACGCATGCAGTATTACAATAAATGAACCCTGCATTGACTGATGCATACACACACATGTACATATGCACAGGTATATCAAATTAAATAAGGTAAGTCAAATTAGGTATGAAATATATTTGCGCTTCAGACACAATGTAGAAATTTCTACGTGGTCAACATTTCAATCCCAATGAAGAAGTGCAATCAGCTCTGCAGAAATGGTTATGCTCCTAAAAGTTGGAGTACTATGAACAGGGTATATTGAAATTAGTGCCACAATAGGAAAATCTTGTTGAGAGACTAGGTTCCTTTATCGAAAAGTAGCTGAGGCTTCATTGTGTATGAATTATTTTGTCTTAACTCTTAAACCTATTTGTAAAAAAATGTTGAGTGTTACTTAGTGGGGATACTTAGTGATCGCCACTCATACTTACTACACAGAAAATGCGGATCTCTTTAATATATACAGTTTATTTCAAATAACTTTAATTTTTTTTTATTTTATTTATCAGTCATTTCTGAGATATCCATTATTTTTTGCAATACCTTGTCATGTTTTGAAATGTCCAACATTCGGTTGTTTCTCCTGATGTTATGGAAAGAGTATGGAATTTCAAGGCCAGTATATAGTGACTTGTTTTGGACATTGGACTGTTGCTTTGATTTCCACATCATAACAAAGTGTGTCAAGGAACTATTTCTGCATGATTAATAGAATTAGATAGAAAAGTTTTTGTAACAATAATTTGTAGAGGCTATTGGAAAAATAAATGATAGTGGATAGAGAAAGTTATGTGAATGTAACATACCAGTTTTTGTAGTAATGTGTTTTTATTGACCACTTTGAGGGTGTGCTGTATGTTAAAAGAGTCAATTTTTTTGGATTGGTGTTACTCCGCCATCCCCCTTTATGTTTTCTTTTTAAACTGCATCTGCATAACTGTACGGATGTTTTCATTAGCATTTTATATTCTGGTTTTTGAAGAAATGTTTTAGTTCCGAGTAAACAATTATCTTGCTCCATAATCCACACTGCAAAATGGCTCAGGTCCAATAAAATTGAGCCCCAATCTCCTTTTCAAGAGTGTCTGCCATCGCATTTCCTGTAATACCAGTGTGTCCAGGAACCCAAAGAAGTGTAACCGGGCACATAGTACACAGTCTAACATCCTCTGGCATTGCTGCACCAATGTGGATGTAGCTTTCAAAGCTGCCATATTATCCAAACAGATGTGCACATCTACTTGTCTGCATGGATAGTATAAATATGCATAGCACAGGATAAGATCTCATAGATATCAGCCTGAAAAGCTGTGGCAACTTGTTCAAGGGGAATGACAAGCCTGGTTCTAGGGCACCAGGCCCCAGCCCCTGTCCTGCTTCTGAGGCCAGAACCATCTGTAAATCACATTCTGACCCCTGCCTTCAGGAGACACCTTGTCTCTGATTCCCTCCTGAAAGGTATTGCCACCGTATAGGATGCTATATCTAGTCCCCATCAAATCCCCTATCATCAGGGTTATTAACACATGTCCTGAAGTCCAGAAAGCAGTGGTGAGTGCCCTTTAAGGGGTAGCTTAAAACACCACCCCGCTAGAGTCCACGGAGGTGTACACTCATTCTGGCTATCTCCTTCACAAACAAGTGCAAAGGGAGAAGGGCCACCAAAATCCCTTAAGGCTCACAAGAGAGGCAGTCCACCAGCATTGCATAAGTTATTGATGTCCTATAACCAAGGTGTATAGCCATTTGACCACCTTAGGTCTCAGGCCCCACTTCAGTCTTATGGACCTCTGGCAGACGCACAAGGCATTGTAGACCTTCTTTACTTTATAATCAGTATGCTTTTCCTATAACCAAGGTGTATAGCCATTTGACCACCTTAGGTCTCAGGCTTATGGACCTCTGGCAGACCCACAAGGCATTGTAGACCTTCTTTACTTTATAATCAGTATGCTTTTCCTATAACCAAGGTGTATAGCCATTTGACCACCTTAGGTCTCAGTCTTATGGACCTCTGGCAGACCCACAAGGCATTCTTTACTTTATAATCAGCATGCTTTTCCCAGCTGAGCCCAGCATCCAGAAAAACCCCTAGATACTTAACTCTCCAGAAAGCTTCAACTTCTTCCTAAACACATGGGGCTCTGCCAAGCCTGGCAGCCCCCTCCTCTCTGGGAAGATCATTATTTCAGTCTTGTCTGGATTAATGGATAAGTCCATTTCTGCACACATTCCTCCAGAGCATGTAGTACTCAGGAATTTTACACTTGCTACAAGGCATATGTAGTCGGCATAGCCTTGCATGAATCCCTCCCCTGTTGAATCTGTTCAGTAGTTCATCCACCACAGGGTAGGTAACAAAACTCCTCCTTGTGGGCAGCTCTGGGGCACTGTTGCCCTCAAGGACTCACTCCCCACGGTCACCACTGCCTAATGGCATTTCAGGGAGATCATAATCCAATCCATAACAACCAGATTGACTCCCCCACTCTCAGGACATTTCCTAAAGGCACCTTCAGTGTCCATGAAAACTGCTATGGCAAGTTCTCCATAGTCCAGCACCATCTCCAGGCTCACCAAGAGCTAATGTTGTGCCGTTTCTGTGGCCAATAGGCATAGTGATGATGATGATGAATGGGTCTGTCAATCGGTACCCTGTCCTTGAAATATCTATCTACAAGTCCTTCCAGGGCCTTCAACAGAAAGGATGTTAGACTGATAGGGCGAAAATCCCTAGGCCTGTGGTAGGATTGCCTTCCCAGCTTAGGTATAAACACCACTTTGATCTGCCTCCAGAGGTTTATTATGCTCCTTAATGCTAGGTAAGCATGTTTAGGACGGTCTCCCAAACATCGCCAATGTTAAATTAGATTGAGTTTTATTTATGGAAGCTCTTTAACTGCTGTAGTCGAGCGTTTTGTAGCCCTTTTATGATAAGTATAACTTCTGAGTTTCGACGAGGGATTGAATCTTTGCCTAAGGAATGTCCGTCACCTTTGTTTTTTCTGCTGCGGGAAATCCTGCATAATGTTAGGGGTCGTGATAGAACTGCTTTAGTGCGGTCAATTTCCTGATGTCTTACTGCTTATTCAAGAGTTCCCAACGACACCTAAAGTCGTATGAATAGCCAGTTTTGTTTGGCGGTGCAAAGCAAATAACCGACTCTTTCTTTACGGCTTTAGCGTCTTTCCCGCCTTTTAGCGCTTCGCTTTAAGCCATCGAAGAACCATCTCGGGCTATGGTGCCCGTTCTGTTTTCCTATCCAATGGGTTTTTTTATGCAACTCTAAGCTCCACCACCACCTTTGTTTTAGGTTTCTCCGGCATAACCTCATAGGTGCTGTCATCTTTCGATTGCATGTACGGCTTTCCAACTTGTCATTAGTCATAGGTAGTTTCCCAATTATTATTTCATTAATTGTCAATTTTCAGGAAGAGACACTTCACTATATCAATTTCCTTTGCCAATTTGGATAGACTCCTGTCTATGATGTGTAGATTATCCATGGCCGTGGGCTGAAGCGCCAGTAGTACCTGCCGCCCGTACTTCCTTTAACAAAGTTTGTCACAAGAGGTGAGGGAAGCGAGGACTGGCAACAAAAGTGCCATGAGAAATCTGCCTGGTTGCACCAGAATTCGTTTATTTTTCTTTAGCGAAAGCTTCTTATCGACTTTGTGCAACAGGATTTATGCCTTTTAAAATGATTTGGACACATTGGAAGCAATGCTACATTGTTCCTGCTCACGTTAAGCATGCATTAGGAAATGGCCTTTACCAAGTCCGCAGTGGCATTCTGTAACCGCTTTTTGCGCAATGTAGGTTGCGCCTTTGCTATCACCGTCAAGTTAGCGCACTGCTCAATTTGCCGATAGTCATCTTTTTCCTCGAATGACGCATTCGGAATTAATACATTGTAATGAAATACCTGTATTTATTGTCTTGTTCTAAAACCGTGTGTATAACCTATTCTATTTGTCATTCACCAGAAAGTACGATAAACACTCCACAACAGGACGTCAGTTCATTTCAGGTATACTGAGTACAATCAAGAGGCAGGTACTCGTGGGGATTTTCTGTAGCCGTTTTAAAAGCCTGCAATAGGAATGAGAGCTTCTAGATTCCAGTTGGTGGCATAGTATCTCTATTTGCATCTCGTCCATATTGTTTTTATACATGACGATATAGTTTACATTTAACGATATCGTTCGAACTTTCTTTCCCTGCAGAAGGACATTTGGCAAAATGTAAGTTACTAAGAAGCGCCTGTGATGCGAATCTTGAGTGAAGAAATTAGAGACGTTCAGGCAATCCCCGTCAAACATTAAATCATCTAAAATAACAAGACAGTTTTGCTTCACCCTGCCCAGATCTGGGATACCTGGTTGGTTCTTGAAGGTCCAGAGCAGGTCGCCTGGTTTAGGTGAGTGTTCTCCTGGGTAACACCACAGAACCGTTCGCAAAGGTTTATCGAACATGACACCGGCGTTTCTGATAAGGTTTTTTACAATTGTCAATTTTCCACAGCGCGAAGGCCCTGCTACAAGAATGTGCATAACAAGGTAAACCGATTTGGACATGATGCTGCTACTGCGGTGGTGTAGGACTTTGCCATTGTCTTTGCGGGTATAGGATCAATAGGTACCTTCGCCCTATCAGCTGCTTTTAAACCTACTATCGCCTTCTCTTGAAACCGTAGGGGAGGGTGTCATAAGCGTCTACCAATGCTCGCTTAGTATCACTATTCTAAATATTTTAAGCGCCGGCTCTGATCAGTCCCACAGGGCCATTCTGGAAATTTTAGCACCCCGTAGCATTACGACCTTAGCATTATTCTGGAGAACCACATCTCGCATCACTGCGGCATTGACCAGCCTCAAATTGTCAGAGTTCATCGTAATGTGTTTAATCTTGCAAACTGAGTGTCTTTCCGATTTCGGGGACAGTGGACCTCGAGGCAATAACTTTGGCCCCGTGGAGGCAACGCGAGAAATGTACACACCCTTCCTATGCTTCTAAAGCTGTCCGTCATGCCTCCCAGAAAACGCCCCATAAACGGCCTCCACTGACCAGGCTCAACGGAAGCAATAATGGAGTCAGTATCAAAATAACATACCCCTCTCCAAGACACTTTAGGTATGAATAGAGAACCAGCTGCGCATGCACCGTGGTGTAAGTGCTATGAGACGTTGGATGTGGGACTCAGCTTGGGACTCTGTTCGCAATACATTCAAACAACGTACATAATGTCGTTCGTTGCTGTCATGTACATCTGCACCGCAACACCGGGATGATTAAGTAATTCGATGAGTCTGTCGTGCTGTTCTACCAGTTCAGCATAAGCTTGGCCCAGCTCTCGCCTTTCCGGATAGTGCGCAATGGAGACCGAGTCCAGGGCAACGCCTTCGCGCCCTTAAAACTGCCTGACAGTCTTCCTGGCAATCACAGGGCCAACCGGAGGCTTCGGCCTTTATCTTTAAAGCTGATTGTCACAATTCTGAAACAAAACCTTGTCTTCTGTAGCGGGGTCATCTCCATAGGGGAGCTGTTCCGATCCCTTCAACTGCCATGGTGCGGGCGCTGTGGACCCCTAGCACTCGTGGTACTGCTAACGATACTAGAAGTACGTCGGGCCGAACATTCGAGCCCCTCCCGTTGGGGAGCTGTTCGGATTGGGTTGGTCTCGGCGGGGCAGGTTCCCGATACCCATGGGAGGTTGGGTACGTCTGTACGGGTTTCCATACAGGTGGGGTTGTGAAATGCCTCAATGTCCTCCGGTACCGACCTCGATAGCCGGTAGACGGCTTGCTAGAATGATGTCGGCCCTACCGAGGTTATCGGTAGTCTCCCATTCGGGATGATGCGTGTAAGTGGCATATCGACTTCCATCTCCGCGTAAGCGGGGGCCTTTTTAGGAAACAAGTTATTGGCCTCATGGGAAACCCCCACGGTTTGGAGAGCCACTTGGTTGGCGCTGAACCCTGGTTATAGAAGGGGGACTTGGGCTCCGGCTCTTGTCCTGGTAGACCTTCGCTCAGCATTGTAGCGGGGTCATATTCAACCATGTCGCACTCCCAAATCTCGAACATCTCCAACACCGGGTTTCCCTCTTCCAGGGCAACCTTCAGCTGGTAAACCCTGGTTCCCAATATAGGTCATTCTGTAAATGGATCAATGCCGTTCTCTTCCAGAAATTCCTTTCTAAATTTACACATTCCTTGGCTCAGGAGAAGGAAGGCCTTTCTGCAATAAGATGCAGTTTCGGCTTTCATATCAAAGACTAGTTGGAAGTCCTGTATTTGTCATGCCACTGCTCAAAGGTCCTTCGGCTTCAACTGAAATGCTGTCCGGACAGTAATATTTTTGGTCGATAATCGGACCAACGCAATGTTCGTTTTCCTTAGTAGTAAAGGAACGGAAAATACCCCATGCTCTCGCGTAGCTTTAGTTTTTTCGGAGGCCTAGACAGAGACATTGGCAAGAAGCTAACATCGCATTGTTATGCTTAATCATCAATATTTTTGTGCTATTCATAATCAGTTCCGGACACCAATGCAAAACCCACAACATACACACAGAATGGTGATGCATATGTAACTTATAATTTTATTGTAAGCTCTTTTCCTGGTTTTAATATTGTGATTTTTTTGGAATAATATATTTCATAATTATATTAATTTCCCTTATGATTTTATTTACATAATTTTATCCTTCTTTCAGTTCGTTTAGTTTGATATACTTTTAACAAGAGCAGTTTCTTATACATTTCCTTCCAATTGTGTGCTCGCGTGTATTCTGAGCCGCAATTCACTTCCAACATTGCAGACGTTCCCATCGCCCCTCAGGGTACGGACCTTTTTATCTCCTTCCACCTCACATTCTTCTTTGTTTCTCCCAATTCTTCATAATTAGATGCTTTAGCATCATCTCCACCGGCGCTGCAGCACCATTTACCTAACCGTATGGCAAGATCCTGAAAACCCTTAAATGCTTCATTATTTGATTCACGTTTTCCTTAGTTGTTTTAACCAATTATTCTTTATTTTTATATGTTTTCCACAAACTATTCTTACGAAAGCTTAATCTACATCATGTGAAACAGGATTAACTTTGCCGATTTTCATTACACATTTCGTTGTTGGTACAAGCAGGATACAGGCTATCACAGGCGATTTTGTTTATGAAGTCACTCCTCCCTTCTGCATTTCTTTTCTTTGTTAGCATCCATCTTGTTTCCAGTCCACTTTGTAAATAAAGTGTTTGGTTTCCAATATTCCATGCCACCACCTCCTTTTCATATTTTTATAATCCAAACATTTAAGGCGACACTAGTACACCAATATTTATTCACATTTTTACTTATTTTCCGCAATTTCTTTATTAATAATTTAGAGTTTCTCACCTTATCTTGTTCTGGCTGCTTAACGCGACACTAGTGTCATGTTATGTGTATGACGTCGCTCCTTCCTTCTTCGTTTATCCTTTGTTAGGATCCAACTGGTTTCCAATACACTTCGTGCTCATCCTCTGGGGAATTACCTTCTCCGAATTAACTCTATTCCCGTCCTCCAAGGGTGTTCACTTGCACGAATTGCCCCTATCCTGGCGTTATCGTGCTCCACTTTATACCTCCGTCCTCCAGCGTATTGCCTTATCCCATCATCCCTGGATTATGACGTCACTCCTCCCTTGTCCGTTTCTTTCTTTTGTTGGCCTCTATATTTATTCCAGTCCACTTCGTGCTCATGCTCCAGGGTATTATCTTCCCCGATTTCACCCTATCCTTGAATTTTTTCACCACTCACGTCCTTTTGCCTTATCCTTGCGTTATCATACTCCCCCTCCTATCCCCGTCCTTCTGGGTATTGCCTTACCCCATTATCGCTGTTCAATTTTAACATACAGATTAAGGATTTGGATTATACATATTCCTGTCTATAGTATTTTCCCCGCTTATTGCCGTCATTTTATTTTTCTCAGGGACTAGCGCGCCTTTTCTTAATCCGGCTGGTTTAAAGCGCTACTATGACATCGCAGGGCTGACGGCTAAACATTTAGAATTTCCCCCCTTTTCTTATTCCGGTTGTTTAACGCGACACTAGCTCTGCGTTTATGGGTATGATGTCATTCCTCGCTGCTGTGTTTCTTTTATTAGCATCCGTGTTGCTTCCCATACACTTCGTGCTCGTCCTCCAGAATATTACCTTCCCCGATTAAACCATATCCCCGTCCTCTTGATTCCACGATTTATCCCTATCCTAGCGTTACGATACTCCCCTTTCTATCCCCGTCTTCCACAGTATTGCCTTACCCCATCATCGCTGCCCTCTTTTTTATACAATACGGATTTGGGGTTTGGATTATACTTATTCCTGCTACAATAAATTTTCGCCACTTATTGCCGACATGCTGTTTTTCTTAAGGTCTAGCGCGTCTAATCTTAATCCGGCGGATTAACGCAACACTAGCGCTTAACCCCCCATGGTGGCATAAATATCATTAATATAAACTTTTAATCCGTAAGTATGACTATATTGAGCCATGATGCACTTATGCCGGAGACATTTACTATGCGAAAGAACGAGAGATATGCACATGCACGATACCCATAGATAGCAGCGGAGATACCTGGTACATAAGTCGGAACATTTTCCTCTCTTTAAACTGAGACGAGGTTGGCGCCATGGGTGGTTAGACCGCTCGCCTCCCTACAAGGCGGCCCGGGTTCGATGCCACGGATCCGCACGTAGGATTTATGGTGCACGAAGCGGCTTTGGGCAGGTTTCCTCCGGGTTCCCCTCCCCCCGTTCATTCCAGTAATTGCTCCATCACCACCTTTCCTTTCATCCATTTCGCCTTCGTTTCATATCATCTTCCCTCACTCTCATACCTGACTACGAGCCGATCCCTCGTTCAGCTTCTTCATTCTCTGATTCAATTTTTGTCTGCTCCTCTACAGGCCTCTGACCCTTTTCACAGTTAATTCCTGGGAAGCATAAGCCCTACATACGAGGAGGGTAAACCGACTAAGTAAACAAAATGAGACGATAGGCTCTCTAATCTACTAATTTGCTTCAAATATCAGTTCCTCATTCAAGTACATACCAATTTTCATTTGCAATCTAATATTTCAAGGAAGTCTGTATTTTTAAAATACACCTAAAATAACATATTTTGAACATATGTACCTAAAACCACAAAAGAATTGCAAGGACTTCCTCTTCTCCTTATACACTTGAGTGTCCGAATTACTGTCTCTAAGGTTGATCATCAAGTTCTGAGCAATGCTGTCTCTAGTTACTTCTTTGTAGGAACCTTCCTCTTGAAGTCTTTCAGCATGAGCACTATGCCTCGCAAAGTCCTCCAATGTAACTCTATTGAGAGCTTCGTGAATCAGTTTCTCGACACCCGCCCGCCGAAATGTTGAATTTTGAGTAGCAACTTCACATTTCACTTTCGCCCATACTAACTCTATCGGGTTGTACTGCAGTGTTAGAACAACTTGATAACCTCTTGCCGAACTAATTTCATCTAATTCGTGCCACTTTTCTTGTGGCTTGTTCTGCTTAACTTTTTAAGTAATTCTGCTAAGGTTTTGGCGGGATTATTTGTAATATTGCGGATTTGCAAACATTCCCTAAATGTCTTGTTTCCTGGATTTTGTCATGGGGACTTTGATAACTTGCATTGTCCATGATAATAGTTGAGCTGTCTTCTAGTAAATTTAAAAATCAGTCACACACCTGTCTTTATAACTTTCTGCATTCATTTTCGAGAGATCGTAGTCTAAATTTGTGTTTTTCGGACGGGAACAAAACACCCATTTACTCTCCGGAAGGAACCTTTGTTTTTTTTTTCTTTCTTTCTTTCTTTTTTTTCCGGCAGATCCCGCATCGCAAATAATGACACTGCTGAATGATACATCGGCAACTTTGAAGCCACCATTTCCCGATTAATCTTGCCAAATGTCTTTTCGATAGTCATTTTGGTTCACCCAGGGTTTCATCAACATAATATACTGGGCGACTATCATCTGAATCCCTTAGTTATTTTGTGGTTCTCAAAATTTTTATTTTGGTAGCAACAATGCCGTGCCTTTCTAACAGAAATTTCCTTCCTTTAGTTCTTCTATAAGAAATCCCATTACATTTACTTGTTTCCCATATTACAAAGATATTAATATTTGTGGCACTATAAGCAGAATAATGAAAAATACACGAAGAGATACGAGGTAAATTTTATAAGGTGATGGCGATGTCGCTTTTATTGTATGGTAGTGAGTTAGGAATAGAAAAGATTTTAACCATATTCAGCCCGCGGAAATGAAATTTTTATGTGCAGGTAGAGGTTGTAGTAAATGATAAAATAGAACAAGCAAAAATAGAAGGAACATCTGGGACGAATGGAAGAAACAAGGATTCCAAAGAAGGCCTTAAAATACTAAGCTAAAGGAAACAGGGATACAGTAATGCCGGTTAAAAGATAGGACTGGGGCCAGAACAGGTTGATAAGCCTACTCTGTGAAAGGCAGAAGATGACGGTTAATCCCATATATGTCGTGAAACCTACATAATCTATTTTGTCAGTCATCAAACGAAGTTTTTTAAACCTAGGATATTCGTCATCATACATTTCAAAACTGTTTAGACACAGAACACCTTTCAGAAAGTCTTCCGGATTAGAAACTCCTTTTTGTGTCTTACGGTTTTTTTCCGGGAGATTTAAACAAGAGCCGCCCTGTTTCAATATACGTAACACTGAATATTCACTTACATTGCATGCCTTAGCTGTTAGAACTCGACTGTTTAAATGTAGTGTGAGCATGTTCTTCTAAGCCCAATTCTTTTGAATACGTATAAGCATTGAAACTCATAGGCTCCACATTCGAATAAAAAGCGAGTTAGGCTTCATTCACAATTCTGCCGTAGGCGTAACGCGAGAAGTTTGTACGGGCTTCTGGATCCTTAAACTAACCGCGGAAATGTTCCGAGTGCACCGTAAGTTTCAAATTGAGTAATATAACCAACAATACCAAATAAGGAAGTTCACTCACTATTTTATAAATAAGTGGGTCACAAAAAAAAGAAAAACATACGTCCAACAGCCGCCCATAGCATTAGTGACATCACGACTGTTTGCTCAAAACATTGAAAGTAATTGTGCAAGTACTATGGAAGCAGAGCCATTATTCCGTATGTGGGTAGTGAGCACTTTCGCTAACAATATGTAACACACGCACTTGTATCATCATAGCGTTGCTGCCAAAATTGTAACATCATGGGACCTAAGCCACAGCTACGGAGCGACGACAGGGCGTAGCCGTAGACACAGGACAGCCGTAGGATCTGCGCGTCTAAACTCGAATAATCCACTTTAGCTACATTTTCCTTGCTTCACGACACTCCATTAGCCATATTGTTTTTTTCATCACGTTCGCAATATCTTCTGACAAGATTTCTGCAAAAGCTAAGCGGTCGCCAAGAAGGGCTCAATGTTTTCGATAAAGCAACAACTCCTATACAATCAACTCTACAAATTAAAAAAACCCGATTCCGTAAGTTTCTTAAAATTTCATACCTCCTTCCCAGTACGGAATAATGTCCGGAAACTGCAGCAAGTTATACATGTGATGATACAGCTGCACAAGTTATATTAATGCAATGTTCATTATCTCTATGCGCCTGAGCCAAGAAATCCAGGCACAGATACCGGGTTCATCCACTAAATGAAAGAGGATTCAGTAAGGACACAACCATAACTTCTTGAGAGAAATGAGAGATGGTGACCTAAAATTTGTGTGGCACGGCCAAATGGAAGAGTGCATGCATGTACATTAGATGGCCAAAGTCTCGCCTCACGATCGTCTACTGTTGAACAGCAGGCAATGCAAAGAGAAAGAAATGCAGAATTCTTCCTCTATACACGCAACGCAAGCAGTAAGTTTGGAGTTTGCAAACTCTTGCGTTGCGTGACACTATGTGAATGCTTCCATTAAATAACATGAATGCAAAGTCTTGCGCTTACATTTCATTGTGAATGGGTCCTTACAGTGACTACAAGAGACACAGCAGCGGCTCGTGACCTAAACAATAGGTGAACCATTTTCACGCCAAATAAGACATGCAACCTACCCATTCCTTGTATATTAACTTGACTCTATCCTTTAGGTTGGCGTTCTTCTCTATAATGTCATGAAACGGCTATCTCTCCATTAGGTACAGCGTTGCTTCAACTACTGTCTTAATAACCTGTTCAGCGTATCATTTTCACTATGTTGCGCCCCATAATATGTGGATTTTGTTTTAGGGTGTCATCAATTGTATTCTTATTTTTCTCGAGCTGTTTTAATTGTACCGCGCACTTAAGATATTCAGCAGAATTTGATTGTTTATGGAATGACCGATTGATATTCAGAATGTCACAAAAGCCATCAGAATTGCACGCCGCTTTCTGGTTCTAAGTAACAGACAACCCCAGAAATAATTACTACCGTCAACTGGGGTGAGATTGGTCTTGCAGGTGAGATTGTTCCATTTTGGGTAATTTTAATTATATTTTTCCTCCCTCAATATCAGTGGGGAAATTTGGATGTGTGGGTTCTCATGTGTTAAAGAACATATGTTGGCTACACTGAAATAACTACAGGAGCTTCAAGAAGACTCCACTAGGGGCAGCACTCACTTATTTTGGTTTGTTATTGTTTTGTTGCTAATAATATCTCGGAACTTTTGCGAATGTCAACAAGAGTAAGAAAAATCTGGTAAGTATACATTTAGTGCTGGTTTTTATGTTGATCAAGAAACAGTCGGTATTTAGGCACTTAAATAAAATTTTGTCAAAATGGAGAGATATTGGGAGCGGAAACCAACTGTCTGGAATTCCAAAAGATATTTTCCCTTCTCTTCTAAAGAAGTTAATTGAAGCTATCACTCCAAATGTGAAACAGAATTTGATTTCAGGGTTCAGGAAGTGCAGTATCCATCCGGTGAACAAGCACGAACTTTTGGAAAGATTTCAAAGACTTGAAGTTGACATGAATATCATAGGTGATGCTTTTCTGAAACACCTTGTGGAGAAACGTAAAGATGTTTTGTATGTGGTTTAAGACTTATGAATTGTTACTAATTCCTGTAGCTCTTCCTTCATCATGGAATCCTCGTACTGCATTCCATTTTCTGTAAGCCAGTTTTTAATAAATTGTTTATTATGTGATATTTGGTGGGTTTTTCCACAACACTGTGATAAGGCACTTCGTCCATTTAAGAAAATTCTCGTAATTCATGATAATCAACTCTGGTTTTCTGTTTGGTTTTGAAAATTAAAGTCGCATTTGGAATGAAACCATTTTCTCCATCTGTGAGTGATAATAAATCTCTGTCCTGCATTTTGGTTCTTCATTTTAAATTCACTGTCACTCTGCCATCACGTACTAACAGGCATAGTGAGGGTGAATTCATGTCTCATCAATGTAAGTCACAGGCATCATGTTATCACCAGACTTCTCATTTTGCTTCATGCAGCTGTAGCGTGTTTTTTTTTTTTTTTTTTTTCATTTGAATCAGCCTTGAATTTTTGTTGCATTTCTTAAACCTGAAACCAGTGCTTTTACAATTGTATAGAGACTTTTCTGACCTCCTTTAAATCCAATTTGTTCTCTAGCTCTTGCAATTATTTTATTTAAAACCTCTTTTTCCACTGCATACATGGAATTATTTTATTTAAAACCTCTTTTTCCACTGCATACATGGAATTGACTATATTCTGCAAAGCACTTTTGTCAAAATCATTCAGCGCAACTTTTTCACGCCTTTTCCTCTTCTTTCCTGGTGGTGGTAACTTGCTGCTTGTTGCCTCAGCCTTTATACCTTCTTGCCTTATCTGCACAATTATCCACTCAGAAATACTAATGATCACTGTAGCACGCTGAGTAGCCCTGTCCAATGGCAGCTTTAAAGCACCAAGTCTTGTTTCTTCATCAAAGTATTTGTTTTATATAATGCCTCTAGCCCACTATGAATTACTTTATTAGACACTCGTTGATAGCTGCAATATTAAAGAAACAGGAAGGAAAAAGGAAAATAAAGAAAAACTCTTCACAAAATATAAAATTCGAAACAATTTGCACGTCTTTAATAAGCAACACACTTAACTCCTTGGATAAAACAATTCCACAAACACACTATAGTGACGGTTTGCACTCAGTAAGCGACTGTACTCAAGACAATGATGACTATCCATTGACACAGTGCTCATCCAAAGCCAAAAGGAGGGTATGCAGGTAATAAGTTGCATATTTTCTGCAGGCAGAGTTATGTTGGTGGTATAATACTTACATGCAGAGGTGCACTGTCATGTAATAGCCACATATCATTTCTTACTGCCAGGGGAACATCCAGAACTTGTAGTGTTTCTTGAAGAAACTGGAAATCGATGGCTTCTGTCAAAACCCGAGGAAGAATCCATGGACTGATTATTATGTTTCCTATGATTCCTGCCCAAACTTATATAGGAACATGTTCTAAAAGCTGTCTTGCCTTATTGTGTGTGCATTATGGTAATTATTCCATTTCTGGTAAATGTTGCTTCATCCATTGCAAGAATTTTAAGGAGAAAGTCCCCTCCTTGTTGAAACCATTCGGAAAATTGCATAATCTACTTCAGAGAGATACTGGATGCTTTGAGCAGAATAAGGGCATAGCAATTTTGTTCTCAAAACAGTCCAATGGGATATGCGGATAGTGTAAGCTTCTATTGCTTCTAGGATCTTCAAGTGCAACATTTCTTTGACCAACTCCTTCAACATGAGATATGCTTCCTGTATCTAGAACTCTCTGACAGATGATGCGGTGCTTGTCTATTTGGAAATCTTTCTTGATAAATTCTAACAGCAAAACTGCGCTAAGATTTTTTATTCTATTTATTACAAAGAGTCTGTTCAAGGATGATCAAAGGTCACCTTCCACTCTGTGTATTAACTTAGTACTTTAATAAACTTAAATGTTTCTTTGTTTTTAAATCTTTTTAATTTGGCTTTGATTTTGGGATTAAATGTTTGAAGTTTCATTGGGTATACTGATAACCGAATTTTTAAATTTTTGCACTTCTCTTTCTTTAATCTCCTTTTTGATGACTGTGTAATGAGCAATACATTTTATGCATTATGAACTAATAGAAATTTTGTTTGAACATTTTCTCAGTCAAAAGCACTCTTGGAGTATTTCTTATATAATGACTGAAGGTAGCTAAAAGTAAATAATTTTTATATATGATATTCAATAGACATACTGTTTAATCTGGCAGCTTGCACGTGCTTAAATTGCTGCCTGACACTGAGGGTATCCAGATGTTACTACCTCTAAAGTCCCTTCAAGGGTTCTCCCAGAGGCAGATTTCAGTTATATTTTAGCGTGAAACAGTGTGACAAAGCTACCCAAAGGGTCATAAATGTCGCACCTTGTTGCCTCACATAAGTTTCTGTTCCTAAACCATCTGTGAACCAGACCAGACTTCCAGTTGGATAGAGCATATTTCCTTGGTGATATTCAAGTCTTATTTTGAATACTTTATCAAAGGATAGTGTACGGATCATCTGATCACTTTCCATTGTTAAAAATGGGGTTGTTATTAATTCCGTATTCTGGAGTAACCCAACACACTTAGGTCACACAAATTTCCATTTTGTTTCAGTCTCTAGGTACTCAATCTTGCTTTGATATAAAGGGGAAACAAGTTTAGGAGCATCTCCATCACAGCTGTAGGATTACTTCTAAATACCTCCAGTAATACCTAAGCCAAGCAAATCTTTGAACACACAGTTTATTAGCTGTCTTTAGGCCGCCAAAGTGGGGGGGGGGGGTCTTGCCACTGCTGTACATATTCAGTGTATCATGCATGGTTTTAGTTACCACATTCTTCTGACAGGCAGTAAAGCAATTTTACTTTTGTGTATTGCTTTTTGCAGTATTGATTCCAGGTCAGTTTTATAACAAGGATTAAACCACACCGCATGCATACTGCAGCTGCTCAATACTCCATTAGCAAGCTATATAAATTGTAGGAGAGATGTTACAGCATTGGATACTGCTGTATATCTAGAAAACAAATGTGTTGAATTTTATGCAGTTTTATTTGTTCAAGAACTTTCTTTTCAGATTTATATGATATAGTTTATCAGCACAACCTAGATATGTAAGCTGTTAATGTCTTTGAAAAATAGGTCTTTGTATGTTTGTAGTAAAATTGTAATACTATGAGGAAATATTACTAGCAAGTAATTTGGGTTTATCTCTTTGTTACAGGTGGTTTTGGAAATAACAATGGCGGCAGTGGCTATGGTGGTGGACGTGGGGGCTGGGGAGCAGGAGCAGGGAGTGGTGGTGGTTATAACAATTGGAGGGGTAGAGGAGGAGGAGGAGCAGGTGGCTTTAGAGGTGGACGTGGAGGCTTTAGAGGTGGCTTCTGAACCATTCCATTGTATGGATAAACCATCACTTTCTCATGTACATTCAGAATAGTATTTTTTTTCCCATACATAGCAGTGTTATGGGAACACAAAGGTCCTCAAATGTTTATTTCTTTGCATTAGGCTAAGTCAAATAAATTCTAGTGCATTTTGGTAGAGTATTTGTTAATAACTAAAATGTGAACAAACAGTTTTTAAGAATTCTTAAATGTTCCACAATATGTTACAATTAAGCAAAACCATAAGTACTTGACAAAGATCCCTGTAACTGTTTCCAGTGATGTGAATCTGTAAGTTATAAGGTTGAATAAATATTTTGATTTTTAATGTGTAATTATTCAGATTATTATACTGATTAATTAAAAGCAAACATGCTAGCTGAAAATTATACTTTGAGTAAAATTTGCCTTTTTTGGATAAAGTATAGAAAACATACCACTGCATTTATGTCCAACATTTAAGTATAATCAGTTAAGTTGGTGATTTGTCAAAAATTGCAATAACATTTATTGTGACATAACATTTAATAAGCATTTTTTGTGCATGTTTACACCTAAAAAGCAAACAAAACAAGTTGTGAAAGAGACTCCTAATAGCCACAAGACTGGGCCACATTAATGAGACACTTGCTTTCACTGCAGGTAATTTGCTAATTTTCCACGCTCATCAGGAGAAGATAAGGATATGCTCCTAGTTAGGGAAATCATAAAAGATACAGAATGTAAATGTCAGTAAAGCATTGTTTTGTTATAAAACAAACAAAGAGATAATATTTTACTGCTCTTTGGTCTGGTAATTAGGCTGCTTTGATGTAAACCAGAGAGCTGCTGAATTTGAATCTCCACTTTGCTGCTGTGTTGTTTATCTCCAAAGCAGCAAAAGGGTGGAAAAACAAATACTTGAAGGTAAGACAAAATAATATAAGCAATGAGCTATAATAAATTGTGACAAATTGGCATCAAATTGAAGCTATGACTGAAGCATATCAAATATGAAATAACATATTTAATGAAATTATGGCCTAAAATAAATAGTTCTTAAAATAGGGAAGAGAAAAAAATGAATTTAGGAGTGTTAATAGATTAAAGATAAGCTTTAGGGGAAAAAAATCAAACCAAAGGGAACAATACAAAGTTTAAAATGTGTAAGACAGAACTGTTAAATTATTTTCATATTAATTAGTTGTTCTTTCAATCAAGTCATTTATGGGACAAGGTTGGAAAGGTGGTATCAAATAGAGATCATAAGATCCACGGTTCAAATCACAGCTATGGCATTGAATTTTTCTCATTCCAACCTTGTCCTACACAGCTTGTGGTAAAGAACAATTAATTATGATTCATTGACGTAATGTGGTTAACTATGAAGCCTGGGGTTTAAAGTATTTCCAACATTATAAGTCACCATTGGGGAATGTTGTCTTACAATGAATTTGAGATCTCCTTATGTTTTACCGGGCAAAATGGTTGTCAGTTGGGGAATTTAATGTCATGACGCATATTGTCATGGTAGCTCAGTTGGTTAGAGCAACTACACAGAGATTGGAAGATCCATGGTTCAAATCCCAGCTATGGCATTGAATTTTTGAGTTTGATTCTACCTTTCCAATTTTCATACGGTTATAAGAAATTCAGGTCATGTTCAGGATATAAACTATAGCTCTTTGGTTTGCTATGCAAATGATTTACCATGTCCGTGTTTCTAAATGCAAGTGTGTATTTGCCTCATTTGATTTTATAGCCTACAAAATATCTAATACTAAGTATGTTGATGTGCGATTACCTCAATATCAGTTCACTTCACAAATCCGATTGTGGAATGATCAGGAACATTTCCATACAGAGATTTGTGCTGAGTGCTATTCTATATAAGCCACCATGGTAAATATTGTCATCCTACGTGGTGTAGTGCTAGCCTCTAGTTCCTGAGGTCGCGCGTTCAAACCCGGCAGAGGGCGATGGATTTTTTTGGGTGTAAAAATCCTTAGCATGGCTTCCTTCAGAAGGGAAGTTAAACCAGTGGTCCAATGTCATAGATTTATGGCACATAATAGAACCTCAAGCCTGATAGGTCTCTGAGCAAAATTTCCGGTCTTTCACGCCCAATATAGAATGGGATGCTAAGGACCACAGCAGTTAAAGAACGTCCATAAATAAAACTCAATTTAATTTAATTTTATAGTAAATGTTGTCAGACGTATTGTGAAGTACAGCATGAAGATATACTACAAACCCAAGAGTGTTGGAACTTGTGATTCAGAAACACATTGACAACTCATCCCATTAAAGTTTTGCCCAAGATTTGAACCAGGCTCAGTCTACCAATCAAGATATAAAAGGCTAAAGAGAGATGATAAATTTATATAGGAAAGCCCACTGATAGAGAATGCTAACAACTTGGAAACTGCAACACTTTCATGAAAATATTTCATGACAGATCTGTAACTGTCCATGCTATATCTTCAAGAATAATATTTAGAAAGGGCATATCTGAAATAACTATTTATATATGCATTTAAAGATGCAAGTACAAATGTGTCTAAGACTAGGAGAAGAACACAAAAATGCTATTGTATTACATGGGGCAGAGACCATTTGAACTGGAAACATACCCAGTGAATAAGTTGAAAATTTCAACAAGATATTGAGGTGTCATATGAATGTATATTGGTATAAAGAAATCTGGAGGAAAGATGAATCTAATGCACCTGGTTATTACAGCCATTACAAAGAACTTTTGTTGAACCTCTTTTCCTGCAAATTTACTTTCTAGAATACATACTGTAACTTTGAATGCCATACACTACGTGATCAAAAGTATCTGGACACCTGGCTGAAAATGACATACAAGTTCGTGGCGTCCTCCATCGGTAATGCTGGAAGTCAATATGTTGTTGGCCCACCCTTAGCCTTGATGACAGCGTTCACTCTCGCAAGCATATTTTCAATCAGGTGCTGGAAGGTTTCTTGGGGAATGGCAGCCCATTCTTCACGGAGTGCGGAACTGAGGAGAGGTATCGATGCAGGTGGCTGAGGCCTGGCACAAAGCTGGCATTCCAAAACATCCCAAAGGTGTTCTATAGGATTCAAGTCAGGACTCTGTGCAGGCCAGTCAGTCCATTATAGGGATGTTATTGTGTAACCACTCCACCACAGCCCATGCAGTATGAACAGGTGCTTGATCGTGTTGAAAGATGCAATTGCCATCCCCAAATTGCTCTTCAGCAGTGGGAAGCAAGAAGGTGCTTAAAATATCAATATAGGTCTGCACTGTGATCATGCCACGCAAAACAACAAGGGGTGCAAGATCCCTCCAGGAAAAACACGACCACACCATAACACCACCACACCATAACACCACCACCTCCGAATTTCACTGTTGGCACTACACACGCTGGCAGATGACATTCACCGGGCATTCGCCATACCCACACCCTACCATCGGATCGCCACTTTGTGTACCGTGATTCGTCACTCCACACAACGTTTAGCCACTGTTCAATCGTGTAATGATGATGCTCCTTACACCAAGCGAGGTGTTGTTTGGCATTTTCCTGCGTGATGTGTGGCTTATGAGCAGCTCCTCGACCATGGAATCCAAGGTTTCTCACCTCACACCTAACTGTGATAGTACTTGGAGTGGATCCTGATGCAGTTTGAAATTACTGTGTGATGGTCTGGATAGATTTCTGCTTATTACTCTTTATGACCCTCTTCAAATGTCGGCGGTCTCTGTCAGTCAACAGACGAGATCGGCCTGTACGCTTTTGTGCTGTACATGTCCCTTCACATTTCCACTTCACTATCACATCAGAAACAGTGGACCTAGGGATGTTTAGGAGTGTGGAAATCTTGCATACAGACTTCTGACACAAGTAACATCTAATCACCTGACCATGTTCGAAGTCCATGAGTTCCACGGAGCATCCCATTCTGCTGTTTCACGATGTCTAATGACTACTGATGTCGCGGATAATGAGTATCAGGCAGTAGGTGGCAGCACAATGCACCTAGGATGAAAAACGTATGTTTGTGGGGGTGTCTGGATACTTTTGATTGCATAGTGTATATCTTATTTGGCGAAAACAAATGTAGGCCTAGATCTTGACTGTGCCATAGCTCAAGCACAAAGTCTGGCATCTTCAACAATGTCAAAACCATTGAGATGTTGGAATTACGAGTCCTAATTTAGTGGTTGATTGAAAGTCTTCCAGGAATAACTACTTACAATTCATCTACTGTACAGAAACATTTACTTAATGGATATTTCTTTAATTCTTTTTTGAAATTTACACCATGCTTGCCTTTTATGGTACTTGATAATCTATTAAATAACTAGACACCACTTATAAGTGGTTCTTGTTCAATTGTACTTCTATTAATCTAGTCCTACATATATTGTTCTGACCATGTGTGTTATTTATTTGTTTGTGCTAGCAATCTTCCTTAGAATATGACTATACATCAGCCCAAGCTGTTATTTGCCATATTCTACTCATATTACATTCTTTAATTATAACATAAAAATGATGATAATAATAATAGTAATAATAATAAAATAATAGTACTAATACCAAAATAATAATCTAATAATACTAATATTATAATAATGATGATATAATTACATATCTTAACATCTCATGATGAAGTTAATTCACATCTCTTTTTATTGTCCATAACCAATTTCTGTTTTACTTTGGATAGGTACTCTCCTACCTTTGTATTACCCTTGTTAAAAATCTTGCTTAAAGCTACTTTCCTGTCCAGTTTTAACCATTTCCCATTTATAACTTGCTTTCTCCAGTGCTGTGTACCTTTACAATCAAAAACGATGTTGTAAATCTTCTCTTTCCCCACATATTGGACACTGGTTCTGTGCGAACCCATTTCTTATTCCTATTAGTCTCCATACACCTGCTCGTGCCCAGGCTATACTTTCTCTTTGTTCCTTATTTGAGTTATATCTTCAAACCTCCACCTAGCTTCTTTCCAAAAACCCTTAACATTATTTTCCCTCCTCCAAATTTCTCCCAGACTGCAATTTTCCAAATTAGTTTGTATACTATAACTCCACCCATTTTTCTTTAAGCTCCTTTCTTGAAATTCCAAACACTGCCTCAACAAGTTCTTCTCTTCTAAATTTAATAGTCTGTACCAATATTTAAGAGCTCTCTCCATTATTACCCTTTTTCTCCCCACTCTGCATTTAATCCTGGACCAAGTATCTCTTATTACTTTCCCTATGGATTGTCTTACAAAAAGACCCACCCCCCAGAAGCTCTTCCCTTCCTTGTTATCCCCTCCCCTTCTATTCCAACATATGTATAATCCTTAACATCTATATTTACCTCCCTTAGCCAGGTTTCTGCTACCCCTAAATAATCTACCTTTTCTAGTAGATATCTCAACTTCCCTGTAAATATTTTAGTTTTTAATCCCTTGCAATTCCAGAACCCAATCTTCCTCCTTCCTTTTTCCTTTCCCTATTGTGATCCTGTTCTGCTTCTAAACCTGTCCAATACTTTCCTACTCCATAATTCTATTCCTGTTTTCTCCTTTGACAGTCCCGCTAAATATCTGTCCAAAATCAATATACTTCCACTGGGTGTCGACACAATGCTTTCCTCTCCCTCCATTCCATCACTTTGAGACCACACCCCCGCTCTGCCCACGACCAGGTCACATGCCAATTTAACTTCCTCCTAGATGAAATCACTTTCCTTGTTTTGCCAGCTGATGCCCTTGCGTAATTCTGATCTGACGTTCTGACTGCGTCAACGCCCCACCTACTCTCTGACACCATCTTCTTTCCGCCAGCCCCACATGCCGTGACGTAACTTCCATGTATCGATCCTTATCCTCTGGTCTCCGATTGCTCTTTGAACTTCCTCTGTATTCCTTCTCTCTAGTCTCAGATGTATTTCGCTGAATCATATCCTGCTCCTGTGATCTGCTGTTCCTTGTGTCACTTTCGTATCCCGTCACCATGCGCCCATCGACCCACAATCGTAGATTCTTTATGAAGGCCTGTTTTCCTTCCATTCTTGCCAGCATCATTTGTTGTATTATATCCTTCTTCAAGGTCCGTTGTTCCACCGATAAATCTCTGTATGTGTGTTATAGCTATAGTATTGATTATTGCAATGTGTTATATGAGGACTGATCTATAAAGACTGAGATTGATTTTTTCCTGCAGCTTTCTTGATAGCTTTCTGTCTCTACCATGAATATTTGAAAAGAGCGAGGTTTCATGTGTAATGTCCATAGGCGGCAGCACTCTCGTATCGGTAGGTTGGTAGTAATGCTGTATATTGTTGACCCTACTTGAATTTCACACACCACAAAATGGAGGTGACGAGAGGAGCAATACGGTGCAATAAAATTTTGTTTTCGTTTAAATCATACAGCCTCTGAAACTTTCAAAAAGCTGAACTAAGCATACGGTGAAGATGCACTACCTTGTGCAACAGTGTTTAGGTGGTTCAAGGACTTCAAAGAAGGGTGAGTCCTATGTGCTAAGCAAGGTGGGCCAGGTCTTTCGGCTTCTGTTATGACTGAAGTCAACATCAACACAGCTGCTGTGATTGTTGTTCCCCCTCACACTACTGTTACAGCAGCATACTCCTGTTCATTCCAAACCAGAGTTCCATCTGATGTAAACAGAAGTATGTGTCACGAATGCAAGAACACACTCTTACTCCAACAAAATAGTACCTTTATCATGAAATATTAAGGCAGGAAATGTATAGAGCTGCTTATTTTATTGCTGTTATAAGAACTCATTGCTAAAGGTAATGGATATATATACTAACTGTTAAGAGATTACAGAATTTGATTTTTGTCTGCTATTGCGCTAATGCGGAGAGTATCTTGCTTGTTAATTACCAACTGTATGCATGACTGCCATTTTCTTGCATATACAAAAAATGCAGCAAGGAATTCCCAGAGGTGCTATCTGAGTATTGAATAAACACTTTGCATAACACAGGAAATACGATAAGCGAACAGACATTCATAATATGCTAGCACATGTCAAATCTTGTGATTTAGTCAGTTGGTATTTGAGTTTTCATGGCAGAGGAAGGTGCACATTGTGCGAATAAACTGTTCAAACTCAAAAGCGGGAAAAAGTTAAAAGTGGTGAAAAACAAACAATACTTAATATATTCAACTCGCTATTAGAAAAATACCCGACACTTGCATTAATACATATTACAAAACTAATATTGGATTTTACAGGTATTTCAGTGAGAAGTGTAACCAAAGCTCACAGGGTATACACAGACATAATAGAACATAGAAGAGGAGAATCAAATGTGGGAACTTGTTTTGTGTGTGACGGTGCTGTGGAATTGTGGATAAGCTTGTCATTTATTTTGGAGAGTAGCTCTGATTCTGATAAGGCAGCTGAGTCATCTTCAGAGGATTCAGATTTGGGTGTTGCACTTTTTGCCCAAGGATTGTGATTAATGTAAGTAAAATGCAGGGGGGTCTCTTCCTGCACCGTTTTCGCTTGTACTGCTTTCGGTCCGCCTGCTGCATGACGTCATCGAGAGTGAAGTTTTAGCTAGCCAGTATTCTGCACCGCACTTTTCGGCATGAAAGTTCGGATAATATTCTAGTTATACGATCTGTTTCGACCCTATACTACTTGAAACAAAATCGCATCTATAACTAGACTTAGTCTTGGAAATAATAAACACAAACCTGTCTTTTTACAGCTAAATACCCAACTGGCATCAATTTCATTTCTCCTTGAAATATTCACTAAAAAACTGTCGATATATGAAATTTGGTTTTGAGGGATGACTTACAGGATATGTTATTCAAAGAAAGAGAGATATGTAGATATAAAGCAGATATTTGTTATATTAAAGTTGTTCAGAAGCTCTAAGTTGCAAGCTTTAAATCCATTTTCTTAGTTTATGCTATTGCTTGACTTTAATTATATTATGTTAAAGAAAACCAATAACACATTATTCGGCCAATTTTATCAACGAAAATAAAATACGTTATACGCTATATAAAATTCAACGTTATACACTATCAGGTCTTAAACTTTGATTCGACATTAAATTGTATTGTTTGTTTATGGATTGTGAAAAATGCAGCTTAATGAGAGAAACTGTATGTTGATCATGCTATTATGTAATATGATTTAAACATAGCAGTTTTAAAAGTCATGATAGCTGAAAATTTGATATATGTGCATTTTTTCTGAGACTTTTTTTTTTCGCGTCAAGGTAAAAACATGAATAATCGACTTATGCATATGAAACTGTGCCCACATGCTGAAAAACAGTTATCTGCACAGCAAGTCTTGCAAATATCATCCAATTTTCAAATAAAGCGAATTTACAGAATTTGGATATTTTGGCTTCATTATTTAGGCTGAGAATACGCTTATATAAACCTAGTTTCTTAATTATTTCTAGTATAAAGTTGTTTTAATTTTTTAATTAATGAATAATTAATTGTACATAGTTCCCATTTGATCCTTCCTACTTGAAAGAATAAGAACAAGGATGCGTCTAGCCGTAATATTTTGGAGATATTAATTTTAGAACAATCTTTCCTGTATGCTTTAGTATACGCTCGCAACCAATACCCTTAAAAGCACACAAATATAATGTTTTCACCCACGGGAAGGTGGGTGTTGTTAAAAGGAGGTGTATTAGTGTATTGCACTGGCGATCAATACTGATCTTTTTAAAAGGAGGTAGATCTAAGGAACTTGCCAATTGTAATTAGGTGCCTATATTATTTAGTATTTATGCTAGGAAAGTGCAATAACTTACTCGTATCTTAGTTTTCATTATTTTGTATAAAACATGGACACATTTTATGCCAAACTGGCAGGAGAGGCTTTATGAAACAAATCAATATTATGTGAGCAAATACAGGGGAGATGAACGTAAATACATGAGAGGAAATAAGGTCAGAACGGTGTTTTATAAGTAGGGCGCGGATTTTGATGACTAATTTTTTTTAAAATGACATCTGTTTTAAAATGACTGTGTAATTACAAAAAATTATCTAAAATGAGAAGAAAAACTAAGTAAAAGAGCAGTGAAAATGTTCTTGTTCAAAGAATCTGAAAAGAAAATTTTCTTACTTTCTTTTTCAGATTCTTCAAACAAGTAAGAACATTATTTTCTTTGCTTTTCAGATTCTCCAAACAAGAACATAGAACAAATATATTTTCAATTAATTTTCTAACTTATTGTGTTTTTAAACAGGTCTTACAAAAGTGTAGCATTAACTCTTTTGAGAACTCAGAATATGCAATGTTTATTGCGAATGAAGAGGATTTCACAGTCCATGTTATACATAAATAAAAGCAATATGCACTTATTAAGCAAAAAGGGGAAAACTGGCCTTCTCACCCCTAATTTTGGACATGAATTCATAACAGTAATTATACCTGTTTCCCTGACAATAACCATCTCTCCACCCACAAGCAACTCTTTCCAGACCAACCAATAATCTCTATATACTCTACACTTATGCAAGGAAATTACCAAATAAAGAGGCAAAGGACAAAGAAATTACAAATTAATGATGTAATATCGAAAAAAATATTATCCAAAATAGAAAACTTGAAAATTCATGATAAGGATTTATGTACACTTAAGCAATACCTTTATTGCAAAAATTAAAAGATGGCATGTCATCAGAATCCGGATCATGCTTATATGATACTTGGTCTTCAAATAGCTTCTGCTCACAATAATATACTGTTTAATACGCATTCCTGAGGAATATAAATAACCTCCTTTTTGGCAGGTAGGCCGACTCCTAAGTCTGCACATGAAAATAAATGTAATGCGGGCCAAAGGTGTTCTTCCCTGAAAATGGCAAGCTTTTCCAGGTATATAATCCTTTACAGAACCACAGTGGACGGAAAAAGGTTGTTAAACTTTGGCTGTAAGAGCATACAGCATTTCCTTTGAAATAATTATGCCGCTCAAGTGCCCAAAAAGCAACAGATATTAATCCGAGCGTCTCTTCGCTTTAAAAGTCACGTACAAGTGCAATAAATCAACATGTACTCATATATCAGAAGGGAATATATGCTTCGGGCTTTATTTTGAAAGTATAATTTATTTTTAGCTGTTTTGGTAAATTATACTACTTTACCTCGCTATGTTGGCGGAAACTTCACAACTTAACAACAGATGTACGAAAGTGCATTGTTCCTTATCACTCAGTCATATAACCCCCCCCCCCCCACTTCAACAAATAAGTTGCACACACATATTTAAACTAGAATCTTGAATATAGATTCAGTTTTCTCTGCTTTGGTGAAGTGTTTAAGTCGGTGTGCAATGAGTGAGAACGTTAAGAGTAGAATGTATTGTGCTGTAGCACAATACCGTAATTACGGTTTTAAAACGGTTGGTGTGAATTATCACACATTTCCAAAAAAAATGAGCAATTAAAGCGCGTGTGGGTGTCTCGCTGTAAGCGTACTGCCAAATTTAACGCTGATAATTCACGTGTATGTTCAGTGCACTTTCTTCCTAGTGACTATAAACGGGATTTGAAGAGTGAACTTTTAGGTTTGCCGGTTAAGAAAATTCTGCTCCCAGATGCAGCTCCGTAGCAGTTCATTCCCAATTGGCATGGATATGCACTTAGTGAAGGTCCAAGTACAAGTGGAATGTTGTAGGTATGTCTTTTTCATTTTTACATCCTGTAACAGAATAATGTATTCTGGAATTATTGTTTTCATTTCTTACGGTAAAAAAAATACACCAGCATATCCATTTAGCGATTCCTTTAGAGTAGTTGTAAATTTTCCTTTAGTACTAAAGTAATGTATGTTTGAATCTCTTGTAGCGCCTACAGTTTACGTTGAAGTACCGGATGTGTTCCAGTAGTTTTGTTTATACGTAAATATATTACTAATGTAACGCAGTTTCCATTTGTTTTGCTTTATGGTTAGCCCACAATGTTTGTAGAAAGCTCTGAAATAGTATACCTTTTAAACAAAACTGGAACAACGTGCTAATAATAAACAATTGGGAGTTAATCGGGAGGAATTTAGTGTGTTCACTGCGCTGTGTATGTATTCCGCGTGCTCGTCTTCACTCTCACGTTACAGGTGGGCAGCCAATGGCAGCTCCCACCCCGGAGTGGCTCACCTTAGTTATCTAGCCACATTGAGTAAAATGTTCATTTCCACATACTTATAAAATTGATTCTTACCTCAGGTTGCATTTTGAAGTATGATTTTCACGCAAGACTCCTCTTTATAGATTGAAACAATGTTCAATAGCCATGTGAGAGGGGAACAAGCAGACCTTAGGGGTGGGGATCGCGTGGATAATACAAAGAGTTTGTTTACAGTGGGAGGCACTCGGTTTGGAATGGACATACACGTCAGTATTGGCTACACTGAGGAAGCACATTGCAAGGAAACGTCCAGAACTTCATTGGAATGGGTGCGACTTACGCGATGCCTCACATTGCAAATCAAGTCCAGGAATTTTTGGCTAAATTCAACATTACCTGTGTGCTGCATCCACCTTATAGCCCCAATGCCTCCCCCCTTGTGATTTCTTTTTATTCCCATCACTAAAGGCAAAGCTCTAGGCATTTGATTTGAAAGCACTGAAGCAGTGCTGAAGAAAAGTGAACAATTCTCAAAGACCTGACAAAGAATGACCTGCATCATGTGTTAAAGGACTGGCAGAGACGCTATAAAAAGTGCATTCAAGTAGGAGGAGACTACTTTGAAAAAGATCATGTTAACATTGAAATGGAGTAATAAATATCTGAAAAAAAATCAGTCTCGGTCTTTATTGATCAGTATTACCTTATATACATATGAGGAAATGACAGTGAACAAATTGTTTTCTTTAAAAAGTATTGCGACATGAAGTCATATTTTATAATCTATACACGGTTCTTAAATACTTCTTCTGTAAAGTTCAACAGCCTATTTAAGTTATGCATACTGGTGATGCTTCTCTATACCACAATTCCATATTACTTATAATGATATATTACACCAGAATGTCATTCTTAATGCAGCAGTATCTAAATAACGGGAGAGCCAAGAAACTATGAACTGGCTGTGCGGTGTTTTTGCACTGCGCATGTGAAACATAATAATGCACTACTGCTATAAACAAGATCACGCTGTTGACGTGGTTTTGCTCTGTAATGTCGAAGAACAATATTGAGTTGCCAGTGATGTGATGTAGTTCAGTTATTACGAGTTATTTATTATTTTGTCCTGTACTTGGTTACAAAGTATATTATGGTTCAGTATATGTACATATAAACTCAGTCAGCTCGCCAAGTGAAAGTACGATTTGCAGAAAGATTTCCAGATATAAAAGTTCCAGGCCGTACAACAATCCATGAACTTTACAATAAATTTCAAACCACTGGAAGTGTTCAGGCTAAGAAATCTAAAATACGGCGTACTGTTCTTACCAAAGAAACATCGGTCAGCGTTTGGAGAGTTCCCCCCAAAAATCACTTACGCATCTTTCACAACAGGCAGGCATTTCTTATGGCTCTGCGCGAAGAGCTACCAAATGTTGAAGTTAAACCATATAAAACAACTGTGGCACATGATCTTCAACCAGGTGATCCTGTAATTAGGTGCACATTTTGTGAGTGGAGTCTCAATAGTGTACACAATGGTGAAATAGACCCATATTTAATAGTTTTCATGAACGAGACTTGGTTCCACCTTCATGGATATGTGTGTACACAAAATAATCATTATTGGAGCCCTTCATGAAAAAATTGGCCATGAGCGGAGAAACAGTTATAGGCCAGTTATAGTTTTTGGAGTCAACAATTGAAGCCCATACAATCGTGAATACAATTTTGCCCCCTTTTTTTAGAGAATTAACAGACAGGGAGCGTGATTTTGTCCTTTTTGAACAAGACTCTGCAACACTCATACGGTCAATATTTCAATGAGAACAATTGAAAGTGTGTTTGAGGACAGAATTATTAGCAGAGATTTGTGGCCCCCTCAGTTCCCGACCTAACCCCCTGCAATTTCTATCTCTGCAGTAACTTAAAACGTAAAATGTACAAGACAAACCCACACACCCTGGAAGCATTAAAACAAAATATCTGCCAGGAAATTGCCAGCATTTCTCAACGTGAACTACGGTGAGTGATAGTTTCCTAAAGAGGTACCAAAAATGTATGGACAACGATTGTGGCCAGTTTCAACATCTCCCTTCATAAAGTTGGTAAGTAAAGTGTTTAAAAGTAGTTTTAAAAATGACGTATGGTTTCATCCGCGCCTTTCTATGATAGCGGCAGATGGCAAGCGCCAAGGATGCGGGCAGGACAAACACTGCACATCCAATTCTTAGTTTTTTGGCTCTCTCTGTATTTTGAAAGCCTCCTTAATATATATAAGCCTGAACTTTCTCTTTTACAAAGAAAGTTGATATGGTGATTAAATGAGAGGTTGTGTCCAAAATTAGACATAGGAATTTAACTTGTACATGCTCAACGATAGTGGTTTTTACATTTACAGTTAAAGGGCCTTCTGCATTTTGTCTTCAGTATTGTAGATGCTTCTAGATTGTAAATGTTTGTTTTTTCTGTATTTACTTTTAAGTTATTGTGTTAAAAATATTTCAGAATCTGTTAATGAATCAGTATTTGAATTTTCCAAGTGATTCATTGATTTATGCCAATACAGTAAGTTAGTATCATCAGCATAGGATACCTTTTTCCAGTTTTAATAACAAGGTATGTCATTTATATATAAAAGAGGCTTGAGTACCGATCCTTGGAGCAATCCAAACTTAACTATCATATGACAACTTATAATGCCAGGTTCAACCACTACTTTTAAAGTTATTGTACATTGCTTGCGATTTATTAAATAGGATCTTCGTAAGTCATGCAGTTTAGCCATTATTCCATAATTTCCTAATGTGCACAGTAACAAATTTATGCCTTCAGTTTCAAACACTTTAAAGAGATCTAGGAATAGTTCTACAGCTTGATTACCTTTGTCTAACTGTGAATATATTTCTTGTACAAGATCTGTGATAGCAATACTAGTAGAGCAACTCTTTCTAAAACCATGTTGAGTTTTTACTAATATGTCATATTTTTATTAAGAAGTTAACCAATTTTGAATTTATACCTTTTTCAAATAATGTACTGAAACAGGTAAGAGTTATAGGTCTGTAACTAGTTACATGATTTTTGTCACCCATTTTAAAAGTTGGTATTATGGTACTAATCTTCAAGCACTCTGGAAATATATTATGTTTTTATTTAAAGGTGAGTCGGAATTGTTACACTAACATCACTTAAGTTTACTCCCTTAACATGTTTCGGGAAACGGTTGTTCCGACTGAATTCAGTCGAATTAACTTCTGAGGATGGGAACAACCGTTTCCCGAAACATGTTAAGTGAGTAAACTTAAGTGATGTTAGTGTAACAATTCCGACTCACCTTTAAATAAATTCAATACACATCACTGTTTCTAGCTTCTTTTCATTACAATATCAATGTATATTATGTTTGTTTGAGATATTTATTAAATATCAATCTATTCATTTTTACAATGTTTTTGTACTACAGAAGAAATACTATCCCAGCCACAAGATGTTTGTTTCTTTAGTTTGGTGATTATTTTACTAATTTCAGTACCATTATAGGAGTAAGATAAAGTGTTTAACAATATTTTTATGTTTATAGTTGTTTGGGACTTTTTGCAATGTATTGATCTCGTTTGTAAAGTAATGGTTAAATTTATTACATACATCATTAGGATTTAGTATCTTTTGTCCAATTAATTTGTAAAATGTAAGCCTGAGATAGTTGCAGAGAAAGTGCCTTGGCATATTCTTTATTTAGTATTTTATAGGATTTACTATATAATTGTAATTTGATTGCATGGTAAAATTCATACTTGATTTCATTTTCTCTCTCTTAAATTTATTTCATTAATCAGCGTTACTTCACGTTTAGCTTTATTAGCTACTCACTTTACCTTTAGTAGACAAGCTGTATTAAAATGTACCAGTAAAGTTTAAAGAACATATCACATTTTTCATTAATATAGGTACAGATTCCCAATTTTCAAATCTTAACATTTCTTGTAACCTTCCTAAATGAAATCATTAAGAAACCATATTTGCATCCATATTGCCTTCTTTAATTTTCAGTTACAATTATACATTTCTGCACAGTGATCAGATAGATGAAAATCATTTACAAAAGCAGAATGCTGAGTAGGTTGTATGTTTGTTATGTAATTGATAATTGATTGCAGTTGTAATGTACGAGTATTTGTAATTCTATTTAGGCAATTTATTCCATTATACAGATTATAGCTATTTAGGATATATAACAGCTGTAATCCAGGAATTATTATTTGAATTTATATTGTTATCACCAAGAATCACAATTTTCAACAGCTATGAGGTTGTCTATACTTTCGTAAAACTCATTGATATTAGATATGTTCTTATAAACTATTCCACTGAATAGAGCTGGAAAGTTGGCTGTCCAAGAATCATTATTTTAAGTGGCCTCTAGCCCAATATATAAATAATTGAATAAACACTGCTGTCAGCAACATCAAATGTCACATGTCTTGTATCATGGTTTATTTTATCTTAAAATTATTTTCTTCTCAAGGATGTATATGTCTCCAGAAAAGGAGTTAATTTAACCTTATAAGTGCTCCAAGTCTGATATTATGTACAATTAGTGTGTCTCAGGTGAAGCTAGTAAGTGCTGTTTCATCTGTTTTCTAACCACGTGCATTCGAAGTAAGTTTATCTTTATTTTAAGCGTTTTATATTTAAATATTCCACTATCACATAGAGGAATATAATTTTTAAATCACCATTTTAAGAGCGAAAATCGCCCATTCCGAAGTGTTACCGCGGCAGTAAGCAGGGACAAGGAAAATGGGCAAGGTAGGCCACTCCGGCCATTTCGCTTTCATTGGCTGCGCGTCTGTGACGTCATGTGGAAGGTTGAGCACGCACGCTCTTTGGATAGCAATTGAAAGTGAACGCTTTAAACCCGATTTAACATGTATAATTTAAGGCCCGGATTGGTATACCCATTGTGTAAACGGTTAAGCAGTAATCAAGGAAGTGTAACATAATGCAGTGACATATGTTATAAAAGATACTTTAACGAAAATGCGTAGGAAACTTTCGTCAACACATTCTACTAATTACAAACCAATTTTATCAACACCTCAAAAACTATTGCTAAACTAAAAAGTAACAAATTATTCTTTGTTTAATCTTAAAAGTAGCTTATATTTATAAGTGGCTGGTCATGCTGTTGTAGAAGTAGTAGATGTCTCCCACCGCTGAATTTTCCTGGTATTTCTTTTTTCCATGGTTGCAGCTTTTAATTTTTGATTCAAATGCAGTAAATGTGCGGGTCCTGGCCCATAGAGAATCAATTCTTTCGTCTAATTCGGGTAATTTAGAGCAAATTATGTCACTAAGTGTTTTCATCACTCTAACACATTTTGAAATATGAAATCCATGGAATCACGCAAATATAACTTCGAACTCCTTCACTTTTTGAGACCACTGTTCGGTAGGTCGAAAACAAGTCCCCCCTGGAAATAACTGTAGTCCAGTCCTGAGGCATTTGCGTTGGTAAATTACAGTCATTGTCTTTGCTTCCCAATGTGATATCAAAGCACCGACATTTGTATGCAATATAACCGCAAGATATTTTACAGTCCATGTTGAAATCTTCATTTTCAGAATTTTCAAATATGCTCATATCTTCTAACAATATTGCCTCCTCATATTCGTTGGGTGCTGAAAGTCCTTTAAAAATATCATGAAGTCATGCATCCATAGTCTCATATTTTTCCTATCGCTGATAATGAAATTACGCTTAATCCAATATGCTGAATAATATAAGGTCAACATAGTTATATTACTTTCAGTAAACATGCCCAAATAAAACAAAGTTTTGAGATGACATACCTTTTGATTTATTTCGCTGGTACTGTTGCTGTTATTTGTACTCGAACCCGGGAGACAGACACCATGCTAGTTCGGAATCGACAAATACAGCAGTAGTATTAGTCCCGGATGAGCCAATTGGATTAACGATAATCCTGCCGCTAGGGGCACTAGTGTCGCTGCGTGCGACGGCGGCGGCAAGTTTGAAAAGCGCCATGAGCGGAAGGATTATCGTTAATGCAATTGGTTCATCCGGGACGAGTTAAAAGAATTGAGGATTAGGGAAAGATGAAGGGAAAACAGGAAGTGACGTGGAGTGTTTTGATTGGTAAAAATAAGACGAAATGTGTTTGGTTCGTTAATTCGGGTGGAAGAAGAAGGAAGGAAGATAAGAGTATGGAGGACACGTGAAGAGAGATTATGATTGGTGGAAAGAAAAAGGTGTGGAAGTGGGGTATGTTGGAGGTGATGGGTTCATCCGGGACGAGTTAAAAGAATTGAGGATTAGGGAAAGATGAAGGAAAAACAGGAAGTGACGTGGAGTGTTTTGATTGGTAGAAATAAGGTGAAATGTGATTGTTTGGTTAATTTGGGTGGAAGATGAAGGAAGGAAGATGAAAGAGTATGGAGGACACGTGATGGAGAGGAGCTGGGTGGCGAGGTGTTGTGTGTGCGGAGGTAGGGACTGAAAGAGGGAAAAGATGGCGAGCGAGGGATAAAAAGTATAACAGAAAGTGACGTGTAAAGTGATTGGTGGGAATAAGAAGTGATGTTATTGGTGGAAAGGAACAAATGAAAGTTGTTGATTGGTAAGAATAAGAGAGATTATGATTGGTGGAAAGAAAAAGGTATGGGAGTGGGGTATGTTGGAGGTGATGGGAAAGGTAAGTTTTGCTAGCAACAAGATTTGCGAAAGCCTGTCCAGAACTCATCAGCAATTTTTGAACGTTGGATGGTGGTTTTCTTGAGTGGATAGAGAGATGGGGCGATATGAGATGCGGTGGTGAAAATGGGAACTAAATAAGATGGTTGAGACAAGAGGTTTAAGGACGAGGAAATTTCGAGGTTAGTGGTGAACATGGCGGTCGCAAGAGGTGGGGGCAAGGCGACGCGGTGGTGAGAATGGGAACTAAAAGAAGATGGTAGTAGCAAGAGCTTAGAAGAGCAGATTTTGAGGTTAAAATAGTGGGAACTAAAAATGGCGAAGGGTCGGCGACAAGGAGATGCGGTGAGAACTAAACAAGATGGCGGACGCAAGAGGAGGGTAAGGAGATTTGAGGTTACAGTACCAAAACACCAAAGGATATATTGCTACGCCAAGCAGGCCCGAAAAATAATTATGCGTGTGGTACTTACCTGTTACTGGTGTTGATGCGTCACCAAAAGCGCAGCAGCTTCACGCGACGCGAAAAAAATAAAAGCACACTGTTTTTGAAAATGCTTAATCTGCTTTAAGATCAACCAACATCACTACGCACTGATATACCTAGGTTTTTTAAAGCGGTACAGACGCCCTTTGCACAGACGTAATTTAACTATACCAAAAACCTGGTACTGGACCATCGTAATGGTCGCTAGCGTACGTAGGAGCAGGGTTCTCATAGCCGGTCGAAAGCGGTCAAAAAAGTGTACGACGTAGGTGTTGACAGTAGCTACTGTCGAGTGAACCGTGGAGGTGTGAATGAACGAGATCTGTTCTTGCCGGCAATCTGGTTCGGAGATGTGAGGAGCGGCGAGGTGTTGTCTGTGCGGAGGTCGGGACTGAAAGAGGGAAAAGATGGCGAACGAGGGATACAAAGTATAACAGAAAGTGACGTGTGAAGTTGTGATTGGTGGGGATAAGAAGTGATGTTATTGGTGGAAAGGAACAACTGAAAGTTGTTGATTGGTAAGAATAAGAGAGATTATGATTGGTGGAAAGAAAAAGGTGTGGGAGTGGAGTATGTTGGAGGTGATGGGAAAGGTAAGTTTTGCTACCAACAAGATTTGCAAAAGCCTCTCCAGAACTCATCAGCAATTTTTGAACGTTGGATGGCAGTTTTCTTGAGTGGATAGAGAGATGGGGCGATATGAGACGCGGTGGCGAAAATAGGAACTAAACAAGATGGCGGAGACAAGAAGTGAAGAACGAGGGGATTTGAGGTTAGTGGTCATCAGCAGTCGATGTGCGTGGCGATATGCCCGCTGCGATGGAAGAGCTGCAAACTGCGCGATAACTTAAAAAATATTGCCCGGCGTGACGCATTGCGGCGCGCGCGTTTGCCGTAAACCGCTACAGTTGCCATACTTAAATTATGGGGTTTTTTTTTTTAATTTTTTTTATTTTATTTTATTTATATGTTTCTATTTTATTTTATTTTTTTATTGTTTTATTTTTTGATTTTTTTTTATTTTATTTAATTTTTTTTATTTTTTTTAATGTTTTTTATTTTATTTTTTTTTATTTTTTTTAAAAAAATAACTAGTTTTTCGGGGATTTCTCTGGTTGGTAGACCAATGCAAGCTCTTTCTGCTTTTTCATAGATTTTCCCTGGTTGGTAGGCGTTTGCTGTAGTGGTTGACGAAGCCCTTTCTAATTTTCGTGGTTGTCCCTGCCCGGTAGGCAAATGATGAAGTTTTCCCTTGTTGGCGCACGGATACTAGGCACAAACTCGCACACACACACTATAATAGTTGCGTATAAAAAATTTAACAAACAAAATCTACACAATGACAAAATTGAAAATGTATATATATTTTAACACAAACGTGTGCAGTGCAAACGATTTTCTAGCCCCTAGTGAGTGTAAAATTGCGTTTACTTCACTTCGTTCAAACTGCTTAAAAATCATATAAATGGTTGTTACACGTCATAATAAGCCTATATATACCAAGAATACTGAGTTTTTAAAAAGTCAAGAAAATCGATTTTCTAGCCCCTAGTGAGTGTAAAATCGCGTTTACTTCACTTCTTTCAAACTTCGAAAAAATCATATAAATGGTTGTTTCACGTCATAATAAGCCTATATATACCAAGAATACTGAGTTTTTAAAAAGTGAAGAAATTCGATTTTCTAGCCCCTAGTGAGTGTAAAATTGCGTATACTTCACTTCTTTGAAACTGCGTAAAAATCATATAAATGGATGTATCACCTCATAATAAGCCTCTATATATCAAAAATACTGAGTTTTCAAAAAGTCAAGAAATTGGATTTTCTAGCCTCTATTCAGTGTAAAATCGCGTTTAGTTCACTTCTTTCAAACTTCGAAAAAATCATATAAATGGTTGTTTCACGTCATAATAAGCCTATATATACCAAGAATACTGAGTTTTTAAAAAGTCAAGAAATTCGATTTTCTAGCCCCTAGTGAGTGTAAAATCGCGTTTACTTCACTTCTTTCAAACTTCGAAAAAATCATATAAATGGTTGTTTCACGTCATAATAAGCCTATATATACCAAGAATACTGAGTTTTTAAAAAGTGAAGAAATTCGATTTTCTAGCCCCTAGTGAGTGTAAAATTGCGTATACTTCGCTTCTTTGAAACTGCGTAAAAATCATATAAATGGATGTATCAGCTCATAATAAGCCTCTATATACCAAAAATACTGATTTTTCAAAAAGTCAAGAAATTGGATTTTCTAGCCTCTATTGAGTGTAAAATCGCGTTTACTTCACTTCTTTCAAACTTCGAAAAAATCATATAAATGGTTGTTTCACGTCATAATAAGCCTATATATACCAAGAATACTGAGTATTTAAAAAGTGAAGAAATTCGATTTTCTAGCCCCTAGTGAGTGTAAAATTGCGTATACTTCACTTCTTTCAAACTTCGAAAACATCATATAAATGGATGTATCACCTCATAATAAGCCTCTATATACCAAAAATACTGAGTTTTCAAAAAGTCAAGAAATTAGATTTTCTAGCCTCTATTCAGTGTAAAATCGCGTTTACTTCACTTCTTTCAAACTTCGAAAAAATCATATAAATGGTTGTTTCCCGTCATAATAAGCCTCTATATACCAAAAATACTGAGTATTCAAAAGTCAAGAAATTCGATTTTCTAGCCTCTATTGAGTGTAAAATCGCGTTTACTTCACTTCTTTCAAACTTCGAAAAAATCATATAAATGGTTGTTTCACGTCATAATAAGCCTATATATACCAAAAATACCGAGTTTTTAAAAGGTCAAGAAAATGGATTTTCTAGCCCCTGGTGAGTGTAAAATCGCGTTTACTTCACTTCTTTCAAACTTCGAAAAAATCATATAAATGGATGGGCAATACCGATCGATGAGGACACCCGCACATGTGCGCGTATTGCTCTAAAACTTATATGACGTTAAATAGCACGATTTTTCAGCAAAATCCACTATCGCTCCCGTTTCTCACTACAACCGTCTGTTCTTGTCACTGGGTTTTTATAAGTTCGCTTATTGCAACCGCAGTTTCAGCATGCGCGTCGAGCTAAATGCCTCATTAAAAATCCTTACGCCTTATTTCGCCACAACTTGCTAAGTTGTAATCGCAGACATTTCCGTTGCACTTCCGGTCACACGATGCATCCATTCACCGCTGCACTTTTCCCCACCATCGACCATAAAACCGCATTTAAAAGATTTTCTCGCTCACACGGTCATTCACGCACTGCTGCTTTTGCTGCACATGAGAATCGATCTTTTTACTGTTTTCTCCGATACTTCGTCAGCAGAACTATAACGCTTGCTACATGTTGCTAATAGTGGATGATCTTGCACTCCCACTAGGGCTTTTCGCGAAAGGTTAAGTATCTCCGCACGGCTATGTGATTTATTAAGTGCGTGTGGAGTTAAAAACAGTGCCCCGCCACAACTTCAACACCAGTGTCAAATATTTAAAGCTATGAGTGTTGTGGGGAGCATAAAATCTCAGAAAAATCACGCACAATCTTTCGATGCGAGCAACAAGTGGATGTGCCCTTGTTGCACGCATTGCAATAAACTGTCAAATATGTCCGCCAAGCGCACCATCACCAGCGACATCGTAACACTCAATAGAGGTTAGAAAATCGAATTTCTTGACTTTTTGAATACTTAGTATTTTTGGTATATAGAGGCTTATTAGGAGGTGATACATCCATTTATATGATTTTTACGCAGTTTCAAAGAAGTGAAGTATACACAATTTTACACTCACTAGGGGCTAGAAAATCGAATTTCTTCACTTTTTAAAAACTCAGTATTCTTGGTATATATAGGCTTATTATGACGTGAAACAACCATTTATATGATTTTTTCGAAGTTTGAAAGAAGTGAAGTAAACGCGATTTTACACTCACTAGGGGCTGGAAAATCCATTTTCTTGACTTTTTAAAAACTCGGTATTTTTGGTATATATAGGCTTATTATGACGTGAAACAACCATTTATATGATTTATTCGAAGTTTGAAAGAAGTGAAGTAAACGCGATTTTACACTCAATAGAGGCTAGAAAATCGAATTTCTTGACTTTTTGAATACTCAGTATTTTTGGTATATAGAGGCTTATTATGACGTGAAACAACCATTTATATGATTTTTTCGAAGTTTGAAAGAAGTGAAGTAAACGCGATTTTACACTGAATAGAGGCTAGAAAATCCAATTTCTTGACTTTTTGAAAACTCAGTATTTTTGGTATATAGAGGCTTATTATGAGGTGATACATCCATTTATATGATTTTTTCGAAGTTTGAAAGAAGTGAAGTATACGCAATTTTACACTCACTAGGGGCCAGAAAATCGAATTTCTTCACTTTTTAAAAACTAAGTATTCTTGGTATATATAGGATTATTATGACGTGAAACAACCATTTATATGATTTTTTCGAAGTTTGAAAGAAGTGAAGTAAACGCGATTTTACACTCACTAGGGGCTAGAAAATCCATTTTCTTGACTTTTTAAAAACTCGGTATTTTTGGTATATATAGGCTTATTATGACGTGAAACAACCATTTATATGATTTTTTCGAAGTTTGAAAGAAGTGAAGTAAAAGCGATTTTACACTCACTAGGGGCTAGAAAATCGATTTTCTTGACTTGTTAAAAACTCAATATTCTTGGTATATAGAGGCTTATTATGAGGTGATACATCCATTTATATGAATTTTAAGCAGTTTGAAAGAAGTGAAGTAAACGCGATTTTACACTCAATAGAGGCTAGAAAATCGAATTTCTTGACTTTTTAAAAACTCAGTATTCTTGGTATATATAGGCTTATTATGCCGTGAAACAACCATTTATATGATTTATTCGAAGTTTGAAAGAAGTGAAGTAAACGCGATTTTACACTCACTAGGGGCTAGAAAATCCATTTTCTTGACTTTTTAAAAACTCGGTATTTTTGTATATATAGGCTTATTATGACGTGAAACAACCATTTATATGATTTTTCGAAGTTTGAAAGAAGTGAAGTAAACGCGATTTTACACTCAATAGAGGCTAGAAAATCGAATTTCTTGACTTTTTAAAAACTCAGTATTCTTGGTATATATAGGCTTATTATGACGTGAAACAACCATTTATATGATTTTTTCGAAGTTTGAAAGAAGTGAAGCAAACGCGATTTTACACTCAATAGAGGATAGAAAATCGAATTTCTTGACTTTTTGAATACTCAGTATTTTTGGTATATAGAGGCTTATTATGACGTGAAACCACCATTTATATGATTTTTTCGAAGTTTGAAAGAGGTGAAGTAAACGCAAATTTTACACTTAATAGAGGCTAGAAAATCCAATTTCTTGACTTTTTGAAAACTCAGTATTTTTGGTATATAGAGGCTTATTATGAGGTGATACATCCATTTATATGATTTTTTCGAAGTTTGAAAGAAGTGAAGTATACGCAATTTTACACTCACTAGGGGCTAGAAAATCGAATTTCTTCACTTTTTAAAAACTCAGTATTCTTGGTATATATAGGCCTATTATGACGTGAAACAACCATTTATATGATTTTTTCGAAGTTTAAAAGATGTGAAGTAAACGCGATTTTACACTCAATAGAGGCTAGAAAATCGAATTTCTTGACTTTTTGAATACTCAGTATTTTTGGTATATAGAGGCTTATTATGACGTGAAACAACCATTTATATGATTTTTTCGAAGTTTGAAAGAAGTGAAGTAAACGCGATTTTACACTGAATAGAGGCTAGAAAATCCAATTTCTTGACTTTTTGAAAACTCAGTATTTTTGGTATATAGAGGCTTATTATGAGGTGATACATCCATTTATATGATTTTTTCGAAGTTTGAAAGAAGTGAACTATACGCAATTTTACACTCACTAGGGGCTAGAAAATCGAATTTCTTCACTGTTTAAAAACTCAGTATTCTTGGTATATATAGGCTTATTATGACGTGAAACAACCATTTATATGATTTTTTCGAAGTTTGAAAGAAGTGAAGTAAACGCGATTTTACACTGAATAGAGGCTAGAAAATCCAATTTCTTGACTTTTTGAAAACTCAGTATTTTTGGTATATAGAGGCTTATTATGAGCTGATACATCCATTTATATGATTTTTACGCAGTTTCAAAGAAGTGAAGTATACGCAGTTTTACACTCACTAGGGGCTAGAAAATCGAATTTCTTCACTTTTAAAAACTCAGTATTCTTGGTATATATATAGGCTTATTATGACGTGAAACAACCATTTATATGATTTTTTCGAAGTTTGAAAGAAGTGAAGTAAACGCGATTTTACACTCACTAGGGGCTAGAAAACCCATTTTCTTGCCTTTTTAAAAAGTCGGTATTTTTGGTATATATAGGCTTATTATGACGTGAAACAACCATTTATATGATTTTTTCGAAGTTTGAAAGAAGTGAAGTAAACGCGATTTTACACTGAATAGAGGCTAGAAAATCCAATTTCTTGACTTTTTGAAAACTCAGTATTTTTGGTATATAGAGGCTTATTATGAGCTGATACATCCATTTATATGATTTTTACGCAGTTTCAAAGAAGTGAAGTATACGCAATTTCACACTCACTTGGGGCTAGAAAATCGAATTTCTTCACTTTTTAAAAACTCAGTATTCTTGGTATACATAGGCTTATTATGACGTGAAACAACCATTTATATGATTTTTTCGAAGCTTGAAAGAAGTGAAGTAAACGCGATTTTACACTGAATAGAGGCTAGAAAATCCAATTTCTTGACTTTTTGAAAACTCAGTATTTTTGGTATATAGAGGCTTATTATGAGGTGATACATCCATTTATATGATTTTTTCGAAGTTTGAAAGAAGTGAAGTATACGCAATTTTACACTCACTAGGGGCTAGAAAATCGAATTTCTTTACTTTTTAAAAACTCAGTATTCTTGGTAAATATAGGCTTATTATGACGTGAAACAACCATTTATATGATTTTTTCGAAGTTTGAAAGAAGTGAAGTAAACGCGATTTTACACTGAATAGAGGCTAGAAAATCCAATTTCTTGACTTTTTGAAAACTCAGTATTTTTGGTATATAGAGGCTTATTATGAGCTGATACATCCATTTATATGATTTTTACGCAGTTTCAAAGAAGTGAAGTATACGCAATTTCACACTCACTTGGGGCTAGAAAATCGAATTTCTTCACTTTTTAAAAACTCAGTATTCTTGGTATATATAGGCTTATTATGACGTGAAACAACCATTTATATAATTTTTTCGAAGTTTGAAAGAAGTGAAGTAAACGCGATTTTACACTCACTAGGGGCTAGAAAATCCATTTTCTTGAATTTTTAAAAACTCGGTATTTTTGGTATATATAGGCTTATTATGACGTGAAACAACCATTTATATGATTTTTTCGAAGTTTGAAAGAAGTGAAGTAAACGCGATTTTACACTCACTAGGGGCTAGAAAATCCATTTTCTTGAATTTTTAAAAACTCGGTATTTTTGGTATATATAGGCTTATTATGACGTGAAACAACCATTTATATGATTTTTTCGAAGTTTGAAAGAAGTGAAGTAAACGCGATTTTACACTCACTAGGGGCTAGAAAATCCATTTTCTTGAATTTTTAAAAACTCGGTATTTTTGGTATATATAGGCTTATTATGACGTGAAACAACCATTTATATGATTTTTTCGAAGTTTGAAAGAAGTGAAGTAAACGCGATTTTACACTCAATAGAGGCTAGAAAATCGAATTTCTTGACTTTTTAAAAACTCAGTATTCTTGGTATATAGAGGCTTATTATGACGTGAAACAACCATTTATATGATTTTTTCGAAGTTTGAAAGAAGTGAAGTAAACGCGGTTTTACACTGAATAGAGGCTAGAAAATCCAATTTCTTGACTTTTTGAAAACTCAGTATTTTTGGTATATAGAGGCTTATTATGAGGTGATACATCCGTTTATATGATTTTTTCGAAGTTTGGAAGAAGTGAAGTAAACGCGATTTTACACTCAATAGAGGCTAGAAGATCGAATTTCTTGACTTTTTGAATACTCAGTATTTTTGGTATATAGAGGCTTATTATGACGTGAAACAACCATTTATATGATTTTTTCGAAGTTTGAAAGAGGTGAAGTAAACGCGGTTTTACACTGAATAGAGCCTAGAAAATCCAATTTCTTGACTTTTTGAAAACTCAGTATTTTTGGTATATAGAGGCTTATTATTAGCTGATACATCCATTTATATGATTTTTTCGAAGTTTGAAAGAAGTGAAGTATACGCAATTTTACACTCACTAGGGGCTAGAAAATCGAATTTCTTCACTTTTTAAAAACTCAATATTCTTGGTATATAGAGGCTTATTATGAGGTGATACATCCATTTATATGAATTTTAAGCAGTTTGAAAGAAGTGAAGTAAACGCGATTTTACACTCAATAGAGGCTAGAAAATCGAATTTCTTGACTTTTTAAAAACTCAGTATTCTTGGTATATATAGGCTTATTATGACGTGAAACAACCATTTATATGATTTTTTCGAAGTTTGAAAGAAGTGAAGTAAACGCGATTTTACACTCACTAGGGGCTAGAAAATCCATTTTCTTGACTTTTTAAAAACTCGGTATTTTTGTATATATAGGCTTATTATGACGTGAAACAACCATTTATATGATTTTTCGAAGTTTGAAAGAAGTGAAGTAAACGCGATTTTACACTCAATAGAGGCTAGAAAATCGAATTTCTTGACTTTTTAAAAACTCAGTATTCTTGGTATATATAGGCTTATTATGACGTGAAACAACCATTTATATGATTTTTTCGAAGTTTGAAAGAAGTGAAGCAAACGCGATTTTACACTCAATAGAGGATAGAAAATCGAATTTCTTGACTTTTTGAATACTCAGTATTTTTGGTATATAGAGACTTATTATGACGTGAAACCACCATTTATATGATTTTTTCGAAGTTTGAAAGAGGTGAAGTAAACGCAAATTTTACACTTAATAGAGGCTAGAAAATCCAATTTCTTGACTTTTTGAAAACTCAGTATTTTTGGTATATAGAGGCTTATTATGAGGTGATACATCCATTTATATGATTTTTTCGAAGTTTGAAAGAAGTGAAGTATACGCAATTTTACACTCACTAGGGGCTAGAAAATCGAATTTCTTCACTCTTTAAAAACTCAGTATTCTTGGTATATATAGGCTTATTATGACGTGAAACAACCATTTATATGATTTTTTCGAAGTTTAAAAGATGTGAAGTAAACGCGATTTTACACTCAATAGAGGCTAGAAAATCGAATTTCTTGACTTTTTGAATACTCAGTATTTTTGGTATATAGAGGCTTATTATGACGTGAAACAACCATTTATATGATTTTTTCGAAGTTTGAAAGAAGTGAAGTAAACGCGATTTTACACTGAATAGAGGCTAGAAAATCCAATTTCTTGACTTTTTGAAAACTCAGTATTTTTGGTATATAGAGGCTTATTATGAGGTGATACATCCATTTATATGATTTTTTCGAAGTTTGAAAGAAGTGAACTATACGCAATTTTACACTCACTAGGGGCTAGAAAATCGAATTTCTTCACTGTTTAAAAACTCAGTATTCTTGGTATATATAGGCTTATTATGACGTGAAACAACCATTTATATGATTTTTTCGAAGTTTGAAAGAAGTGAAGTAAACGCGATTTTACACTGAATAGAGGCTAGAAAATCCAATTTCTTGACTTTTTGAAAACTCAGTATTTTTGGTATATAGAGGCTTATTATGAGCTGATACATCCATTTATATGATTTTTACGCAGTTTCAAAGAAGTGAAGTATACGCAGTTTTACACTCACTAGGGGCTAGAAAATCGAATTTCTTCACTTTTAAAAACTCAGTATTCTTGGTATATATATAGGCTTATTATGACGTGAAACAACCATTTATATGATTTTTTCGATGTTTGAAAGAAGTGAAGTAAACGCGATTTTACACTCACTAGGGGCTAGAAAACCCATTTTCTTGACTTTTTAAAAAGTCGGTATTTTTGGTATATATAGGCTTATTATGACGTGAAACAACCATTTATATGATTTTTTCGAAGTTTGAAAGAAGTGAAGTAAACGCGATTTTACACTGAATAGAGGCTAGAAAATCCAATTTCTTGACTTTTTGAAAACTCAGTATTTTTGGTATATAGAGGCTTATTATGAGCTGATACATCCATTTATATGATTTTTACGCAGTTTCAAAGAAGTGAAGTATACGCAATTTCACACTCACTTGGGGCTAGAAAATCGAATTTCTTCACTTTTTAAAAACTCAGTATTCTTGGTATACATAGGCTTATTATGACGTGAAACAACCATTTATATGATTTTTTCGAAGTTTGAAAGAAGTGAAGTAAACGCGATTTTACACTGAATAGAGGCTAGAAAATCCAATTTCTTGACTTTTTGAAAACTCAGTATTTTTGGTATATAGAGGCTTATTATGAGGTGATACATCCATTTATATGATTTTTTCGAAGTTTGAAAGAAGTGAAGTATACGCAATTTTACACTCACTAGGGGCTAGAAAATCGAATTTCTTCACTTTTTAAAAACTCAGTATTCTTGGTAAATATAGGCTTATTATGACGTGAAACAACCATTTATATGATTTTTTCGAAGTTTGAAAGAAGTGAAGTAAACGCGATTTTACACTGAATAGAGGCTAGAAAATCCAATTTCTTGACTTTTTGAAAACTCAGTATTTTTGGTATATAGAGGCTTATTATGAGCTGATACATCCATTTATATGATTTTTACGCAGTTTCAAAGAAGTGAAGTATACGCAATTTCACACTCACTTGGGGCTAGAAAATCGAATTTCTTCACTTTTTAAAAACTCAGTATTCTTGGTATATATAGGCTTATTGTGACGTGAAACAACCATTTATATAATTTTTTCGAAGTTTGAAAGAAGTGAAGTAAACGCGATTTTACACTCACTAGGGGCTAGAAAATCCATTTTCTTGAATTTTTAAAAACTCGGTATTTTTGGTATATATAGGCTTATTATGACGTGAAACAACCATTTATATGATTTTTTCGAAGTTTGAAAGAAGTGAAGTAAACGCGATTTTACAAACACTAGGGGCTAGAAAATCGATTTTCTTGACTTGTTAAAAACTCAATATTCTTGGTATATAGAGGCTTATTATGACGTGAAACAACCATTTATATGATTTTTTCGAAGTTTGAAAGAAGTGAAGTAAACGCGATTTTACACTCACTAGGGGCTAGAAAATCCATTTTCTTGACTTTTTAAAAACTCGGTATTTTTGGTATATAGAGGCTTATTATGACGTGAAACAACCATTTATATGATTTTTTCGAAGTTTGAAAGAAGTGAAGTAAACGCGATTTTACACTCAATAGAGGCTAGAAAATCGAATTTCTTGACTTTTTAAAAACTCAGTATTCTTGGTATATAGAGGCTTATTATGACGTGAAACAACCATTTATATGATTTTTTCGAAGTTTGAAAGAAGTGAAGTAAACGCGGTTTTACACTGAATAGAGGCTAGAAAATCCAATTTCTTGACTTTTTGAAAACTCAGTATTTTTGGTATATAGAGGCTTATTATGAGGTGATACATCCGTTTATATGATTTTTTCGAAGTTTGGAAGAAGTGAAGTAAACGCGATTTTACACTCAATAGAGGCTAGAAGATCGAATTTCTTGACTTTTTGAATACTCAGTATTTTTGGTATATAGAGGCTTATTATGACGTGAAACAACCATTTATATGATTTTTTCGAAGTTTGAAAGAGGTGAAGTAAACGCGGTTTTACACTGAATAGAGCCTAGAAAATCCAATTTCTTGACTTTTTGAAAACTCAGTATTTTTGGTATATAGAGGCTTATTATTAGGTGATACATCCATTTATATGATTTTTTCGAAGTTTGAAAGAAGTGAAGTATACGCAATTTTACACTCACTAGGGGCTAGAAAATCGAATTTCTTCACTTTTTAAAAACTCAGTAGTCTTGGTATATAGAGGCTTATTATGAGGTGATACATCCATTTATATGAATTTTAAGCAGTTTGAAAGAAGTGAAGTAAACGCGATTTTACACTCACTAGGAGCTAGAAAATCCAATTTCTTCACTTTTTAAAAACTGAGTATTCTTGGTATATATAGGCTTATTATGACGTGAAACAGCCATTTATATGATTTTTAAGCAGTTTGAAAGAAGTGAAGTAAACGCAATTTTACACTCACTAGGGGCTAGAAAATCGTTTGCACTGCACACGTTTGTGTTAAAATATATATACATTTTCAATTTTGTCATTGTGTAGATTTTGTTTGTTAAATTTTTTATACGCAACTATTATAGTGTGTGTGTGTGCGAGTTTGTGCCTAGTATCCGTGCGCCAACAAGGGAAAACTTCATCATTTGCCTACCGGGCAGGGACAACCACGAAAATTAGAAAGGGCTTCGTGAACCACTACAGCAAACGCCTACCAACCAGGGAAAATCTATGAAAAAGCAGAAAGAGCTTGCATTGGTCTACCAACCAGAGAAATCCCCGAAAAACTAGTTATTTTTTTAAAAAAAAATAAAATAAAAAACATTAAAAAAAATAAAAAAATTAAATAAAATAAAAAAAAATCAAAAAATAAAACAATAAAAAAATAAAATAGAAACATATAAATAAAATAAAATAAAAAAAATAAAAAAAATTCAAAAAAAAACCCCCATAATTTAAGTATGGCAACTGTAGCGGTTTACGGCAAACGCGCGCGCCGCAATGCGTCACGCCGGGCAATATTTTTCAAGTTATCGCGCAGTTTGCAGCTCTTTCATCGCAGCGGGCATATCGCCACGCACATCGACTGCTGATGACCACTCTTGCGTCTGCCATATTGACCACTAACCTCAAATCCCCTCGTTCTTCACTTCTTGTCTCCGCCATCTTGTTTAGTTCCCATTTTCGCCACCGCGTCTCATATCGCCCCATCTCTCTATCCACTCAAGAAAACTACCATCCAACGTTCAAAAATTGCTGATGAGTTCTGGAGAGGCTTTTGCAAATCTTGTTGGTAGCAAAACTTACCTTTCCCATCACCTCCAACATACCCCACTCCCACACCTTTTTCTGTCCACCAATCATAATCTCTCTTATTCTTACCAATCAAGAACTTTCAGTTGTTCCTTTCCACTAATAACATCACTTCCTATCCTCACCAATCACAACTTCACACGTCACTTTCTGTTATACTTTGTATCCCTCGTTCGCCATCTTTTCCCTCTTTCAGTCCCGACCTCCGCACAGACAACACCGCGCCGCTCCTCACATCTCCGAACGAGATTGCCGGCAAGAACAGATCTCGTTCATTCACACCTCCACGGTTCACTCGACAGTAGCTACTGTCCACACCTACGTCGTACACTTTTTTGACCGCTTTCGACCGGCTATGAGAACCCTGCTCCTACGTACGCTAGCGACCATTACGATGGTCCAGTACCAGGTTTTTGGTATAGTTAAATTACGTCTGTGCAAAGGGCGTCTGTACCGCTTTAAAAAACCTAGGTATATCAGTGCGTAGTGATGTTGGTTGATCTTAAAGCAGGTTAAGCATTTTCAAAAACAGTGTGCTTTTATTTTTTCGCGTCGCGTGAAGCTGCTGCGCTTTTGGTGACGCATCAACACCAGTAACAGGTAAGTACCACACGCATAATTATTTTTCGGGCCTGCTTGGCGTAGCAATATATCCTTTGGTGTTTTGGTACTGTAATCTCAAATCTCCTTACCCTCCTCTTGCGTCCGCCATCTTGTTTAGTTCTCACCGCATCTCCTTGTCGCCGACCCTTCGCCATTTTTGGTTCCCACTATTTTAACCTCAAAATCTGCTCTTCTAAGCTCTTGCTACCACCATCTTCTTTTAGTTCCCATTCTCACCACCGCGTCGCCTTGCCCCCACCTCTTGCGACCGCCATGTTCACCTCTAACCTCGAAATTTCCTCGTCCTTAAACCTCTTGTCTCAACCATCTTGTTTAGTTCCTATTTTCGCCACCGCATCTCATATCGCCCCATCTCTCTATCCACTCAAGAAAACCACCATCCAACGTTCAAAAATTGCTGATGAGTTCTCGACAGGCTTTTGCAAATCTTGTTGCTAGCAAAACATACCTTTCCCATCACCTCCAACATACACCACTCCCACACCTTTTTCTTTCCACCAAACATAATCTCTCTTATTCTTACCAATCAACAACTTTCAGTTGTTCCTTCCCACCAATAACATCACTTCTTATCCCCACCAATCACAACTTCACACGTCACTTTCTGTTATACTTTTTATCCCTCGCTCGCCATCTTTTCCCTCTTTCAGTCCCGACCTCCGCACAGACAACACCTCGCCGCTCCTCACATCTCCGAACCAGATTGCCGGCAAGAACAGATCTCGTTCATTCACACCTCCACGGTTCACTCGACAGTAGCTACTGTCAACACCTACGTCGTACACTTTTTTGACCGCTTTCGACCGGCTATGAGAACCCTGCTCCTACGTACGCTAGCGACCATTACGATGGTCCAGTACCAGGTTTTTGGTATAGTTAAATTACGTCTGTGCAAAGGGCGTCTGTACCGCTTTAAAAAACCTAGGTATATCAGTGCGTAGTGATGTTGGTTGATCTTAAAGCAGGTTAAGCATTTTCAAAAACAGTGTGCTTTTATTTTTTCGCGTCGCGTGAAGCTGCTGCGCTTTTGGTGACGCATCAACACCAGTAACAGGTAAGTACCACACGCATAATTATTTTTCGGGCCTGCTTGGCGTAGCAATATATCCTTTGGTGTTTTGGTACTGTAACCTCAAATCTCCTTACCCGCCTCTTGCGTCCGCCATCTTGTTTAGTTCTCACCGCATCTCCTTGTCGCCGACCCTTCGCCATTTTTAGTTCCCACTATTTTAACCTCAAAATCTGCTCTTCTAAGCTCTTGCTACCACCATCTTCTATTAGTTCCCATTCTCACCACCGCGTCGCCTTGCCCCCACCTCTTGCGACCGCCATGTTCACCTCTAACCTCGAAATTTCCTCGTCCTTAAACCTCTTGTCTCAACCATCTTGTTTAGTTCCCATTTTCGCCACCGCATCTCATATCGCCCCATCTCTCTATCCACTCAAGAAAACCACCATCCAACGTTCAAAAATTGCTGATGAGTTCTCGACAGGCTTTTGCAAATCTTGTTGCTAGCAAAACTTACCTTTCCCATCACCTCCAACATACACCACTCCCACACCTTTTTCTTTCCACCAATCATAATCTCTCTTATTCTTACCAATCAACAACTTTCAGTTGTTCCTTCCCACCAATAACATCACTTCTTATCCTCACCAATCACAACTTCACACGTCACTTTCTGTTATACTTTTTATCCCTCGCTCGCCATCTTTTCCCTCTTTCAGTCCCGACCTCCGCACAGACAACACCTCGCCGCTCCTCACATCTCCGAACCAGATTGCCGGCAAGAACAGATCTCGTTCATTCACACCTCCACGGTTCACTCGACAGTAGCTACTGTCAACACCTACGTCGTACACTTTTTTGACCGCTTTCGACCGGCTATGAGAACCCTGCTCCTACGTACGCTAGCGACCATTACGATGGTCCAGTACCAGGTTTTTGGTATAGTTAAATTACGTCTGTGCAAAGGGCGTCTGTACCGCTTTAAAAAACCTAGGTATATCAGTGCGTAGTGATGTTGGTTGATCTTAAAGCTGGTTAAGCATTTTCAAAAACAGTTTGCTTTTATTTTTTCGCGTCGCGTGAAGCTGCTGTGCTTTTGGTGACGCATCAACACCAGTAACAGGTAAGTACCACACGCATAATTATTTTTCGGGCCTGCTTGGCGTAGGAATATATCCTTTCGTGTTTTGGTACTGTAACCTCAAATCTCCTTACCCTCCTCTTACGTCCGCCATCTTGTTTAGTTCTCACCGCATCTCCTTGTCGCCGACCCTCCGCCATTTTTAGTTCCCACTATTTTAACCTCAAAATCTGCTCTTCTAAGCTCTTGCTACCGCCATCTTTTAGTTCCCATTCTCACCACCGCGTCGCCTTGCCCCCACCTCTTGCGACCGCCATGTTCACCACTAACCTCGAAATTTCCTCGTCCTTAAACCTCTTGTCTCAACCATCTTGTTTAGTTCCCATTTTCACCACCGCATCTCATATCGCCCCATCTCTCTATCCACTCAAGAAAACCACCATCCAACGTTCAAAAATTGCTGATGAGTTCTCGACAGGCTTTTGCAAATCTTGTTGCTAGCAAAACTTACCTTTCCCATCACCTCCAACATACCCCACTCCCACACCTTTTTCTTTCCACCAATCATAATCTCTCTTATTCTTACCAATCAACAACTTTCATTTGTTCCTTTCCACCAATAACATCACTTCTTGTTCCCACCAATCACAACTTCACACGTCACTTTCTGTTATACTTTTTATCCCTCGCTCGCCATCTTTCAGTCCCGACCTCCGCACACACAACACCTCGCCACCCAGCTCCTCTCCATCACATGTCCTCCATACTCTTTCATCTTCCTTCCTTCATCTTCCACCCAAATTAACCAAACAATCACATTTCATCTTATTTTTACCAATCAAAACACTCCACTTCACTTCCTGTTTTTCCTTCATCTTTCCCTATTCCTCAATTCTTTTAACTCGTCCCGGATGAACCCATCACCTCCAACATACCCCACTCCCACACCTTTTTCTTTCCACCAATCATAATCTCTCTTATTCTTACCAATCAACAACTTTCATTTGTTCCTTTCCACCAATAACATCACTTCTTATTCCCACCAATCACAACTTCACACGTCACTTTCTGTTATACTTTTTATCCCTCGCTCCCCATCGTTTCCCTCTTTCAGTCCCGACCTCCGCACACACAACACCTCGCCACACCGCTCCGCTCCATCACGTGTCCTCCATACTCTTTTATCTTCCTTCCTTCTTCTTCCACCCGAATTAACGAACCAAACACATTTCGTCTTATTTTTACCAATCAAAACACTCCACGTCACTTCCTGTTTTTCCTTCATCTTTCCCTAATCCTCAATTCTTTTAACTCGTCCCGGATGAACCAATTGCAATAACGATAATCCTTCCGCTCATGGCGCTTTTCAAACTTGCCGCCGCCGTCGCACGCAGCGACACTAGCGACACTAGCGCCCCTAGCGGCAGGATTATCGTTAATCCAATTGGCTCATCCGGGACTAATACTACTTACAGCACTGCATCACCACGTAAAATTTTCCGTATAGGTAAGTCAAGTATTAATTCATTTTTACTTTCTGTACTACGCATAGTAAGTAGGATAAGTATTGTATTTCACCCAAAATTTGATACCGAGATTTCACCGGAAATGTATGTTTTGAGATCCCCTGAACCCAAAAAAGGATTTTTGGAAACATGTCCGTGTGTGTGTGTCTGTGAACAGCATAACTCAGAAACGAACAGTCGGATAAACACCAAACTTGGTATTTAGGTTCAGTAGCTTCCAGAGATGTGACACGAAGGTTTTCAAGAAAATCCCCCCACCCCAGATTACCCTTTACATGGAAAATTTTTCAAACATTTTAATTTTCTCAAAAATGGCTCTAACGATTTTGATTAAATTATCATATGTTTAAGATATTTTCATGACAAAATGTATATTGAATTTTCTGGGAATGTCTCCAAAAGTATTCTTCATTGTGAACAACGTTTGCGTAAGTGTTAAACCATAAGAGATAGACAAACTTTTACTACACAAAAATGTAGATCGCGTTAAAACACACAATTTATGTCATATACATTTTTTGTTGAGTGAACCGTTTTCGAGATATTGCTTGTTATTCCCTTAAATTTTTCAATACTTATTTTCTCAAATGGGAATTGGTTATTCATTTTTTTGTCTTGGATATGCAGAGAGTATTAATCTGTGGCAAAGAGAATGGTGCTGCACATAGCAACCAGCTATTAAGAGATGTCTATGCTTAAAGGTATTTCTATGTTGCCCTTGCAAATACAAAGCATGGGGAACATAATAGCCCTTATGCGATAGTCAAATATTTTTAGAATGGTCGCTATGTGTAAAATGTAATTCTCTTTGCATGTCAAAAGATCGTTTCTGCAAATGTTCATCTCGATTAATATGAAATAGATGGAGAATAAGAGTTTGTAAAAATAGTCTGTACAAGAGTAGAGAAAGTCATGTTAGTGTAACACATAAGATTTTTTAAGTCCCGTTCATAGTCCTCAGGCCGAAAATGTACTGAGCAGACTCGAGCATTATCATCAGTGTTAAATTTATCACTCCGTTTACAGCGAGACACCCACATGCGCCTTAGTTTATCATTTTTAGGAAATCTATGATGCAAAATTCCAGCGGTTTATGTTCCTATATTGGAATATTGCGCAACAGCACAGTTAACTTTGCTTTTTGAAACCTTCATTTTGAACACGAATGCGCACCACACTTGTATTTCCAAATCGTATCTACAACTAGAACTAACTTCTTGGTAATCGGAAAGAGCATTCTTATTTAGTAGGGGAAGGTGGGGCAAGAGTGCCATATCGGGTAAGAGTGTCACCCCTCTTTAAGTGCAAAAATATGGGCTTAGTGTCTTTGTTACAAGGTTGGGTACACTGAGTTAGATGGCATGTTTGTTGGACTGTGCATTACAGCAGCTCTAGAAATGTATTGTGTTTGTTGTATAATAAAGTACTTTTTTCATAATTGTGATCTTATATTTCCATGATAGGAAACCCAATTTATTCCTAGGTAAGGTAGTTTCTGGTATATCTCAGTTATTATGGCTTAACCCCACTTATATGAGAATCCAATTGCACGCGAAGAGTTAGTAGTGTATGCAGCCGCCACTCCATGGTGTCACCAGACGTAATCCTGTGTAGCTGGGGGCAAAAGTGTCAGCTGACTCTGGGGCAAGAGTGCCAGAGCGACACTCTTACCCCGTACTGTGAACATAGTACTAACAATTCATTGTAACAAAGTTTATAACGTTTGCAGTTACAGTGCTGCAGGACAATACATTCCTCCAGTGATTATATTTGCGAGAAAAAGAATGAATGGCCAATTAATGAAAGGGACTCATCCTTGTGCCATCTGCTATATCACAGATAGTGGATGGATAGATCAAGGGGGGTTTCTTGTGTATTTTGATCACTTTATAAGGCACGCGAATGCAAGCCAACAAAATCCACTACTTCTGGTACGAGATGGCCATGTGTCACACAAATCGTTACCATTGTTACTCAGAGCCAGAGAAGCTGGGATTCATCTGCTTACTTTACCACCGCACACTTCATACAGGTTACAGCCATTAGACAGAGCTTTTCTTGGCCCTCTAAAAACATATTACAATCAGGAGCGCTCAAAGTTTCTCTTAAATAATCCAGGGAGAAGAATTTCTGACTATGACGTTGCTGAGCTATTTGCTAAGGCATATTGCAAAGCTGCAATAATAAGCAATGCGATTAATGGTTTTGAAGTAACCGGAATCTATCCTTACAATCCAAATGTCTTTCAGGATTCTGATTTTGTAGCAGCAGAGGCATTGTTGGGAACCACTGTTCAGTGTGAAAATGCTACAATTGCTCAAGATACTGGAAATTGGAGATCTCATACAAGGTTAACAAATCAAGCAATTCAAAAAAATGGTCCCAAAAATGCAGAAATACAGAGACAAATGGATAGTGAAAATACTGAAGATTCAAGCATTCTGTCCCTAGAGAAGGAATCCAAAGGAGTTCATTCCTATAGCTTCTACTTCGAGGGCAAGCTTCTACTTCGTTGATGAAAAGGAAGCAGATAAAATTAAACCTGTTTCCAAAACCTCCAGCATTGAAACTATTTCCCCACTTCCAATTCATAGAAGACCTTTTCCTAAAACTCATACACTAAGAGGAAGAAAACCTGATAAATCGGTTATCCTGACCAGCAGCCCACAGAAAAATATGCTTGAAAGCAAACAAGCTTGTACTAATCGCTCAACTACCACAAGGATTCTGTTAAAATCAAAGATACAGAAGAAGAAACCAAGGTGTGATACTGCAACGTCACAGAGAACTACTGAAGACCAGAAAAAAGATGTCTACTTTTGCTTAATTTGCCAAGAAGGGTTATCAGATCCACCTGATGAGCCAATGATTCAGTGTCAAGAATGTAAAGGAATGTCTCATACAGATTGCACAGACTTTAATGACGTGAAAGGAACTTTTATTTGTGATATTTGTAGGGAATAATGATGTATCAGTTTGTTCAATGTATGTGGCACTCTTACCCCAGCCTATGGGGCAAGAGTGTCAGGTGATGTTTCTTTATGTAAATCAAAATATCTCAGAATATTTGGGAGAGTCTGTCTTAATACTTTATCATATTCTTGTGTAATGATAGCTCATCTAGTATACGGGGGGGGGGGAATATGTATGATTCTGTTTAGAGGAAGAAAATAGTGTTTGAACCTTAACATGGCACTCTTGCCCCACCTTCCCCTAAGCAACAATGCTCACCAAAAACATTTGCACCTGTTGGTGGGGTGCAAAGCTGTTGCTCATGATTGGTCAGTACAACGCATTGCAGAAAAATATTATTTAAAGAGTTGTTCTGCGATTCCTCGAAAAAAATTGTATAGGCGTTATTTAAGAATAGTTTTTCCCAGAAAATAGGGAATATGCTGTTTTAGAAATTAGTTCGTGAACACGCAATCAAATGCACCTAATAGAGCAATTCGGCACGTTTTATGACACCTGTTCGTGCTGTTTCAAATGCACAGGGACTCGGACACAACGTCTCCAAAACTTTTAAGAAGTTCAACAGAAAGATAAGAGAAGGCGAAATGCAATGATCTTTGCTTTGCCTTAGGATAATATACCGTCTTAAATCCAAACCGTATGAAAATTCAGGTATAACATGGACAAAATGATGATGATCCTTTTACATCCCATGCAAATGGTCTTTTAAAATCCGGAAATAAGAAAAACAGTTTCTTTGCCATTTCAAGGGAAACAAACACTCGGTCTATACTGAGGAATAACATTGTGATGGTAGTAAGCTAGAAAGTGTAATCCGCATAAAATTACATTATTTTACAACCTCAAATAAGGATTTTCTATAATTTACTCTGATCACTGTGATCATCTCTGAAAACGCATAACATATATAACTAAAATTATTTATAGCTGTTTAAAGTGTGAAAATATACACAATATATATCATAATTATGAAACTCGGATTTGCTACATTCATATCACTTTCTTTGCTCACTCTTCTACAAACTATTCATACAGAAGTTTATTCTTCTATCTACTTGTTAAGAGAGATGAACTTTAATTACACATTTAGTTATATGCATAAGAAGGATTCAGTAAGCTAAACCGATAGTCAAACTATAAAGCGTGTCGCTATGTGATGAGTGAAATTCCATGCTCTTTGCATGACCACGAGGGAAAAAAGCCGAATAGCGACTTACCAGTTAAAAAGTTTAAGTATTTGAACATTCAGACAAATAACACAGAATATCTTGGACATGGTTAACGCCACAGTAATATTTATTTGGCATAAATTTTGTGCTTTAACGAGATCTACTTCTTTTTAAAGTTATTTCTTTATCTTTTAATATTTACCAAATTATACAAGCCATTAAAATGAAGTTTTCACAGGCTACTTACAGGAAATTTAAAATGTACATATTATTTGTCATGCAAATGTTTTAAACATATGCATTTTAATCAAAATGTTATTAGCCATTTTTGAAAACAAAAGTAATGGATAATTTCCCATGTATAGGGTAGTTCGTGATACGGAACCTTCTTAAAAAGTCATGTCGCATCCTTGGAAGATACTGGAGTTAAACTCCAAGTTTGGTATTTAACCGAATTTTCGGTTTGAGTTATGTTGTTCACACAAACGCACAAAAAAAATGTGTTTTTTAGATTCAAGAGTCTCAAAACATGTATTTCCGGTGAAATTTCGGGCGGAATACAATACTTACTCTACTTACTATAAGTAAATAGGAGAGTAAAACTGCAGAAATAATGCATAGCCTGAAGGTACTATTTTATTTTAATATAATATACTTTTTCTTCTCCTCTTGTCTCTCTCTCCCTCTCTTCGTTTATTACGTGTTTAAAAGGCATTTAACAAGACAAGCTGTAACATAAGAATATATGACATAGTTTTGTTCTTCCTCCGTATTATTTTTCTTTTTCTATTCGATATGTTACGGAAAGAGTTTTGTTTCAAATAAATTTGCCCGAGGTGACCATATCATGCCAGGTAGCCTGACGGGATTTGAATTATATTGTAAAATCTGAGCTTCCACATGTGAATAGCGGTGCTAGCTACCTTCCACATGACGTCACCAGCAGACAGCTTGACAAGCAGCGAATGCGCGAGAAGCGGGTGAGAGGCCCCCCTGGAAAATGGGTTGTAAGCGAGCGAAATGGGAAAGTCGCAATATCCATGAGCAGGTGTACGTACAGGGTTAGTGCAGCTATTCTCGACTCTGGGATGTTCAGCTGCATTGTTTATATCTGCTTGCAATGACAACCAACTTGGGCTTGGACTGTACGAGTCTGAATGCTGCCGTGTACTCTTACAAACTACCTGCTACGGTGAAGCTAAAATTCTGGATTTTTTTAATGTCCTTTGTATAGGCTACTTGTTGGTTATTGACACTTGTGAAATCTTTTGCAGACCTGCAAACATCCTTCCCTTGGGTAACTTCAGTTTTCCCTCTCAAATCACTTTTCAAACTTATAGTAATCGGACTCGGTCCTTCAGAGTTCGCTCAGTTCATGTGCAAAAACAATATCTACGTAGCGATTATTTTTGTGTTTATGCGATCTTGGAACTTCGGTATAAATTTAACTAATTAGTTTGTGCCTTAAAACATTTAAACTATTGGCGTTTTGCAATAAATGCGCAAAATTACATAGTGTGTTGCATTTTACAAAAATGTTTCGCGCTGGACTGAGGACGAAACATGATATTTACGGGTAGACATAAGCTAATTTTCAGTGTATCGGCACATAAAGTGGAAAAGAAAGGTGCGATGTGTTGCATGACATTTTGAAGGTATAATGAGCATAAGTGGTTTTGCGGTACCGGTCAATCGGGCTGAGATTGGTCCACTTTCTGTGTTTTTTGTATTTCTATACTGGAAACGGATACTAGGATCTGAGGAAAAGGCTTATAAAAGGTCAGGTATATGTTATTAACTAATGCAAGAATAACCTCATATTAATAAACAAAATATGTACCAATTGCATTTTGAAATAACTGTGGAACAATCTCACCCAGACTTGGGGTGACTTTGGTCCACATTGTGAATACACTGTTTGTAGGTATATATTCTGCTCTGGATCAATGTCACCCCTGCAATATGTAAGGTAGGACATAGAAATAAAGGTATGCTCCAAAAGCTGGTTTTATTTTGCAAAACATGGGTAAAAAGGCATAAGGCACTTCTGAAAAGACAAATTCTTAAACAATGTTACAAATTCTAGTATTATAGTACAGTATAGTAAAATCTGTTAATGGTTGTAAACAAAAATAGAACATTTGTTAGAAGTTCAAAGGTCTGACAATTCCGTGTTAAGTCATTACTGTACTATACTTACTGAAACCCCAACTAAACAAAATAATTTAATTCTGGGACACTGAAGAATCCCCTTTTGCTTAATATTTTAGGAGCTGCAATTTTTCTTATTACATTCTTCCAATCATATTCAAGAATATCTTCTTTCTTTGGCCAATTCCAACTTTTTAGAGACCTCTCCATTCAGCTAACGGTAGGTCCCTTCTCATCACTTTCGGGTAGTTTATGGATAATCCCTGGAAACTCTTCTCCACTGTATCTAACACTTATGAAGTCATCTTTTTTCAATGCTTTTTTGTGTTGGAATGTCAAGAATGAAGCAGTTTTATGATCTGAATGTTCAATGTCTATATCACTCATCTCACTTATATGATCAGATTCCAATTTCAGTTTTAGTTCACTTTTGTCAAGTCTACTGGTTTTTTTAGGACGTTCAGATTTTCTCTTTGGTTTTTGTTTGGTGCATTTCTTAAATCTTCAACTGTGACACTTTGTCCAGCAGACACTCTTAACTTTTTCATTCTTTGCCTTCCAGTGTTATTAATACCTTCAATATCTTTACGTTTCTCCACAAGGTGTTTCAGAAAAGCATCACCTATGATATTGATGTCAACTTCAAGTTTTTTAAATATTTCCAAAAGTTCGTGCTTGTTCACTGGATGGATACTGCACTTCCTGAACCCTGAAATCAAATTCTGTTTCACATTTGGAGTGATAGCTTCAATTAACTTCTTTAGAAGAGAAGGGAAAATATCTTTTGGAATTCCAGACACTTGGTTTCCGCTCCCAGTATCTCTCCATTCTGACAAAATTTTATTTAAGTGCCTAAATACCGACTGTTTCTTGATCAACATAAAAACCAGCACTAAATGAATACTTACCAGATTTTTCTTACTCTTGTTGACAATCACAAAAGTTCTAAGATATTATTAGCAACAAAACAATAACAAACCAAAATAAGCGAGTGCTGCCCCTAGTGGAGTTTTCTTGAAGCTCCTGTAGTTATTTCAGTGTAGCCAACATATGTTCTTTAACACATGAGAACCCACACAATCCAAATTTCCCCACTGATATTGAGGCAAGAAAAATATAATTAAAATTACCCAAAATGCAACAATCTCACCCTGCAAGACCAATCTCACCCCAGTTGACGCTAGTAATTATTTGCAAAACCTATTTTTCTGGGGTTGACTGTTACTTAGAACCAGAAAGCGGCGTGGAATTCTGATGGCTTTTGTGACATTCTGAATATCAATCGGTCATTCCATAAACAATCAAATTCTGCTGAATATCTCAAGTGCGCGGTACAATTAAAACAGCTCGAGAAAAATCAGAATACAATTGATGACACCCTAAAACAAAATGCACATATTATGGGGCGCAACATAGTGAAAATGATAGGCTGAACAGGTTATTAAGACAGTAGTTGAAGCAACGCTGTACCTAATGGAGAGATAGCCGTTTCATGACATTATAGAGAAGAACGCCAACCTAAAGGATAGAGTCAAGTTAATATACAAGGAATGGGTAGGTTGCATGTCTTATTTGGCGTGAAAATGGTTCACCTATTGTTTAGGTCACGAGCCGCTGCTGTGTCTCTTGTAGTCACTGTAAGGACCCATTCACAATGAAATGTAAGCGCAAGACTTTGCATTCATGTTATTTAATGGAAGCATTCACATAGTGTCACGCAACGCAAGAGTTTGCAAACTCCAAACTTACTGCTTGCGTTGCGTGTATAGAGGAAGAATTCTGCATTTCTTTCTCTTTGCATTGCCTGCTGTTCAACAGTAGACGATCGTGAGGCGAGACTTTGGCCATCTAATGTACATGCGTGCACTCTTCCATTTGGCCGTGCCACACAAATTTTAGGTCACCATCTCTCATTTCTCTCAAGAAGTTATGGTTGTGTCCTTACTGAATCCTCTTTCATTTAGTGGATGAACCCGGTATCTGTGCCTGGATTTCTTGGCTCAGGCGCATAGAGATAATGAACATTGCATTAATATAACTTGTGCAGCTGTATCATCACATGTATAACTTGCTGCAGTTTCCGGACATTATTCCGTACTGGGAAGGAGGTATGAAATTTTAAGAAACTTACGGAATCGGGTTTTTTTAATTTGTAGAGTTGATTGTATAGGAGTTGTTGCTTTATCGAAAACATTGAGCCCTTCTTGGCGACCGCTTAGCTTTTGCAGAAATCTTGTCAGAAGATATTGCGAACGTGATGAAAAAAACAATATGGCTAATGGAGTGTCGTGAAGCAAGGAAAATGTAGCTAAAGTGGATTATTCGAGTTTAGACGCGCAGATCCTACGGCTGTCCTGTGTCTACGGCTACGCCCTGTCGTCGCTCCGTAGCTGTGGCTTAGGTCCCATGATGTTACAATTTTGGCAGCAACGCTATGATGATACAAGTGCGTGTGTTACATATTGTTAGCGAAAGTGCTCACTACCCACATACGGAATAATGGCTCTGCTTCCATAGTACTTGCACAATTACTTTCAATGTTTTGAGCAAATAGTCGTGATGTCACTAACGCTATGAGCGGATGTTGGGCGTATGTTTTTTTGTGACTCACTTATTTATAAAATATTGAGTGAACTTCCTTATTTGGTATTGTTGGTTATATTATTCAATTTGGAACTTACGGTGCACTCGGAACATTTCCGCGGTTAGTTTAAGGATCTAGAAGCCCGTACAAACTTCTTGCGTTACGCCTACGTCAGAATTGTGAATGAAGCCTAACTCGCTTTTTATTCGAATGTGGAGCCTATGAGTTTCAATGTTTATACCTATTCAAAAGAATTGGGCTTAGAAGATGCTAACACTACATTTAAACAGTCGAGTGCTAACAGCTAAGGCATGCAATGCAAGTGAATATTCAGTGTTAGATATATTGAAACAGGGCGGCTCTTGTTTAAATCTCCTGGAAAACACCGTAAGACACAAAAAGGTGTTTCCAATCCGGAAGACTTTCAGAAAGGCGTTCTGTGTCTAAACATTTTTGAAATGTATGATAACGGCGAATATCCTATCTTTAAAAGACTTCGTTTTATGAGTGACAAAATACATTATATAGGTTTCACGACATATATGGGATTAACCGTCGTCTTCTGCCTTTCACAGAGTAGGCTTATCGACCTGTTCTGGCCTCAATCCCATCTTTTAACTGGCATTACTGTATCCCTCTTTCCTTTAGCTTAGTATTGTAAGGCCTTCTTTGGAATCCTTGTTTCTTCCATTCGTCCCAGATGTTACTTCTATTTTTTCTTGTTCTATTTTATCATTTACTGCAACCTCTAACTGCTCGTAAAAATTTCATTTCCGCTGGCTGAATATGGTTAAAATATTTTCTATTCCTAACTCACTACCATACAATAAAAGTGACATCGCCATCACCTTATAAAATTTACTTCGTATTTCTTCGTGTATTACTTTCTCTACTACGTATAGTAAGTAGGGGAAGTATTGTATTCCACCCAAAAACTCGATACCGAGATTTCACTGGAAATACATGTTTTGAGACCTCCTGAATCCAAAAAAAGCATTTTTACTTTCTCTACTACGTATAGTAAGTAGGGGAAGTATTGTATTCCACCCAAAAACTCGATACCGAGATTTCACCGGAAATACATGTTTTGAGACCTCCTGAATCCAAAAAAAAGCATTTTTGGAAACATGTCCGTGTGTGTGTCTGTGTGTGTGTGTGTGTGTGTGTGTGTCTGTGAACAGCATAACTAAAAAACGAACAGTCGGATAAACACCAAACTTGGTATTTAGGTTCAGTATCTTCCAGAGATGCGACACGAAGGTTTTCAGGAAAATCCCCCCACCCCAGACTACCCTTTACATGGAACATTTTTCGAAAATTTTAATTTTCTCAAAAATGGCTCTAACGATTTTGATGAAAATATCATATGTTTAAGATAATGTCATGAGAAATGAAATGTATATCTCGAATTTTCTGGTAATGTCTCCAAAAGTATTCTTTATTGTGAACGACTTTTGCATAACTGGTAAACCATAAGAGATAGACAAAATTTTACTACACAAAAAATGTAGATCGCGTTAAAATACACAACTTAAGTCATATATATTTCTTTTGTTGAGTGAACCGTTTTCGAGATATTGCTTGTTATTTCCTTAAATTTTCCAATACTTATACTTTTTCTCAAATTCGTTATTCATTTTTTTTTGTCCTGGACATGCAAATAGAATGGAATGCGCCACATAGCAACCAGCGTTAAAATATTTGACTATCGCTCAAAGCCTACCATATTCCCCTTGCATCTACAAGAAAATTACCAATAAGATTGACATCTCGAAATCTCGCTTAACATGAAGCATATGGAGAATAAGCGTTTGTAAAAATAGTTTGTACAAGAGTAGAGAAAGTCATGTGAGTGTAACACATCAGATTTTTACTTTCTCTACTACGTATAGTAAGTAGGGGAAGTATTGCATTCCACCCAAAAATTCGATACCGAGATTTCACCGGAAATACATGTTTTGAGACTCACTGAATCCAAAAAAAAGCATTTTTGGAAACATGTCCGTGTGTGTGTCTGTCTGTGTGTCTGTGTGTCTGTCTGTGTGTCTGTGAACAGCATAACTCAGAAGCGAACAGTCGTATAAACACCAAACTTGGTATTTAGGTTCAGTATCTTCCAGAGATGCGACACGAAGGTTTTCAAGAAAATCCCCCCACCCCAGACTACCCTTTACATGGAACATTTTTCGAAAATTTTAATTTTCTTAAAAATGGCTCTAACGATTTTGATTAAAATATTATATGTTTAAGATACTTTTATGACAAATAAAATGTATATCTTGAATTTTCTGGGAATGTCTCCAAAAGTATTCTTCATTGTGAACGACTTTTGCATAACTGGTAAACCATAAGAGATAGACAAAAGTTTACTACACAAAAAATGTAGATCGCGTTAAAATACACAACTTATGTCATATACATTTCTTTTGTTGAGTGAACCGTTTTCGAGATATTGCTTGTTATTTCCTTAAATTTTCCAATACTTATACTTTTTCTCAAATTCGTTATTCATTTTTTTTATGTCCTGGACATGCAAAGAGAATGGAATGCGCCACATAGCAACCAGCGCTAAAATATTTGACTATCGCTTAAAAGCTACCATATTCCCCTTGCATCTACAAGAAAATTAGCAATAAGATTGACATCTCGATATCTCGATTAACATGAAGCATATGGAGAATAGGCGTTTGTAAAATTAGATTCTAGAAGAGTAGAGAAAGTCATGTGAGTGTAACACATCAGATTTTTTTATGTTCTGGACATGCAAAGAGATTGGAATGCGCCAGTGCTTAAAAATTTGACTATCACTTAAAACCTACCATATTCCCCTTGCATCTACAAGAAAATTACCAATAAGATTGACATCTCGATATCTCGATTAACATGAAGCATATGGAGAATAAGCGTTTGTAAAAATAGTTTGTTCAAGAGTAGAGAAAGCCATCTGAGTGTAACACATCAGATTTTTGGAAACATGTCCGTGTGTGTGTGTGTCTGTGAACAGCATAACTCAGAAACGAACATTCGGATAAACACCAAACTTGGTATTTAGGTTCAGTATCTTCTAGAGATGCGACACGAAGGTTTTCAAGAAAATCCCCCCACCCCAGATTACCCTTTACATGGAACATTTTTCGAAAATTTTAATTTTCTCAAAAATGCCTCTAACGATTTTGATTAAAATATCATATGTTTAAGATATTTTTATGACAAATAAATTGTAAATCTTGAATTTCCTGGGAATGTCTCCAAAAGTGTTCTTCATTCTGAACGACTTTTGCATAACTGGTAAACCATAAGGGATAGACAAAATTTTACTACACAAAAAATGTAGATTGCGTTATAATACACAATTTATGTCATGTACATTTTGTTTGTTGAGTGAGCCATTTTCGAGATGTTACTTGTTATTCCCTTAAATTTTTCAATACTTATTTTCTCAAATGAGAATTCGTTATTCATTTTTTTTTGTCTTGGATATGCAAAGAGTATTAATCTGTGGCAAAGGGAATGGTGCTGCACCTAGCAACCAGCTATTAAGAGATATGTATGTGCTTAAAGGCTACTGTTTTTCTATATTGCCCTTACAAATATATATTCCCGTTACATCTACAAGAAAATTAGGAATAGGATAGACTCTGCAAATGTTTATCTCAATTAACATGAAGTAGATGGAGAATAAGCGTTTGTAAAAATAATTTGTACAAGAGTAGAGAAAGTCATGTGAGTGTAACACATCAGATTTTTTACTTTCTCTACTACGTATAGTAAGTAGGGGAAGTATTGTATTCCACCCAAAAATTCGATACCGAGATTTCACCGGAAATACATGTTTTGAGACTCCCTGAATCCAAAAAAAGCATTTTTGGAAACATGTCCGTGTGTGTGTCTGTGTGTGTGTGTGTGTGTGTGTGTGTGTCTCTGTGTGTCTGTGTGTTTGTGTGTCTGTGAACAGCATAACTCAGAAACGAACAGTCGGATAAACACCAAACGTGGTATTTAGGTTCAGTATCTTCCAGGGATGCGACACGAAGGTTTTCAAGAAAATCCCCCCACCCCAGGATACCCTTTACATGGAACATTTTTCGAAAATTTTAATTTTCTCAAAAATGGCTCTAACGATTTTGATTAAAGTATTATATGTTTAAGATGTTTTCATGACAAATGAAATGTATATCTCGAGTTTTCTGGGAATGTCTCCAAAAGTGTTCTTCATTCTGAACGACTTTTGCATAACTGGTAAACCATAAGAGATAGACAAAATTTTACTACACAAAAAATGTAAATCGCGTTAAAATACACAGTTTATGTTATATGCATATTTTTTGTTGAGTGAACCGTTTTCGAGATATTGCTTGTTATTCCCTTAAAATTTCCAATACTTATACTTTTTCTCAAATTCGTTATTCATTTTTTTATGTCCTGGACATGCAAAGAGAATGGAACACTCCACATAGCAACCATCTCTTAAAATATTTGACTATCGCTTAAAACCTACCATATTCCCCTTGCACCTACAAGAAAATTAGCAATAAGATTGACATATCGATATCTCGATTAACATGAAGCATATGGAGAATAAGCGTTTGTAGAAATAGTTTGTACAAGAGTAGAGAAAGTCATGTGAGTGTAACACATCAGATTTTTTTCATTGTTCTGCTTATAGTGCCACGAATATTAATATCTTTGTAATATGGGAAACAAGTATATGTAATGGGATTCCTTATAGAAGAACCAATGGAAGGAAATTTATGTTAGAAAGGCACGACATTGTTGCTACCAGAATAAAACTTTTGAGAACCACTAAAGAACTAAGGGATTCAGATGACAGTCGCCCAGTATATTATGTTGATGAAACCCTGGGTGAACCAAGATGACTATCGAAAAGACATTTGGCAAGACTAATCGGGAAATGTTGGCTTCAAAGTTACCGATGGAAAATTCAGCAGTCTCATTATTTGCGATGCGGGATCTGCCGGGAAAAAAAAGGTTCCTTCCGGAGAGTAAATGGGTGTTTCGTTCCCGTCCGAAAAACACAAATTTAGACTACGATCTCTCGAAAATGAATGCAGAAAGTTATAAAGACAGGTGTGTGACTGATTTTTAAATTTACTAGAAGACAGCTCAACTATCATCATGGACAATGCAAGTTATCAAATTCCCCATGACAAAATCCAGGAAACAAGACATTTAGGAATGTTTGCAAATCCACAATATTACAAATAATCCCGCCGAAACCTTAGCAGAATTATTTAAAAAGTTAAGCAGAACAAGCCACAAGAAAAGTGGTACAAATTAGATGAAATTAGTTCGGAAAGAGGTTATCAAGTTGTTCTAATACTGCAGTACAACCCGATAGAGTTAGTATGGGTGAAAGTGAAATGTGAAGTGGCTACCCAAAATTCGACATTTCGGCTTGCGGGTGTCGAGAAACTGATTCACGAAGCTCTCAATAGAGTTACATTGGAGGACTGTGCGAGGCATGGTGCTCATGCTGAAAGACTTCAAGAGAAAGGTTTCTACAAAGAAGTAACTAGAGACAGCATTGCTCAGAACTTGATGATCAACCTTAGAGACAGTAATTCGGACACTCAAGTGTATAAGGAGAAGAGGAAGTCCTTGCAATTCTTTTGTGGTTTTAGGTGTATTTTAAAGATACAGACTTCCTTGAAATATTGGATTGCAAATGAAAATTGGTATGTACTTGAATGAGGAACTGATATTTGAAGCAAATTAGTAGATTAGAGAGCCTATTGTCTCATTTTATTTACTTAGTCGGTTTACCCTCCTCGTATGTAGGGCTTATGCTTCCCAGGAATTAACTGTGAATAGGGCCAGAGGCCTGTAGAGGAGCAGGCGAAAATTGAATCAGAGAATGAAGAAGCCGAACGAGGGATCGGCTCGTAGTCAGGTATGAGAGTGAGGTAAGATGATATGAAACAAAGGCGAAATGGAAGAAAGGAAAGGTGGTGATGGAGCAATTACTAGAATGAACGGCGGGGGAACCGGGGGAAACCCGCCCAGAGCTGCTTCGTTCACCACAAATCCTACATGGGGATCGGTGGGATCGAACCCGGGCGAACGGTCTAACCATCCTCGGCGCCGCCCTCGTCTCAGTTTAAAGAGAGGAAAATGTTCCGACTGGTTTTACTTGTGCACCTGGTATCTCCGCTGCTATCTATGAGTATCGTGCATGTGCATATCTCTCGTTCTTTCGCATAGTAAATGTCTCCGGCATAAGTGCATCATGGCTGAATATAGTAATACTTACGGATTAAAAGTTTATATTAATGATATTTATGCCACCATGGGGGGTTAAGCGCTAGTGTTGCGTTAATCCGCCGGATTAAGATTAGACGCGCTAGACCTTAAGAAAAACAGCATGTCGGCAATAAGTGGTGAAAAATTATTGTAGCAGGAATAAGTATAATCCAAACCCCAAATCCGTATTGTATAAAAAAGAGGGCAGTGATGATGGGGTAAGGCTATACTGTGGAAGACGGGGATAGAAAGGGGAGTATCGTAACGCTAGGATAGGATAAATCGTGGAATCAAGAGGACGGGGATAGGGTTAAATCGGGGAAGGTAATATCCTGGAGGACGAGCACGAAGTGTATGGGAAGCAACACGGATGCTAATAAAAGAAACACAGCAGCGAGGAATGACATCATACCCATAAACGCAGAGCTAGTGTCGCGTTAAACAACCGGAATAAGAAAAGGGGGGAAATTCTAAATGTTTAGCCGTCAGCCCTGCGATGTCATAGTAGCGCTTTAACCAACCGGATTAAGAAAAGGCGCGCTAGTCCCTGAGAAAAACAAAATGACGGCAATAAGCGGGGAAAATACTATAGACAGGAATATGTATAATCCAAATCCTTAATCTGTATGATAAAATTGAACAGCGATAATGGGGTAAGGCAATACCCAGGAGGACGGGGATAGGAGGGGGAGTATGATAACGCAAGGATAAGGCAAATCGTGGAAGGCAAAAGGACGTGAGTGGTGAAAAAACGCAAGGATAGGGTGAAATCGGGGAAGATAATACCCTGGAGGATGAGCACGAAGTGGACTGGAATCAATATAGAGGCCAACAAAGGAAAGAAACGGACAAGGGAGGAGTGACGTCATAATCCAGGGATGATGGGATAAGGCAATACCCTGGAGGACGGAGGTATAAAGGGGAGCACGATAACGCCAGGATAGGGGCAAATCGTGCAAGTGAACACCCTTGGAGGACGGGAATAGAGTTAATTCGGAGAAGGTAATTCCCCAGAGGATGAGCACGAAGTGTATTGGAAACAAGATGGATCCTAACAAAGGATAAACGAAGAAGGAAGGAGTGACGTCATACCCATAACATGGCACTAGTGTCGCGTTAAGCAGCCAGAACAAGAAAAGGTGAGAAACTCTAAATTATTAATAAAGAAATTGCGGAAAATAAGCAAAAATGTGAATAAATATTGGTGTACTAGTGTTGCCTTAAATGTTTGGATTATAAAAATATGAAAACGAGGTGGTGGCATGGAATATTGGAAACCAAACACTTTATTTACAAAGTGGACTGGTAGCAAGATGGATGCTAACAAAGAAAAGAAACGGAGAAGGGAGGAGTGACTTCATAACCAAAATCGCCTGTGATAGCCTGTATCCTGCTTGTACCAACAACGAAATGTGTAATGAAAATCGGCAAAGTTAATCCTGTTTCACATGATGTAGATTAAGCTTTCGTAAGAATAGTTTGTGGAAAACATATAAAAATAAAGAATAATTGGTTAAAACAACTAAGGAAAACGTGAATCAAATAATGAAGCATTTAAGGGTTTTCAGGATCTTGCCATACGGTTAGGTAAATGGTGCTGCAGCGCCGGTGGAGATGATGCTAAAGCATCTAATTATGAAGAATTGGGAGAAACAAAGAAGAATGCGAGGTGGAAGGAGATAAAAGGGGCGATGGGAACGTCTGCAATGTTGGAAGTGAATTGCGGCTCAGAATACACGCAAGCGCACAATTGGAAGGAAATGTATAAGAAACTGCTGTTGTTAAAAGTATATCAAACAAGACTAACTGAAAGAAGAAGGATAAAATTATGTAAATAAAACCATAAGGGAAATTAATATAATTATGAAATATATTATTCCAAAAAAATCACAATATTAAAACCAGGAAAAGAGCTTACAATAAAATTATAAGTTACATATGCACCACCATTCTGTGTGTATGTTGTGGGTTTTGCATTGGTGTCCGGAACTGATTATGAATAGCACAAAAATATTGATGATTAAGCATAACAATGCGATGTTAACTTCTTGTCAATGTCTCTGTCTAGGCCTCCGAAAAAACTAAAGCTACGCGAGAGCATGGGGTATTTTCCGTTCCTTTAATACTAAGGAAAACGAACATTGCGTTGGTCCGATTATCGACCAAAAATATTACTGTCCGGACAGCATTTCAGTTGAAGCCGAAGGACCTTTGAGCAGTGGCATGACAAATACAGGACTTCCAACTAGTCCTGGAACTGCATCTTATTGCAGAATGGACTTCCTTCTCCTGAGCCAAGGAGTGTGTAAATTTAGAAAGGAATTTCTGGAAGAGAACGGTATTGATCCATTTAGAGAATGTGTCACGATTACCCAGGTGTGATGGATGTATATAGAAACCGTTTCATGCCAAAAGACAAAATGGCCATCGCAGGTAAGTGCCGCCTAGCCGACAAACAGTCGCGCATAGCGTGCATATGGCTGTCATGGATTGAGTGGCAGCATTAGGTACCAGTAATGCATGCAATGAAAAGCCGGGGAGTGAAAATTGTTGGGCACAAGGTGGACAGATACAGTCACAAGACGGTCTACTTCCCTCGTAGTTCTTTCTTTCATGGAGGCCGAAGTGTTTCCCAAATAGACACGCCGTGTTGTACTGGACGCAAAACGAGACTGTGGTCTCTAGGTACGACAGCATCGCGAAGGTGTCAGAAAAGATTAGAATCGCCCGTTCCAACGTTGTGGAAATGATAGTGTAGCTTTAATGCCATGATACAGGTGAACGAAGAACTGGCCCTCTATGTGAAACAATATTCAACACCGTAACTTCCAAACCCAAAGCCGCGTTTTACGGGGGTCCGACGAACTGTACGAAGAGTACTGTAAAGCAACGGGGGCACAAAACTGTTTTACTATGATATTTGCCGTTTGCATCCGTATGTGAATAAGACAAAGCCCCATTCGTAGGACATCGGACAATACACTTAGAGAACTACTCGCTCGGAGACCGTGCAGGGAGGAATCGCAAATTGCAAAATTCGTCCGCCACAAAACATGCACCACGCCGTGCTTCCTGTGCGCGTAAATGGCAAGCTTATGCTTCCGCTGTGCCGCTCATGTGCGGAGGCAGAAAACAGGATTGAGACCACGATGACCCCGCCAGACCTATATTGGGAACCAGGGTGTACCAGCTGAAGGTTGCCCTGGAAGAGGGAAACCGGGTGCTGGAGATGTTCGAGATTTGGGAGTACGGCGTGGTTCAATATGACCCCGCTACAATACTGAGCGAAGGTCTACCAGGACAAGAGCCGGAGACCAATTCCCCCTTCTATACCCAGGGTTCAGCGCCAACCAAGTGGCTCTACAAACCATGGGGCCAATAACTTGTTTTCTAAAAAGGCCCCCGCATACGCGGAGATGGAAGTCGATACGCCACTTACGCGCGTCGTCCCGAAAGGGAGACTACCGATAACCTCGGTAGGGTCGACATCATTCTAGCAAGCTGTCTACCGGCTATCGAGGTCGGTGCCGGAGGACATTGAGGCGTCTCACAATCCCGCCTGTATGGAAACCGGAACAGACCTACCCAATCTCCCATGGGTATCGGGAACCACTGCCCCGCCGAGACCAACCCAATCCGAACAGCACCCCAACGGAGGGGCTCGAATGTTCGGCCCCACGTACTTCTAGTATCGTCAGAAGTACCACGAGTGCTAGGGGTCCCCAGCGCCCGCACCACGGCAGTTGAAGGTGTCGGAACACCCCTACGGAGATGACCCCGCTACAAAAGACAAGGTTCTGTTTCAGAATTGTGACAATCAGCTTTAAAGATGAAGGCCGAAGCCTCCGGTTAGCCCTGTGATTGCCTACCGCAAAGGAAGACTGTCAGGCAGTTTTAAGGGCGCGAAGGCGTTGCCCTGGACTCGGTCTCCATTGCGCACTATCCGAAAAGGCGAGAGCTGGGCCAAGCTTATGCTGAACTGGTCCTGGGGTAAATGTGTTCAGAGGGACAATCTTCCTTGCTGTGAAGTGGTAGAACACATCCAACCTCTCATAGCAGCTTACACCACGGCGCATGCGCAGCTGGTTTTCTATTCGTACCTAAAGCGTCTTGGAGAGGGGTATGTTATTTTGATACCGACTCCATTATTGCCTCCGTTGAACCTGACCGTTTGTGGGGCATTTTCTGGGAGGCATGACGGACAGCTTTAGGAGCACAGGAGGGGTGTGTACATTTCTTGCTTTGCCCCCACGGGGCCAAAGTTATTGCCTCGAGGTCCGCTGTCCCCGAAACCGGAAATACACGCAGTGTGCAGGATTAAACACATTACGATGAACTCTGGCAATTTGAGGCTGGTCTATGTCGCAGTGATGCGAGATGTGCTTCTCCAGGGTAATGCTAAGTTTGAAAGGCTACGGGCTATTAAAATTTCTAGAATGGCCCTGTGGAACTGGTCACAGAACCGGCGCTTAAATTCTTTAAAATAGTGTTACTAAGCGAGCATTGGTAGACGCTTACGACACCCTCCCCTACGATTTCAAGAGAAGACAATAGCAGGTTTAAAAGCAGCTGATAGGGTGAAGGTACCTATTGATCCTATACCTGCAAAGACAATGCCAAAGTCCTCCACCACCGCAGTAGCAGCAGCATGTCCAAAACGGTTTACCTTGTTATGCACATTCTTGTAGCAGGGCCTTCGCGCTGTGGAAAATTGACAATTGTAAAAAAAAAACCTAATCAGAAATGCCGGTGTCATGTTCGATAAGCCTTTGTGAACGGTTCTGTGGTGTCACCCTGGAGAATACTCACCTAAATAGGCGAGCTGCTCTGGACCTTCGAGAACCAACCAGGTACCCCAGATCTGGGCAGGTCGAAGAAAACTGTCTTGCTATTTTAGATGATTTAATGTTTGGCGGGGATTGCCTGAACGTCTCTATTTTCTTCACTCAAGATTGAAGTGGTATTAATGTTACATATGTGTTTAACATTATTATAGCACCACGTTTGGACGCCAATATGCTGCGGTATTAATGTTGTAGATCATTAATTGTAGCTCCGCGTTTGGAAGCCAATATGCGACGATTGCTGCTTTACGTAATGTTGTTTACATCACGTGTGTTGAAGCCTTCTTGTGACGTCATTCTTTGTTTGGTTCGTAGCTCCCTCTGACGTTAGCAATTTGTATCAATTAGTTTCTGAAAGAATTTAAGGTTATGTATATTGTCCTCCGGCTAGCTATCATCTTATCTTGGTAGAACTTATATCTCTTGCAGGGTGTGAATCGGAAAGGAATCTTTTATCCAGAAATTATACTGACGAAGAAATTGGTTTTATAACTTTTATTGCTGAGCACATTCACAAACACTTTTACAAATTAATCTGGATACTCGCCAAACTGAAACTGTTTGTAATAACTTCTTATTTATCACTTTTAACTCGCATACTTCAATTTTGTGTAGAATTAACTTTATAATAATTTAGATTCTCGTAATTCTGCTGCGCGTAACTTGGCGAAATAAATGAACTGAGAGACCGACGTGGATAGTACGGAGAATTTTGTAGAACTGGGGACGATGTGTAATGTGTTGAGAATCTTGTTGCACTGGGGACTGGGTACCTCGGACCTGGCTTATTTATAGGCCTGCCTCAAGATACGCCTAAAGATTATAACTGAACTGCTATTGGCTAATAAAACGCGCCAACATTAGCGTCTATTTTACTATCCAATGAAAACCACTAATACATATTTCTTTTAGGGAACATTCTAGAAGCTTTTACCGAAAAGGCGCGAAACATTACGTAACTTCCTGGTTCCCGGCAATGACAAACAACTCACCCCCTTGCTGCATTATTGCGTTATTGTTGACAGTTTCAGTAAAGCCGTATGTTATTATTTACCAATAATAATTACAATTAATAAACCTCTGAAATCAATGTCACATAAAAATACACATTCATATTACTATCATTATTTACATTTAAGTAATTTGTGATACAAATTACCGTATCAAGATTCGCATCACAGGCGCTTCTGAGTAACCTACATTTTGGCAAATGTCCTTCCGCAGGGAAAGAAATTTCGAACGATATGGTTAAATGTAAACTATATCGTCATGTATAAAAACAATATGGACGAGATGCAAATAGAGATACTATGCCACCAACTGGAACCTAGAAGCTCTCATTCCTATTGCATGCTTTTAAAACAGCTACAGAAAATCCCCACGAGTACCTGCCTCTCGATTTTACTCGGTATACCTGAAATGAATACAGCTATCGAACCGACGACCTTTTGGGGAGTGTTTATCGTACTTTCTGGTGAATGACAAATAGAATAGGTTATACACACGATTTTAGAGCAAGACAATAAATACAGGTATTTCATTACGATGTATTAATTCCGAATGCGTCATTCGAGGAAAAAGATGACTATCGGCAAATTGAACAGTGCGCTAACTTGACGGTGAAAGCAAAGGCGCAACATACATTGCGCAAAAAACAGTTACAGAATGCCACTGCGGACTTGGTAAAGGCCATTTCCTAATGCATGCTTAACGTGAGCAGGAACAATGTAGCATTGTGTCCAAATCGTTTTAAAAGGCACAGATGCTGTTGCAGAAAGTCGATAAGAAGCTTTTGCTAAAGAAAAATAAATGAATTCTGGTGCAACCAGGCAGATTTCTCGTGGCACTTTTGTTGCCTGTCCTCGCTTCCCTCAGCTCTTGTGACAAACTTTGTAAAAGGAAGTACGGGCGGCAGGTACTACTGGCGCTCCAGCCCACGGCCATGGTTAACCTACACGTTATAGACAGGGCTCTATCCAAATTGGCAAAGGAAATTGATTTAGTGAAGTGTCTCTTCATGAAAATTGGCAATTAATGAAATATAAATTGGGAAACTACCTATGGCTAATGATAAGTTGGAAAGTCGTACATGCAATCGGAAGACTGCAACACCTATGAGGATATGCCGGAGAAATCTAAAACAAAGCTCCAAGAGTGGTGGGGCGAAGAGTTGCATAAAAAATCCCATTGGATAGGAAAACAGAACGAGCACCAAGGCCCGAGACGGTTCTTCGGTAGCTTAAAGGGAAGCGCTTAAAGGCGGGAAAGACGCTAAAGGCGTAGAGAAAGAGTTGGTTGTTTGCTTTAGCCGCCAAACAAAACTGGCTATTCATATGACTTTAGGTGTCGTTGGGAACCCCTGTATAAGCAGTAAGACATGAGGAAATTGACCGCACTAAAGCAGTTCTATTACGACCCCGAGCATTATACAGGATTTGTCACAGCGGAAAAACTTAAAAAGGTGACGGACATTCCTAAGGCAAAGATTCAATCCCTCGTTGAAACTCAGAACAGTTATACTTATAAAAGGGCTAGAAAACGCTATCTCACAAGATGTTACCATGTGACCAACGCTGGCGATACCGGTCTTTCACGTCCAATATAGAATGGGACGCTAAGGACCACAGCAGTTAAAGAGCGTCCATAAATAAAACTCAGTTTAATTTAGCATTGGCGTTGTTTGGGAGACCGTCCTAAACATGCTTACCTAGCATTAAGGAGCATAATAAACCCGATATATACATCTTGGCCGTTATCGATGTATTTTCCAATTTTGCCTGGGTCGTTCCTCTGACGTCGAAGCTAGGATCGGAACTAGTTTCGGAGTTTACAAATATACTTACCGATTCAAGTTCCCAGGATTCTGCAAACGAAGAAAGGAACAGAATTCACTAACAAAACTCCGTTCCGCCGGTTTCTAAAGTAACAGGGAGTGAGCAATTACACCACGAATAGCAATGCCAAGGCCAGCGTTGCTGAGCGATTTAATCGCACACTTAAGTTCAAGATGTGGAAATATTTCACGCATGAAAACAGCTATAGATACGTGGACGTACTTCCGGCTCTAGCAAAGTCTTACACTAGCTCCCACTACGGATCTATACAGATGGCGCCAAAGGACGTAAACGAGTCCAACATTTTGTAACTGTATGAAAATCTGTATGCCAACAGACGAACGCTCCTTAAAAAGAGGGCATCCTCACTAACGAGGGTGCTCAACTAAGCATTCGACACAGAAAATGAAGTTCTATAAGAGATACGAGCAGACTTGGACCGACGAGATATTTGAAATTTTTGACGCTGTGTGCGGCGATCCTACGGTATAAAAAAGTTATAGGGCCTCGCCGGAGATCTCATAGAGGCCTATTTTATGCCGAGAGTTGTAAGGGGTGGCGCTTCCTCAGACATTCTAGATCAATGTAGTATTCCAGACTAAAGGCCGAGGTCGAAACAAGCAGTACTTGGTAAACTACACAAAGTTAAACACGTGGATTGTATTCTACGGTTGAGTCAAGATGATCAGGACTAGGCGATTCTTCTTAATGCTCGAGAGTGGTGCATCCATGGAACACTTCACCGACGAAACACAGTCTGTCGTCCTCCGTGATCTAGAGGTACCATGCTAGCCTCTGGTTCCCGAGGTCGCAAGTTCAATCCCGGCGGAGGGCGATGGAGTTTTCGGGCGTAAAATCCTTAGCATGGCTTCCTTCGGAAGGGAAGTAAATCCGGTGGTCCTGTGTCGTAGATTACGGCACGTAAAAGAAGCTCAAGGCTGATATAGAGGCCTTTGAGCAAAGTTTCCAGTCTTTTACGCCGAATATAGAATGGGACGCTAAGGGCCATAGTAGTTTTAAAAAGGTGCATAAATGGAGCTCACTTCAATTTGTTGATGCAGAATCTAAATTTTCAAACCTTTTGCCCTAGAGAATAGTGCTGCAGGAGGAATAGGAAGTGGCGTTGCAAAAGGTAAGGTGCCCGGTTAAGTTCTACGTTTCGAAGCTCGACGTGCAGATCGTAGGCACCAAGTACACCTTGACACTGGATGCTATGCAATCGAAATTTAGCTTTCAGTTACCGCAGGCCATTCTGTGCGACCCCAAATAGCTCGTGAATAGCGTTAATGCCGTCATTACGACCATCTGCAGAAGGATATATTCCTATAGGATGATTCCAAACCGGTACGGGTAGTGTCACAATGCCAGCTACCAAGCATTCCATTCGGCGGTTTCATAGAAATTCCTCTGGTGGCCATGGTTCTAACATCTGTGGAGGAGGAGAAATACATGGTGGATGCACTGAGAGATAAACCGCTGTCGTCGAAACGAGACTAAGCATGATTCGAAACCCACTAGAGCGCCTACGAATCCTACGTAACGCCGCGGTAGCTAGCTTTAGGCTTCCCGATATCGTCCCGCCTAAGAATCGAACGCATCTCATTCACAGTTTGTTCCTATCCCTATCCTTATCTCGGACAAACATTTCTGGGTTTCGAACCCTAAACTAATGTCTTTCTCCAAGAACAGGGCAAACAACCTGTAGATCCGTATATGGGGTTTCCTCACGAAATGCCATCTACTGCAATCTAGTCGTGTCTCAGATGGTAGGTGACACCTTTGCACCGGTCATCGAAATCCTGGCTGTAGAGCACGAAAAAAGCAATAACTTACGTGACCGATAAAAAGTCATTTTCTCCGCTGAATTGGGTGCGTTTAGTTGAACACGATTTCAAGACCTCGATATAGATTTAAGAAAGGGATTCGGTGAACGTCTGCCATTTGCCGACTGCTTTTCCTCCGCTATAGTTGCCGCGTTTAGGCCAAAACATCAATAGTGCAACTTCATTCCGTGACTCAGCACTACCTCAATCAGACGGGTGGAGCTCTAGTCGATCGCGATTTCATGCTCTTCCGGGGAAAAGCATGTCAGAAGGGCACTGTCTATTTCCTGCCCTCTATTTCCTTAGATCCGTTTTGACTATTCTAAAGAGCAGCGCTAAGGCGATTTGAAAGGAGACTCTCAGGACGTGCGCTAACGTGTTGTCCGACGTTGACAGCTCGGAGTGACCCCCCAAGGGGAATCACTGAAGACGAGGTTCAAAGAGGCAAGATCTAATCTTAAGAGAAAGATACATTCCATGTTCGATTCCAGGTTGCGGCGTCTCACGAATAAAACGCACAAGGACCGCAAAGAAGAAAAAGTCTAGACCTGTTCGCAATATTCAAGGCATATTCGTAATGGCCGAGGCATCAGTGCACATGAGCTACTAGTTAGACCTTTTTAAAGACCTTACCGTACAGATGAACGTGGAGGAGTCCTACCTCATTTCCCCAAATCCTCAAAACACGTTGCTGAAGAATGCCTCGTCACTTTCATTATTCCAGCAATGCAGACGATTACCTCGACCTAACCAACATCTTGCTGAACTTAAATTGCGCATCGTAGATTCCGAGGGGAATACACTGAAACCTGAGTCAACCCTGGTCAACAATGCTCTAATTTGTTTCTGTAGCTTGAAGTCTCCCTCAACAATGTAATCGTTTGCTTTCCGTTACTAGGTTCCCTTACAGAACTTAACTCTAAACACTTAAATTACTCCGAAGATGCCACGGGCACTAGTTTCCAGTCTGTTTCTGGAAGGACACGGCCGGTATCACAGATTTCTGGGAGGCTAATGCGGCGCTCCTAAATCGCCACGGCTTTACCAAAGGTGGCAAGGTGGTGCAGGTCATGGGTGCCTTTCCAACGCGCACTTTAACCACGACAATGTACTCCTAAGCAATGTCAACGTCACCGTAACGCTTACACCAACCTTGCCACAGTTTCACCACGGTTGAGGCTTTCAAAGGTTTCGCCGAAATTCAACCCTTGCTGCATTTGAAAGCAGTCAGACCGTCGCCCACCACCAAACTTGCACATAAGGCAATGCTGGCAAAATGTATCGCAAAGTACCATTTTTAGAATGTAAGCTTTCACTTACTCAGCATTCCGAAAGGGTCCGGCGGAATATCATTCAATGAAGTTTTTTTCGGCCATATTCCCAGTAGGGTGGTTGTCACCATGGTCACCGACAAGGCCTACAGCGGCAATTACGCTGCAATCCCGTACAACCTTCAGCACATTGGCATGACTTCCTTTCAGATGTACTTCAGCGGGCACACCATTTCGTCTGAGCCGCTTCAGCCCGATTTTGACAACGGACATTACATGCAGTGTTTTCAAACTCTTCAGGATGGACTCGGAATTAGCTTTAAGAACGAGGATCTATCTATTGCCAGAGAGCAATACCCACACGGCTACAATCTTAGCTATTCGATCTCACTGGCCTTATGAGCGCCAACGTTTCCTAAATCTCTGTGCAGCACCACGACTTTTCTAAACCGCTTACAGAACCTATCGTGCTGGTTGTCTTGGCGGAGATCCATTGCACGGTCGAAATAGACGCCAACAAATCCATCGTGGTATCATAAACACCTTTTATCTTCAACGATTCTATCCAAGTGCTCCTCTACGCGTACTTTATTTCTGGGCGTTTACACATGTGATCAGTTGTCACATGCTAACTCTCGTCTAACCTTTCCTTTGGCCGTAGTCATCAATACCGACCCCAGACAAAACTGGCAAGCACTGGGCCTGAATCTTTGTCGATAAAAGCGAATGGGGAGAGTGTTTTGACAGTTATGAACTCAGTCGGTTTGTGCCCCACTTTCTAAATTGGTTGAATAAAGTCTGCGTCACCAGTTGATCTCACAGTTGTAATAGACTGCAGGCGATCAGAGTACCACCTGCGGCCATTTCGTGATGGATTTCCTTTCTCACTACTGCTCGGATTTATCCAGAGAGGTCTTTTTCCAAATTCCACGGCAAAGATTTCACTCACAGCGATTTCGTCATCCTTAAAACCTATCACTATATATGTCTTGCATCATGCTCAGGTTCTCACCATTTCTAGCAACCTTTACGGGTAAGTATGATTCCGTTTCGGTATGCATCTCTCTCTTTCACCCTCCCGTATCTGTTTTCATTTCTCAATATTGTGATTTAAGAACCCGCTTCGCCCCTATAAGATCTGCGCGGACGTGGTCGCAGCCCTAAAATAACGGTGCGCCATGGACTGTGAGGTGGACAGCTTTTCGGAGGTAAGTCGTTGAATTATTTTTTCCTTCCCTTACAACTTCTCTTACTTGAATCCTTCTAACATTCAGGCCTTCGTGTTTTCACTGTTGCAGGGGCGAGCATTAGCAGGATCTTACCGAAGGCGGAGGGCAGCAGCATGCTGGCGTTGGACCATTTTCCGACATATACTCTCAACGATGCTCAAACAAAGTTCGTGAGCGTCGGGTTTTTTTGCCTTTGGCGCCTTACCAGCTTCAGGTTTCCATTGCAAAGTGTGGAAACCGCAGCGCATGGTCCTAGATTGGTGGCAGATGCAGATTAGTGGTAGAAGCTCTTCGATGCAAAGCCCGTCATTCACAAATGCCTACATAACATCGAGGGTCAGCTACAAGAACTTTAGTTCACAGCCGCATGTCCGTTCTGTTCAAAGCCGTGTTCGGCAAACTGATTGTCGTCTTCAGGGACATACAGGAACTTTCCGTTTCGCCCAACCGCGAAGAATGAAATGTGTTGGTCAACTTACATAAACTCATTACCGACAACTTGTTTCACAAAAAGAAAGAGGAGGCCGACGTGCTAAACTAAATTATGCCTTTCTACAAGAACATGCTTCACAATTTTGCTTCCCATGTCCCTTTCGACTCCATGAAGTTCATCGTATTCACAAAGTACATCCGATCCGCCAAGTTTAGAGCATTCCTAGAATTGGAGAGTTATCTTCAAAAGATTTACTTCAAAGCCTCCTACGTCATCAACCTTAGACAATTATTTACCTCCTCTTTCGATTCGGTCTCCTTCTAACCTCCGTCACCACACCAAGCATGGGTTACAGAAGTTATGTGTCTGTGTACAGCGATGGTTCCAAAGTATTGAATTACGAAGTGGAAGGCCATCTTAAGAAGAATGCACCCTACGCTCTGCGGTTCATCGATACCTCCGAGGGAAAAACTGTTTCCTTAGAGTGCCACAACTGCGAGAAGAAGATCCACTATGCCTTATCTAACATAAATCTGCAAGATATTCAGTTTGTCAGACCCCTGGCGTCCTGAGAACGTTGACTAAGGGGTAGACAGTGCCCAACACGATGTTGCTCCAGATCAAGTATTTCAATTTCTTACTAAAAGGGGCTTGTTTATCGTTTTCTTCGAGCAACAATACTTCTTCGCAGCAGTAATGCAAAAAATACGAAATGATGGCTATATGTAGTACAGTAGATCCCTTGAGGTGCACTTGGGCGACGTCTTATCATGTATTATATCGGATCATATCCACCGTGATTGGATGTTCAGCGTGGATGAAAACAGAGTTTTAGTGCAAGAGGACGATCAAACCGATGCCAACTCTATTCGGAAGCAACATCTGGTAGTGGACCTTGCCACCTATTGAAGCATTTCCTGCTCAACTCTCGATATGCCAGGACCGGAGTGTGTACCGCTTTATTGATTCAGTCTTCAGCAGTGCCGCTGCAGCATTCGATCCTACAGGTGCGAAAGGTACAACGGAGATGTCTTCACCGATTTGAGACTTAAACTAAGAATTGACGCCCGGCGTTGTAGCAGAGATTGCGACAAATGTCAAATACCTCGAACGACACCGATCTCTTACCCAACTCGAGAGTGAGGAGCTTCTCACCTTTCTGCTCTAATCTGATATCTTCTTGCAGGTATCCACTATGTGATATAGATTTTGTTTGGGATAATCAAACGCCAAACCTACAGCAAAATCTAGCTATTTTCGCCGTTGCAAGGAACATAGGAACCAGCAGTGGCAGAGGGTTCACATAGTCGGCCCAGCTCCGCTCATCAGAAACTGCCAGTTTTGCTGCCAAGTCATCCTCTATTCAACGGGTAAACTCTACAAGAGCCCGTTCACACAGACCCCATCAACGGATAGCAACTTTCGACGGGTGTTAGACTTCCACTCCTTCAGTACCACAGATACTTATCGCCGATTGGCGCCTTACTGCGGATGCTAGACCTCCGCTCCTTCGGCTTTTATGGTTCAACACAGTCTCCGCCTAGAACCTTTTCAGTATAATGTCCAGCAACATCCCACTTGATCTCAATCAAATGGATGAAATTGCCTTTCATGTCCATCGGGGAGCTGCACAAGGGCATCCATACAGAATCCAAGCTGTGCGGGTTATCAAAACAAAGTATGGTCGCAAGATCATTGTCCACATCGAGAACCACAAGTCATTTCTATTATTCAATTTCGACGCCGTGTCTCAAAAGAGCATTGACGAGATGAACTCCGTTCCACTGTGCATGACTTACATAGGGGAAGAAGAGCTAAGAAGGGATACGAGAAGCGCATCGTTAGGTTCTCTCCTTACCCACCCTAACCATTATTTGACTTCGAATGACCTACTTCCTAACAGTATTCCTCCTATCTCCCTGCAATCAACATGCCTTGTAAGACTGACACTTTTATCAGTCATTGCAAACTTCAGCCAGGATTCTCTTCGACGTGGATACCACCTAAATGCTGCTGGCGACTACGCCAGAGAGTGCCAAATCGTCTCACAAGGAGATAAAAAACTTGTCACCATCGAGGTACCCTCCAACGATGCCCACATCGTCAAAATCAGATTCCTCACAACGAAAACCTCGCCTTTCGATTATGATACAAGATGCACCGTCTATTTGGGGCTCAACAAACTAACCTCCATAGACATTTTCACCTCTTCAGATCCACTCCTGCTGGCGACATCATTCGCAATAGCATCACAGCACCTGTTACGTTCCCGACCAATGCCGATGTCACTTTAATCACCTGCATTTTAGCTGTGTTACCAGTAACGAGCGTCCAACACACAATATTTGTGGCGGTAGTGTCCTTGCTAAATTCTGTCCTATTTATAGTGGTACGTCTTCGTTCAACATCATATTTGTGTAATGTGCTTCGTACATGTGTAATGAATAACATTCATAAACTTTTTTATCCAACAGTTTGTGTGCTGTGGTACATTAATTTTAATGTATTTCCTTAATTGCTCTTGTTTAATTGGTTTTCGATTTATACTTATTTTTCCTAATATTGGTTTTCGATATTCTCTGCCGCCACCACCACCACCACCTCCTTTTTAGACCTTTTTTCAGCTCCATTTCATATTTCTACTCAATTTTAAATCAGCCACCATTAATCAATATTTATTCACATTTTTTTCGTATTTCCCGTTGTTTCTTAATCCGGTTCGCGACACTAGCTCCATTGCAGGCCTGGCGCGGTAACCATCAAGCATTTCCAGCATTTTCTTATACCAGCTGCTTGCTTACTTAACGCGACACTAGCGCCACGTTTTTTGGGTATCACATCATCCCTTCCTTCTCCGTTTCTTTTCTTTGTTAGCATCCATCTTCTAATACACTTCGTGCTCGTCCGCCAGGTAGTACTACCCCGATTTAACCCTAACCCTGTCCTCTTCCCTTCCAGATTTAGTGCTTGTCCTGCAGGGGTATTCACTTCCACGATTTGGCGCTATCCTGACGTTATCATACCCCCTCCCTCCCCATCCTCCAGGGTATTGCCTTACCCCATCATTGCTGTCCTCTTTTTTTATATTATATGAATTAGGGTTTAGGATTATACTTATTGCTACCACAATAAGTTTTTCTTCTCTTATTGCGGGCATTTTATCCGGCTGGTTTAAGGTGATACTAACCCATCGCAGGGCTGGTGCGGTACAAAATTCAAATTTCCCATCTTTTCTTAATCCGGCGGATTAACGCGACAATGGCGCTTAATTCCCTGGTGGCAGAAATATCGCTAATCCAGACTTTCAATCCGTACGTATTACTAATGCTGATTATGGATTGAAGGAACCTTTGTGCCTTCTTACTTTGTACGATTTTAATTAGAGTATGCTTTGCATCAGGAATGACCTTGATTGTTTTCAACTGTTTCTTTAAATTGTATTGGTTTCCTTCCTGTTGCGGAGATGTATTTTCTAGCGTTCCTGTTTCTTCTTTTTGTGATTTTGTTTATAACTGCGCTTCATTCACCTACCTAATTATTATTCCAAGATTTTCTACATCCTTTGTAGCTCTTGCGATTGAATCCTGAATCTATGTGGTGGTTTCATATCTTACAATAGCATCGTTCGCTGTACGTCACAACAGTCGTTACAAGCTCACTCTTAGAATAACACTTTGTCGCATTAGAAACGTCATAGCCGCTGCGTAACAGCTTCCCCATCAGGGCTGTTCGTCTTCGCGATATACAGCAAGTAAATCAAGATCAACCGCCATCAGCTTCCCTTGGGGTTGACGCGGAATGCGGTATATCACGTCGTTATACGAGTGATTCCCATACGGGCCGTCCCAGCAACAGTGAATTCCCTTTACTACTTATGGCACAGTAGAGCCATACGTGATCACCATCCTGGAATGGGGCGCTGGCCGCCAGACGGTCATAGCATGCTTTCATCCCGTCGCTTGCCATCTTCAGGTGTCACTTGGCAAGGCGGTGGTTGCCTCTCAGGCCATTCGTTGGCGCCCCAAGATTTTACCGTTTCATTCGGCCCCGACTGCGTGACTGGCCACGACTTGCCGCGCGCAATGTTGCATTGCTAGCACCACCTCTCCGTGTCACTTCGTAGATGCAACTAATAGAATCGGAGACGTAGCTTCTTCAAGTTTTCATTCACGCCCAGGTGCGCTACTGTAGTACCGATATGGGTTTCCTCGAGGACTTCCTTCATCTTACTCCTCGGGAGCGGCAGCTGTTTCACCTTGGTCTTCCTATCTGGGAACTCAGACACTCAAAATACTATTCCTGTCCACCAGTGAGTCTCACTACGCCCAATAGCTCTTATAGGTCGGGCCTCTGGGAGAAACATCGGCCCACGATTGTCACACGCCAGATTCTTTATCCCTCAGGATCGGTACTTGTCTGGATTCTCCGGCTACTCCTTCTTCAAGGTCTCTCCTCCTATCCGACTGCAGATAACACATGCGTAGGGCTGCATTACTCCCTTTCGCCTCCACCTTCACGGATGGTTGCAATTTCTTCGCACGGTCTTTGGGAAAGGGAGTCTGCGTAAGAATGACGTTCTACTGTCTGGCTCTCGGTTATGAAGCGGGTGGAAAAGATGAAGGTGCCATTTTGGTCCTCTTCAAATGGGCTCTTAGCAGCTTTCCTGATCCCTCACAGTTTGCTCTTAGGTGTCCAGGCTTTCCGCAATTCCAGCAAGTAGGTCTACAGTCCCCACTTCGGTCAAGCTGTTCCTGTCCTTCCCATCCGTCACTGTTCCAAATGCCATCTTTGCTGCTGAGGAAAGCGTGGGCTGCCTACCTGGAAATAAATTTTGGTGGTAAATTCGTCAGCAACCGTTGAAATTAAACTGAGTTTTATTTATGGACGCTTTCTAACTCCTGTGGTCCTTAGCGTCCCATTCCATATTTTGGGAGTGAGAGACTGGTAATTTTGCTCAGAGGCCCCTTTATCAGGTTTGAAGTTCTTTTACGTGCCATAAATCTACGACACGGAACTACCGGCTTTACTTCTCTTCCAAAGGAAGCCATGCTATGGATTTTTATACCCGAAAAAATCCATCGCCCTCTGCCGAGTTTGAACCCACGACCTCCGGAACTAGGAGCTAACATGGTAACCACTACACCATGGAGGACGTCAGTCAGGGTCCAGTGCGCTGGCTGCTCTACTTTCGTGGCGAATTCCTGTAAGCTGTCCTCCGACTGTTGCACTCTTGCTTTCAAATGGATCCGGCAAACGGTAGCCAGGCTATGTTCTCCATGGTGACTCTCTAACAGTTTAATTATATATTCGGCCTAGCCTCCGGCGGGGAAGGTTCAAAGTGTTTCCGCTGCTTGCTCCAGCAGGGCAGCCAAACTGTATCGTCCTGTCCGCCGGCGTCCATCCATTGTGGATAGCCATGTCCTCAAACTGCCGCTTAAACACCACCAAGGAAAGTGCCGTGAAATTTTGGTAGCTTCACTGCGATTAGGCGATCTCGTAATTGCGGGAACCTCTACAACTTCACCAGGGATTTTGTCTTCTAGGTCGCGGCGTCAATTTTCTTATTTTCACTCATCTGTTTGTCTAATCGTTTTTCTTCCTGATTTAGAAGTTTTTTTTCACTGTGCCACTATCATTGCCGAATTTTCCTTCGTCTACTGATCTGACAGTTTTTCTTGCTGACATAGACGCTTTTCATGGCGTCCACTTTTCCTTCCATGTCAGATTAACTTTCTTCTAGCCCATAGCGGTGTAATCTTTAAAGTCGTTCACCGTTGGATGTATCTCGGACGTTACAGTCTCAGTGTAAGAACTGTATTCGATTTCATCTTCTCCATTTCCTTCATTTTTTCTTTACTCTGTTCATGTCCGTCTGCATTTTCTCCATTGCGGAGTTCATTGTCAGAATTTTACTTAACATTTTCTACATTTCAAAGTTCTTTTCTGTCTGCATCATCAGTTTTCATAGTCTTCATTTTACTTAATTGTTGAAGTGTTTCCTCCATCGTGGCGTTTAAATCACATTTCTGACACCAGTGTGACTTTATCCAGTTTTCACTGTCAGTTCACTTAGTTCTCACGACGTCGGCGAGATGAAATATGCGCAATGCAGCCTCATTTTCTGTCTCTTCACTCGTCCTTCGTGGCCTAGGAGTACCATGCTGGCCTCTAATTCCCGAGGTCGTGGGATCAAAGCCGGCGGAGAGCGATGGATTTTTTCGGATGTAAAAATCCTTAGCATGGCTTACTTCGGAAGGGAAGTAAAGCCGATGGTTCCGTGTCGTAGATTTTCAAGCCTTATAAAGAGGCCTCTGAGCAAAATGTTCGGTATTTACTTCCAATATACAATGGAACGCTGAGGACCGTAGCAGTTAAAAACATCCATAAATAAAGATTCAATTTCAGTTGTCTCTTCACTATCTGTACGTCACAAACTCACCCATAGAACAGCATTTATTATCGCATCATAAAGGTACTCAGTATCTCACTAACTCACTGACTGGTGAGCACACTTGCTTAAATAACCGCTGGAGTTTTTGAGAGATTTTTAGAATGTTCAGAGGGAGCAAGTAAAAGGTTCTGGAACAATCTAGTCATCTCCCGATAGTGCTTGTACTGTTTATGTTACGTGAGAGCACTTATCTTGAACCGACCAGTTGATCAGTCAGTGTGTGCCTTCATCCCGATATGCTCGGGCAAAAGCTGCTGCGTTACAATACAAATAACCCATTTATAACAGAATTTACAAACTCTCTTCCAGTATTGAATGACAAGATACAGGGCGCTCCAAATGCCAAGAAAATGTCAGCTAGTTGAAAGCAGCTATGAAGCAGTTACAGTAACACAAATTTGGTAAGATGGTTCGGATAAACATAATGAAGCCATATCATTGAGAGTGCTTTTCAATTATGTCTACCGGGCTCAGTGTATTGTGCAGTGTAGAGTGCAGAATGGGCTTAGAAAAAACATTTTCTTCTTTGTACTTCTTTTGTTTGCATGTTTTGTATGCGAATAGAAAAAGGTTTATCATTTCAAGTGTTATATTGGCACCTTACGCTTCCAGCATTTCTCTCCCTTCCATGTCCTGTAGCTACATGTGCACTTTTCATAACATTGAATATTTCCTCGGCTGATAAATAATATTTCACAGCTACGCCGGTTTAAATGAAGTTCTTGAGTCTGCCAAATGCTATTACATTAAATCATTTCATTCTTGAGTATGGCAAAGGCAACTTTAGCTTCTTCAACTTGGGCTAAAATTTTCATTCATTCATTATCTGTTTACCCTCCTCTTATGTAGGACTTACACCCCCAAGGACTTACAAGCGGGTGCCTGGGGTCAGAGGCCCGTCGAGGAGCAGACACTCATGGATCAGACAGAGCATCCAGGATGGGTGATCAGCCCGATGCCTGGTATGGGATGAAGGATGTAGATGAAACGAAATGTTGGTGAAATTAGGTGAAAGGAAAGGTGATGATGGAGCCGTTGATGGAATGAATGGCGGGGGAAACCGGAAAACCCGGAGAAAACCCGCCCAGACGCCGCTTCGTCCACTACAAATCCCACATGCAGGTCCCTGGTATTGAACCCGGGCCGCCTCGGTGGGAGGCGAGCGGTCTAACCACTCGGCCGCGGCGCCGCCCGGACTAAAATTTTACCATATTAATTTCTTATCATGACATGTTGGTTTTCTTTTCTTTCCTTCTTACCTTAGTAGATTTTTGAGGAAATTTCTTGTTGAATGCATTTCTTTTCATTGTAAATTAATGCAATTAATTCAGTAATCAGTACTTTCACTACTGAAGCAACCACACTACTTATAAGTGTACACCAACTCATAACGAACAATGACTTTAACAGTTATGCATCCAGATTTTAAACACTTGGAATCATTACAACGGGAATTTACTAACAGAGTTAACTCTCGATCTCACACAATTATATCAGCCAAAAACTAGAATTTTCTAAAGAGCTTTAGTTATTACTAGATGTAACTTAATTACATTAATGAAAACCAAAGTTACTAAAGAGCTTTTTCAGAGCTAGAATTTCCTAGTAATTCCAGGTTTTAATGGATTTTATTTCCAACTGTAACAATTCCATTTTCTTGTCCCTCTTAGATGATACCTTTTAAATATTCTAACAAACATTCCTCCTAATTTGGGTGTTCATTCTTTTATGTCATTGAACTTTGTTTTTCCTCTTGTGCTCTTTTCCGTAACATTTTAAAAGTGAAAAAAATTCTCCTCTTCAGATAATTTCATATATGTGATAATGGTCATTGGAATGTTGATGCAAATTCTGTAGTTGTGTTTATTGAATTGTGAAGCAAATCTTCTGTGAATATACATTTAATAGCCCAGCCAGCATTATCTTTTTGGCAAAAGATGTAGAAATAAGTTGATGTATCCCTCAAAATCCTTTGTGTAGGATTCCTTTGAGGATAGTGTGATGCAGCAGTTATGGCCCAAGCTTCAGCGGCCGGCATCGGACTGTTGGAAAGATAAATAGATAAGAAGCACTTTTGCCCAACGTAAATGCCAGAAATATTGTCAGATAACCAGAATATTCTGGATGCTCCCTTTTTCACTTGCAGACTTCACCATGTGCAATTCATTTCATATCTCCTCCATTCTAGATTTCACAGTCTTCGTTTCACTTAATAATTGTTTAAATATTTCCTCCATCATGGCCTTTAGATCCAACTCCTGACACCAATATGACTTTGTTAAGTTTTAACTGTCACTTTGATGATTTTTCTAGTACCAGTTTTCCCGTCACTTCACTTAGTTTCGCGACATAGCCATGTAATGAGATATGAACGAGAGCCTCTTCTTCAGGATGGTTCGCCCGCTGGGGAGTCGAACATCTCTAATCTCGTGCAGCAACAATACTCATTGCACATCACAGCAGTTGACTCAAACCGCGTGAGAATGCTCGCATATATACGCGGGTAATTTCAAAAGTGCTGCACACGGCGCATGTACGACCATTACGGTGGCGTGATCAGGTTGAAATTTGTCAGTTGTGATTCAGACTTTAACTTTGACGGTTGTATATGTGTTCACTGGTTCGTGTGGCTGTGTCGTGAGTAGTTCAATTTTAAAATGGAAGCTAAAACCAATTCAGGTCGGATTACGCATGGTGACCAGCGTTTCTACATAAAAATCGAATCCTTAAATGGAAAGAACCCAACTGGAAAGAACCCAACTGGAATTTACAAGGTTTTGAGAGAAGTGCTTGGGAATGCTCTATTGGATTGTAGCACAGTATTACGGTGGTCTGCTCGTTTCTGTGAAGATTGGGTAAGCATTGAGGGCAACCCAAGAAGTGGAAGGATCAACTGCAACAGACTACACCTGTCAGATTATTGTTAATGGCATTTTGAGAGAGGATCGACAAAATCATTCAGCAGTTGACACCAAAAACAACATCTGGAAATTAACCGAAGAAGATAGTGGCATGTCTAAGGTTTGGATGCTGCTTTAAATTTGATTTAAGTAGCAATGCATGGAAGTTTTGTTATTTTAATGAGATCTAGCATTTGTATATTTACTTCTCTCTTGAGAGTTCCAGCATTTCTTTGTCCAGAAAAAAGCCCTGCCTTCAATAATAATTGTAGTGAAGTGAGAATTAACAAACATGACTGCCTACAGTAATGTCATGTCTACATAACTACTTAAAATACACGTAAGCATGAGGCAGGTGTACTAATACATCACTGTTGCCAACTAAAACTTTATAACATTGGGCTGCTGTAGCACCCCTGTAAGCAATCTAGAGTTAAAACAGATTATTGTCTCTGTATCGTTGCAGAAAAAAATAGTTAAAATCTTATGCAGTCAACGTAAGCATTAAGAATGTTTAATTCTGAATAGAAACTCAAAATAAGGTAGAAGTACAAATTAGCTGTGTTGTAAATGCCATGTTGCAACAAACAGTCATGATATTGTAAACTAATGGTGTAATAAATTGGCACATAATGTCTTGCTTGCCCCTTTTGACACAGATCCATGGGGCTTAAACAAGCAAAACACTGGCCTGCTTATGAAGCATTGTAAACATGTTAAGCTGCGAAATAAAGCTAGCAGCTTCATCATAGTACATCACACAAGAATTCACTAAGCAATGATTCACCTTTATGTAGATGCTTAGTTCCCAGAGACTGCTTAGTCCAGAAAGTTCTCAAGTTTGGTACATTTTATCCAATGTTCAAACAGTTGCCCTCATAGGGGATTTGTTATTCCCATCAAACCAGATGGTCACCACAACAATGAGTTTGACGATATGGAAGCCACAATGGGTCTTACAATTCGATAATCTCCTCGTTAGAGTACCTATTTGATTATGTCTGCTAGTAGAATGGTGCAACTTCAGTGTATAAAAGGGAGGGCTCTGTAATCTCTATGAAAACATCAAAACTATAATTACTATTCTTGATTATCCAAAAATTTGAAACTTCCCCAAAAAATAAACATTTTGTTGAAAAACATCAGCATTTTATGTTAAACATATAAGTTTTTCTTAAAACATATAATTTTGCATAATTTTGTGAGGATGTGGTGATGACATTTCCAAATATAAGGCTTGAAACAAGTTACTTGCTTTATGTGGATTATAAACACATTTTGGGAATCCATAATTAGTGAAAGCTAATTATCCCAATTAATGACTTTTATTTAAACTTCTCACCTTAACAATGCTTAGCATTTCAGGCAGCAGTTTGATTTTTGTATGTTTTGTTTGTGTTCTTATTTAATTGGTTCAATAATATTTTTAACATGACTAGAAATCTCTCCTCCAAAGTTTGACTGTTGTTGTAGCTCAGTTGGTTGCAAGACAAGACAGCACCTGCCTAATGTTCCAAGGAATTTGATTCATACTGCTCTTGAGAAAAATTTCTTTGATAAAAAAGTTTCAGGAATTTAATAACCAGTAATCCTGTATCAGGGCTGCTATTAGGAAATGACAAATTACATGATCTACAGTTTCTGTATGATATATTCTATCATAATGAGCACAGCTATATGACACACAGATATGCAACATAAAAAGAGCTTTCCATACTCTGGAAAATCCTTAAGTAGAAATGCAAGTTCTATTTTAGGATCTCCTGACTATGCCTTGGATCAAAGAAAGGTGTCCCCATAGGATGTTATTTTCGGTGTGGCAGTCCATTTATACCTGTCCATAAGATCTTACTTTTTCATATTCAGCAGCAAATGGACTATTTTCCCAGATACATTCATTACAATTGGAATGAGGCCAGCTACTTAATTTAAATCTGTCATACAGGATTCCCAATAACATGAGTTAGTGGAGTAAACATTTTATACTACTTGTGCAGTTTTTTCTAGATACTAGAGGGCATATTACTATGCATTTGCACAGTTGAGAGCTCCAACAATACAAATCTACCTAGTAGAAACAAACGCACTCAACATTGACATACATAATTAATTTAAGGTAATAAATAATTTTCTACACTATTGAAAACTCTGCATGTGTGGTTTCATGAGCATATTATAATCATCTGCAACAATTTAACCCTAGAACAATGAAAATATTTTCTGTAATATATACTCCAAAGGGGGGAGGGGGTTTGTTGAACCCTTTACATTAAATAAATTTTAAGGAAGGAATATGAATATTTTGGTAGTTTCTTTTGCTGCATGTAAACTGCGTTTTATTGTACTTGGAAAGTATTATAATATACAAGAAGTTAAAATATTGAAAAATCTAAAACAAAAATGCAATACAAATTATTTGTGTAAGTTTAGTAAATGTTACCTGACCTACAGAAATTACTCAGAATTTTCTGCCTCAGGGCAACTAGCATATTTAATAAGTCTCTCTGAATATTTGTTACACTCTTTTCTGTAACAATGTGCATAACTCAAATTATTGTATTCTTTCTTTTGGCATCTCTGGCACAAATGTAACACTGGTGTTTTTCTGGAGTTGGCTGGTCTTAGTATGTTTTTACCTGTTTGATTTTCCTTGAGGATGGATTCTATTGACTGAAAACTCTGCTTGGGCATAAGAATAAGGACACATGATCTCAGATCACATATGATGAGCCATCCTGTTTACAAAGGAATTATGCATGAGCTCATTTTGAGTAACTTGTGAAAATTGTCAGTTTGATGATAAAAGTACCTGAATGCAAAGAAAAGAAGGCAATATATTCACAGTACTTCGTGAAGTTTTTAAAAAAATCAACAGGTTTATATTATACAAACTGGGAGTTCTCATGGCCGTTTATGAAATGCCCTTCCTTTAGACAAAAATGCCCATTCATAGTTTTTATGAAAACCAAACTAGACAAGTTTGAGATTCTAATATGCATGCTTTCACATGCAGTAGACAGATATGTATAAACATGGAACCATATGCGGGAAAGCTAGAACGCTTGCCTAGTGATAAAAGAGGTCCAGTAGCCATTGTGAAGCATTTTGCAGTGCTTGTAAAAATTCTTGGGAATATTACAACTGATATTACAGGGTGCTCCAAAATTAGACCGACAAACTTTGGGAGCTAATAGATAACATTATTTGGAACATGTTTTTGCTGCAGTACTTCATTTAAGTGCTAGACGAGTTAATGTCATTACTGCTTCCCACCCAGTTTGTTTAAATATGACAAAATGAACAACATAAATTACAGTATTGTATTTATCTCAGTAAGGTACATAATCTTAGTCCAAGGTACAAGAACAAAACACAAACACCTCAGTGTTTACAGCACACCACAGCTTTCCCATTCAAAGCAAATGTTGGAACGTATGTCCATTGCAGTGAGCACAAACAGTGCATTAGCATGCCGTATTCTGCCATACTCTCACAAAGACACTAGCCATTTCTCTGATTTCACCAGCTGTGGAGGCTATGCATACCACAAACTCTTCAGATTTAACAGGCATGTCATAAATTACAGAGTTCATGTCAAGTCAAGTGGGGGTAAGATCAGGGAACATGTACATTCCATGTTATAAATAAACTAAAGCCTGGCTGAAGTTATGCATGCATTCTGGAAAACAATAATGCACAATTTCAAGGAAGCTAACATTGAGTCAGTAGTAAACATAGGATAAATCAACTGAAGCATTTGTGTTTTGTTTCTTTCATGTGCTCTGTTTTGGTTCCTTGGATTAAGATTATGTACCTTGCTAAGACACACAATACTGTAATTTGCATATTTAAACAAATGGATGGGAGGCAGTAATAACATTAACTTGTCTAGCACTTAAATGAAGTACCGCAGTAAAAAAGTGCCTTAAGAGAAAGTGTTCCAAATACTGTTATCTATCATCTCCCAAAGTTAATTAGTCTAATTTTGGGACATCCTATATATTGCACCTCTATGGTTGGTAGAAACATATTTACATTACAGTATACTAGAGTTGGAGCTCGGTTAATCAAGAGCTTTATTCATGCATGTTTTTCTTTACTGATCCAGCATCTGGTAGAGGGTAGACCACCCTTACTTTGATGTCCCATATTACTAAAACAAAACTGAGAAGAATCTGTTGATGTTATCAACAGTGCACTAGGAACAAGGCAATGAAGGGGAGAGATGAAGAAAATCCACACAAATGCATATTAGCAGGCAATAAAAAGTGGAATTGACACCATTGACCGCATAGCTCAAATGTATTCTTGCAAGAGGAGAACAAAGAGATGTCCTATATCAGTGTTGTTGAAGTAAGTGTAGAAAAGGCCATTGCTAAAAATGTGATTGTAAGTAGTATTGGGTATACCAGCAGAAAAAGACCTGCATTGTTGTAAAGGCGATAAACACAATCTTATAAATAAATTACAGCACCGACTCTGAAGGGGGGATTGTTGAACCCCCACCATTTCTTATACAAGGCGTATTCCAAAAATAATGTCCGGTGAACAATACTTAACGGATGGTAGGCCTGAATGACGTTTCACGCCTGCAGCGCTGTCTACTGACTCCTGAGGAACCTACCGCAGTGTTGGTGTGACGCAGTAGGCGTTTGCAGTCGGTGAGAGCAGATCGCAATGGCCGCGACAATCGTAGATCCCGCCAGTTGTGAAGTGCGCTGTGTGATTAGAGTTTTGCAGGCAAAAGGATCGTCAAATGCGGACATCCATCCTGAGTTATGCCTCGTGTATGGTTCGGACATAATGAGTGACAAACAGGTTCGACATGGTGTCGAGAATTTCGAAATGGCCGCACAAATGTGCACGATGAACAGGGAGGGTAGGCTTAGTATCGGGACCGACGACATCGTTGAGCAAGTGAACCAAAAAGTTCAAAGTGATCGACCTTTGACGATTAGTGGCCTGACTGATGAATTCCCAAATGTTGCTGGAACCTAATTTTACAGGATTATCATTGAACAGCTTGGATATCGGAAACTTTGTGCGAGGTGGGTGCCAAAACTGCTTACCGGTCAGCACAAAGAACAACGAATGCGTAGTGCACAATTTTTGGGGTGCTACAGACGAGATGGTTTGTTTTCCCACATTATTACGGGAGACGGGATATAGATAGCGAACACCAACGCAGAATCGAAACCACCACCAATGCAGCGGTTCACCCAAACCAAAAAAAGTGTAAGCAATCGCCGTACACGAATCGCAAAAGGATGACTACTGTGTTTTGGGACGAAAAAGGCGTCCTTTTGATTGGCTTCATGGACCTTGGGTGAAAAATTACAGCTGACGTATACTGTGTAACGCTTACCAAACTGAGACGTGCGATCTAAAATCGTAGATCTAAAACTGTCGTCTGGCATCATCCTCCTGCACGACAATGCACGCCCGCATACCGCTGCCAAAACCAAAGGGAATATTCAAGAGTTTCGTTGGGAACTCTTTGGCCACCCTCCGTACAGTCCCGACCTGGCACCAAGTGACTATTTCCTCTTCTTGCATTAGAAACGGTGGCTGCGTGGACAACGATTTCAAACCGACGATGAACTCAGGATGAGCGTTACCAACTGGTTCAAGTCCCAGGCGGCGTACTTCTGTTTCGAGGGGTTAAAGAAGCTGGTGTAACGTTACAGCAAGTGTATAGATGTGGACGGCGATTATGTGGAAAAGAAAGGTATATGTAGGCACATATTACTGTCAATTAAAACCTTGGCTCATGAGTGATGTTGTTATGACCAAACGGACCTTAGTTTTGGAATACGCCTCGTGTATTCTCACAAGTGCTTGCCATTATGAACAAACTTATGACATTATGGTGTCTTACACCATAAAGAGAGAAATTAAAAGAGGAGTTCACATCAGGTGTTTTCAACAACCCCTCGTCAGAGTCCTAAGGTTAAACAAATTCAATACTGATGATTTGTAGTGCACAAAGTAGTTAAAATCTAGACGATAATCTTGAATTCTTTTTAAAAATATTTCGTGAACAAATGATCTGTAGTTCTGTGGCAGGAGTAAACATAGGCTCATGTACCTCCTGGACCTCCGTTGTTTTCTATACGTTGTTGCCGGCTGCCAGTCGAAGAGCTGAAGAAGGAATTCCTATCCTATCTGGCTGGATAATAACTCTGGGATTTTGTGGGTGAAGGCAAAATATTAAACTGATTTTCCCATAACGTTGATTTATTGAAGAGAATTATGTCTATTCATGCGGCTAGCAATTTTACCTTATGAAGTGTTTTTTAAATCTTATAGCTTAAACCGTCCCTTATCATTTCGTGTTATTCTGTCGACCGAGTTACCCACATCCGCAGCATCTTCCACCTGGTTGCACAATTTAAATACATCACTGATTGTAATAACGGTTACTACGGTAATAGCACGTAAACTAATACCAAGAGAGTATCTCAGAGAGTCGTCTAAACTCGGGGTCTCCCTCCCTTTTTATCTGATTTCCTAATATGCCAGAATTTGCGCATTTATTTGCTACAGAAATGTTCATCGATTCTTAAATAGCATTACATATTATTACTATGACTACAAAATGTGCGAAATTTCTGAAGTCACGCATCCTGCTGACATATCCGCCAAAACCCAATGTCTCTGTCCTCTTTAGTGCAAGTTTCCTTTTCTATTTTACCACCTCCCTCGAGTTCCGAGAAATGGACCACTATTTCTCTCTCTTTCTATTTTATGAGGCTTAACCTGAACTCTGTGCGCATTGGCACGTGGTTGATGGACTTTCACCTTTCGTTTGCTAGCTCGGATGTTCTAATTATAACTATGTTACAAGTTGGTTTTACACATTTTAAATTATTCCAATATTTTAACATTGATTCTTATTCCTATTTCTAATATTTTATATGCTGTTATTTCCTATGCTTATTTGCTATCGGGCATGTCCCCTTACAAATGCCCCTCAGCTTCGTTCCTAAAATTGCGAACATAGTAATTTTTGGGACGTAGTTGACAGTCCCCAAACAAAACATATTTACAAATAGCTAAAGGTTGGTGAAATTGAATAACTTAGATGAATAATAAATTAAGTTATGTACATACTATTTACACTGTTGGGCTTTTTTCCCCTTGCATTTTCATGCTGCTTGTAAGTTTTTGTAGCAAAACTCGTTACTTTGCATTTTTACTTTCTTTACTACGTATAGTCGGTAAGTAGGGGAAGTATTGTATTCCACCCAAAAATTTGATACCGATATTTCACCGGAAATATATGTTTTGAGGCCCCCTGAATCCAAAAAAAGCATTTTTGGAAACATGTCCATCTGTGTGTGTGTGTGTGTGTGTGTGTGTGTGTGTGTGTGTGTGTGTGTGTGTGTGTCTGTGAACAGCATAACAAAGAAACGAACAGTCGGATAAACACTAAACTTGGTATTTAGGTTCAGTATCTTCCAAGAATACGACACGAAGGTTTTCAAGAAAATCTCCCCACCCCAGATTACCCTTTACATGGAAGATTTTTCGAAAGTTTTAATTTTATCACAAATGGCTCTAACGATTTTGATTAAAATATCATATGTTTAAGATACTTTTATGACAAATAAAATGTATATCTTGAATTTTCTGGGAATGTCTCCAAAATTATTCTTCATTGTGAACGACTTTTGCATAACTGGTAAACCATAAGAGATAGATAAAATTTTACTACACAAAAAATGTAGATCGCGTTAAAATACATAATTTATGTCATATACATTTTTTTGTTGTTGAGTGAACCATTTTCGAGATATTGCTTGTTATTCCCTTAACATTTTCAATGCTTATTTTCTCAAATGGGAATTCGTTATTCATTTTTACTTTCTCTACTACGTATAGTAAGTAGGGGAAGTATTGCATTCCACCCAAAAATTCGATACCGAGATTTCACCGGAAATACATGTTTTGAGACCTCCTGAATCCAAAAAAAGCATTTTTGGAAACATGTCCGTGTGTGTGTCTGTGTGTGTGTGTGTGTGTCTGTGTGTCTGTGTGTGTGTGTGTCTGTGAACAGCATAACTCAAAAACTAACAGTCGGATAAACACCAAACTTGGTATTTACGTTCAGTATCTTCCAGAGATGCGACACGAAGATTTTCAAGAAAATCCCCTCACCCCAGACTACCCTTTACATGGAACATTTTTCGAAAATTTTAATTTTCTCAAAAATGGCTCTAACGATTTTGATGAAAATATCATATGTTTAAGATAATGTCATGAGAAATGAAATGTATATCTCGAAATTTCTGGGAATGTCTCCAAAAGTATTCTTCATTATGAACGACTTTTGCATAACTGGTAAACCATAAGAGATAGACAAAATTTTACTACACAAAAAATGTAGATCGCGTTAAAATACACAACTTATATCATATACATTGTTTTTGTTGAGTGAACCGTTTTCGAGATATTGCTTGTTATTTCCTTAAATTTTCCAATACTTATACCTTTTCTCAAATTCGTTATTCATTTTTTTATGTCCTGGACATGCAAAGAGAATGGAATGCGCCACATAGCAACCAGCGATAAAATATTTGACTATCGCTTAAAAGCTACCATATTCCCCTTGCATCTACAAGAAAATTACAAATAAGATTGACATCTCGATATCTCGATTAATATGAAGCATATGGAGAATAGGCGTTTGTAAAAATAGATTTTACAAGAGTAGAGAAAGTCATGTGAGTGTAACACATCAGATTTTTTTGTCTTGGATATGCAAAGAGTATTAATCTGTGGGAAAGGGAATGGTGCTGCACCTAGCAACCAGCTATTAAGAGATACGTATGTGCTTAAAGGCTACTGTATTTCCAAATTGCCCTTGTAAATATATTATCCCCTTACATCTACAAGAAAATTAGCAATAAGACTCTGCAAATGTTTATCTCGATTAACATGAAGTAGATGGAGAATAAGCGTTTTAAAAATAGTTTGTACAAGAGTAGAGAAAGTCATGTGAGTGTAACACATCAGATTTTTTTTAGATGCACTAGAGAAAATTTCAGTTTCTATTTTCTTTGTTTTCGGGATTGGTGCCACTGTAATCCATTGTCCTAACTTTCCGAAAACCTTTGGGCTCTTTTTATTTACTTTTGCACTATTGTCTTAGGCCACTGCACTCGTGTTTGGTGTTACTTAAATCTTGTTACAATGAGTTGCTGATGCTGCAATGTCTTTCAGCAATTACCTGCTCTATTTGGGTTCTGTTAATATGTATTATTTACAATACAACATAATATTTATGAAACAATATTTTCTCTGTGAATTTACGTTTCTTAAGCTTAAGGGTGGGAAAACTCATTATTTACATTGCACTTTAAAATTTGCTCGTATTCCCTTCTTTAGTTTTACAAATTCAAACCCTTACAGTTATAAGTCCCAAATAATAACAAATTTAAGCAAATACATGTTGATCGATGACTGTTTTCAATAGTGGCATTCTTCACACTATATGGCCATTACTACCCCTTGGTAATAAATATATTTCTCTCTCTCTCTCTCTCTGTCTCTGTCTCTCTATCTCCCGATGTAATATTGTGATATTGTGCAGTTTGTAGCTCGATTCATTTTTAACATAAGAAAAGACATTGAAATATTATATACACTTTACCCTGAATTTTACTAGTTAATTCTATTTACAACATAGTTATGTTACACAATACTATCTAGTAATATAATAGATTACTGAAGCAACTTACTCATGATTTAAACGTTTTTAATTGTTTATGGTACCTTCCTCAAATTTTGTTATCATTTATACCCCTTAGTTCATAGGTGTGTGGGTGATAACGGATGGTCCTTTGTAGAGTAGGTTCATCCTATAGTAGGTCTTACTCCAAGCCTCTGACTTCTTTTTATTCCTGACCAAAACCAAATCACCGTTCTTTGGTGTCCATTTACTTCTGTGGCGCATAGCTTTTGCTTTTCTGTGTTACGTCTTTTTTCTGTAAGTGTGGGAGGGTTCTATAATATAATTGTTAAGCATTTCTTATATTACTTCCGCCGCCTGTTCCTTTATCGCAAATGTAAAATTCCTGCACTTATGGGCCCGGCGGAGGGTGATGGATTTTTTTCGGGCGTAAAAATCCTTAGTATGGCTTTCTTCGGAAGGGAAGTAAAGTCGTGGTCCCGTGTCGTAGATTTACGGCACGTAAACGAACCTCAAGCCTTATAAAGAGACCTTTGAGCAAAATTACCGGTCTTTCACGCCCAATATAGAATGGGACGCTAAGAACCACAGCAGTTAAAGAGCGTCCACCCAATTTAATTTAATTTTACACTTATGGGTATATGGAGCTATGTGTTTCACCTTCAATGAGTGCGTATATGCTGTGCAGTGTCCGGTTTTTTTTTGGGGGGGGAACATTTATTTTTGCACAGCACTAACGAAAGCATCTTTCTCTGCTGGTCAGATATGTCATGGCCTTCGGCTACTTCTCTACGAATTTGAGCGGCTATTTCCCTATCCCCAGTTACTTCGTTCTGATGTGCGAAAAACCTGTTCCTCGCTACCTGTGTTAAGTGTGAAGAGTCGCATATATTCTGAGTTATTGAATATTTGTGTATAATAGTTCCTGCTTTGAAATCCGGTTTCCGTTTGCAAAGTTACATTTCCCTGGTTCCTTGTTAGCATTAATTATGTCAGTCATTAGTCCCTCTTAACAGTAATAGTTTCAACAAAGAAAGTTTCTTTTGCCAATTTGTTTCTTACTTCTGTGGGCATGTTTGCATGATTTATTTATCCTTTAGTGAATGGCACTTTGATTTTTCCCTTCTCTAACGTTAAACATTTCTCTTCAAAATTGACTATTGCCTCCCATGTATTAAAACAATCTGATCCTACGATGACATCCTGCTGTATGCGTGGGATAACGAGAAAAATCACATTAAATATAGTATCTCCCATCTTTACAGAAAACATAGCCTGATGTTTCACTCCTTTACTTTTTGAAATTGCTACTGTGCAGTAAACGTTCTTAATAGGCAAGGACATTGGTTTTATTTTCTGATCTATTAATTTTGGAAATACTCTTCTGAGCAAACAAAAACATTTGTGCCCGTGTCAATTAGTACATTTGTTATGATACCCGTAATTTCAATAGTTATCCGAGGCGATTCATTAATGTCTATACTTGCATGCATTTTATGTGCATTGTTGTAATTCTGTTCCTTGTTACTTCTGTTAATCAGTGGAATGGGCCCTAAATTGGACGATTTGGTTTTGTCAAATTTTTCTAAGGTGTTCACCTGGCCCATGCAAAATCTGGGTGTGGTTTCCCAAATTCTGAGAAGTGCTTGGAACTTGGCTCTCTCTGTTTATTTCCGGGTTCGACCCCATCTCCTCCCATTGTTTGAGCTTTCAATTGTTTGGGAGTTTATCAGGTTACTTCTGCCAGAGCTATTTGAGTTTCTCCTATACCTGTTATGGTTTTCTGTATACTGATTTTGACCTTTGATTTTAAAACGTTTCTACGGACATTGTTATAATTTCCATTGATTGTTGTGGCATCCCGTGCAATGAACATTGTTGATTGTAGCCTCCCTTCTATACGGTCTCTGTTGTCTATCCCCATAGTAGTGCTGTTGCCTTCGGTCTGGCCTGGGCGCCTGGTGCCTATACCTTTCCCTTGGAGAATTTTGGTTCCTTACATTATTGAATCAGGGGCCATGTGTCCCTGTCACCATAAAGTGATGCGTTCGTTGGCTGTCTTGAGAAAAATTATTCTCCCTTGAACCTGCCTGCCATGTATTGACCATGCTGGGTTTCTGATCAAAAGCAGTAGTCAATTCTAGCATATTCACTATGGTTTGTGGTTGCGCAACAATAAGTTCATTTCGGATTTGTGCGTCAAAAGGTTCATTAGTAAGCCAATTACCTCCCTATATTTCATGGGTGGATCGATTTGTTAGCTCTTTTTGGTCAGTTATAACACATAATCTCTAAGGCTACCATGCATAGTGAAGTTGTAGCGGCCATTGTTAAGTTCTAACCTAACTTTGTTTATTTCTGTTGGACCTCAATATCTCAGTAAAAATGCTTGCTTGAATTCATCATATGACAAAGAATCCACCAGGGTTAATCTTAGCCAGTTCAGTATGCGCCCCTTTAAACCTTTCTTAACTACTATTAGTTTTATTTCATCAGGAGTGGCTTTAAGTCTGAAATACTGCTATTCTTTTGCATGGTCCCCCTCACCCTCGCCAAAAGATGGCTAAGATAATTCCTTTAGCAAGTGCAAATTGAAATTATTATTGCTACTGTGAGAGCAAGTGGCCTGTGGAGTCACACTGCAAGCATGCGCATGATTATAACTACTATTGCATTGTTTGAGGCTTTGCTGGAGGGCAGTGGTGTGCTACCGGTGTCCGCCAACATTTCTTGATTATCACTGGACATGCTTTGTGCAGAACTGTGTTCCAGCTCTAGTTTCTGCATACTCTTTCTTATTTCTACAATTTCTTTGTCCTGCTCATTATTTATGGTTTGCGCTACACTCCTTAGTTATACTATTTCTTGATTACTTTCTACTTGAGTAGCAATGGCAGTTCTTTTTACAGCTCCTAACTCTGAATTTACTCGGTTTTCCAGCGATTGTTGCCCTAGTTCTGCGATTTCCTGAAATTGTCTTAATTGTTTCTGAACTTGTACATTGTTTGTAATTAGGGTTTCTATTGAGCATTTACATATTCTGAAAGTTTGGCAACCTCCCTTTGTTTACATTTAATTCGTTTTAAGCTAGCAATATCTGGTTGCATGCTTGATTACCCTAAGCTAATGTGTTTCAATGTTTTACTATTATTCTCTAGCTTGGCTTCTAATTTCTGCTGTAACTGCTCATTAGTTCTTGCTAATTGTTCCAGTAGCTGTCTATTTGACTCATTAAGAGTGGAAGCTATCATGGACTGCAGTATCTGCTTCAGGTTATCAGGGCCTTGTGCGATTTCAACTACAATTTACTGTGGGCTGGTTACAGATTGTTGCAACTCAGTTTGTATACCACAGATACAGCAAAATGATAGCTCCAATGGCTTCTCTCTCCGTTTGGTTATCAGCATTCATATTGTTTGCCACTGTAAGCATTTTAGGGCTTCTGAGCAGCATGCACGTACAAGAATTTTACAACATTAGAATATGTGTACTGTTGTACTTTACTCTGTGTCATAAATTCTTGAAGCTCTGGTAGCTTGATTCCTCCTTGGTGGTGCTGGGTGGGTGATGCCTTCTTGATTAAAAACACATTGGCATCATTTGTGGCAGGAGTACACATAGGCTCACGTACCTCCGAATCTTTGTTGTTTTCTAGATGTACTTGCCGGCTGCCAGTCAAAGAGCTGAGGAAAGAGTTCTATCCTATCTATTTGGATAATAACTCTGGGATTTTGTGGGTGAAGGCAAAATAATAAACTGATTTTCCCATAACCTTGATTTATTGAAGAGAATTATGTCTATTCAGGCGGCTAGCAATTTTCCCTTATGAAGTGCTTTTTAAATCTTATAGCTTAAACTTTTCTGCTATCATTTCATGTTATTCTGTGAACCTAGCTAATTTATCACATGATCTTCCTACCCACATGCGTAGCATCTTCCACCTGGTTGCACAATTTAATTAAATCACTGATTCTAATATATTTTTTTAATTTATTTATTTTAAGTCACTTTAACTCACAAATCACATAATCTTCCTACCCACATGCATAGCATCTTCCACCTGGTTGCACAATTTAATTAAATCACTGATTCTAATATTTTTTTTGTTGAATTTATTTATTTTAAGTCACTTTAACTCACAAATATCTCTCTGCAACTCCCACATTAATACATTGGTGGTTTAACAGTAATAGATTTTTAGAAATATACATACATAATATCATTTGATGTTAAACAGATAAAGGTTTTATTTTGTGATCAATACTTTTTTTTAAGTTATAATTATATTACATTTGTTTTAAATTTTATTATACAAATGTATATTATGTAAGAATATTATAATATTTTTATACATTATTGAAATTGGACAAGAAATTAAATTGTTAAAACCTGTCAGCTTTAATTCAGCTGTAGAATTGGTAATTTGGGAAAAGATTTATATTTACAAAAAAGAAGTTCATCTGTTGAATTTTGAGATCCCACTGCCAAATGAACTAATAAAGTTATGTAGATCTACCACTAGAGAGCATCAAGGTCGCAGTACATTAGCTAGTCATCAGTCACCAAACAGCTGAAGATGGAGACGAATGTCTCCGAAAAACATTTCCTGATACCAAACATCTGACATACCTAAGTGAAGTATGTGTTAGTATGTGACTCTCTATATATTTTAAAATGATATAATATGTTTGGAACTCATAATCTAGCAGATGATTCTGTGGTAATATATCAATATCTTGAAAATGAAGGAAGAAAGGGGCCAAATGAAGTTACATCAGTGATTTTAAACTATATAAATAACATTCTACTTGAAACCATACAGATGATCTTTTTCTGCTCAGCGACGGTTGTTCTGCTCAAAACAAAATAATGCTCAGTTCTTGTATTGTTTAGTACATGTGCTCAAAATTTATAAAAGAGTTACCTATTTAGTTCCAATAAGAGGGCACAGTTACTTGCCAAATGACCAGGATTTTTCACTTATAGGAAACAAAAGACGGAAAACAAAAAATTCAGAAGTTGCCAAAACATGGTATATTAAGATTCTTGAAGCATGCAAGTTACCCAATGCGTCCAGGTTGAAAGCAATGAAATATTACGATTTCATTGATATGAAATGTGCTACCGTGCCTTTCTTTTAAGATCTCCTAAACCACTCCTCAAGCTGCAACAGGTGCGAATGATCAGGATTGATGCAGCAGTCTCGCACATTATGCTGTGGAGTTCATACCATGGTCCACATCATTCATATATGAACTTCCATCACAGACAACATTTTAAAACTACGTCCATTGTACAGCAGTAATTCTGGTATCCAGCCAGCAAAAGCCAGAGATCTCCTGAATTTAACTCAGTATTTGAAGAATCCTAGGAACAAGGCTTTCTATGAAGACATCTGTAATGCTCATCAGCATTGTGATGGACAAAACAATGTTATGAACACAGAGATTGATGAGGATGACAATAGTGATGGCTGTGAAGGTATTTCTTAAGTGGTTTCAGCTAAGATTAACATGAGTATTTAATCCATATTTACTGAAATGATGCATGAAGCCATTCTTTTATTTCTATAATCATGTATTTGCTAAATTCGCTTGATAACAATAAAAAAATACCGTTTATTAAAAATTTATGTCTTATTTCTACAAGACCAGACAAGTCCAATAGTTTTTTGCATTTTACCACAAAACTACTAATTATTTTCATATGAATTAACATAGAACATAAAACTACCTACATCCCACTTTATGTTCAGTTTTTACAGCTTAATTGGTTGTCATATGTAGATGGGAGGAATTTTATTTTTAATTCCTGAAAAATTAGCTTTTTAGACTTGTCTGGTTTTTGTACTCAACCCCTTAATTTAAAAAGTTCATGAATGCAAAATGTTATGCAATTGATTTACATATTTGAGATGCACATTAAGTCATGAAAACAAATTAAGCATATCTCAATCCATGCCATGTGTAGAAAGTAAAGAATATCAGCAGTTTTCTCAAAACTCAGTAGATACATTTGCTGAATGCACAAGTCAATAGTTGCAATTATTTTCTGACACAGGATACAGTGGGAAGCTTACTAACCAAACTGAACTAGGAAAGATGGGAGCTCTAATTATTATCATACTGTTTTTGCTGAACATACTGGGAGTAGAAAATGAAGAAACAAAGATAGAAAAGCAAACTCTAAATTAAAAGATTATTTGCCATCAATTAAATGCACAGGTCTAGAGTGCAACTCACAAAACACCAAAGGGGAAAGAAATGATGTAATGTGGCTGTGATGTCTTACAATGACATCAACAGATATCACAAGCATTTCCGTCATTGAACAAAATAGACCAAGATCACTTCTGTGCTCAAGTGATCAGTGTTCTCAACTGCGAGAGAACAAATTGTATGTTGCAAATAAATGTTTGTTTACATAACTTTAACTGCCCCACGTATGGGAGCCAATTTGCAATAGCAATTTTACGTGTTTATAGCACCACGTTGTGGAAGCCAATTTACGAGAGCAAATATGTGTTTACCTCACGCGAAGCCATCTTGTGTGACGTCATACGTTGGTTGGTTCATTTGTTCTGTTTGTAGATTCCTCTGGCGTAGCAATTTGTATCAGTTTTAAATGTCCACCGGCTAGCTATCATCTGATCTTGGTAGGCATGTTTTTCTTACAGGTTGTGAAGCGGAAAGGAATCTTTTATCCAAAAATTACTAGTGAAGAAATGTGTTTTATAATGTTTTATTGTCGAACACGTGCACTAACACATTTACATATTAATCTGAATACTCGCCCAAACTGAAACTGTTTGTAATAACTTCTCACTTTTAAATCACGTACTTCGACTTTGTGTGTATTTAACTGTATAATATTTTATAATAATTCTCGTGTAACTTGACGAAATGAAGGACTGGCTGACGATGTGTAGTGTACACGAAATTTTGATGAACTGAGCGGCCGACGTGTAGTGTACTAAGAATCTTGTTGAACTACGGGATCGACGTGGAGTGTACGGAGAATTTTGTATAACTGCGGGGCGACCGACTTCGAGCCTGGCTATTTATGCGCTTACCTCAAGATACACCTAAAGATTATAAATGAAATGCTATTGGCTAATAAAACGCGCCAACATTAGCGTCTATTTTACTATCCAATGAAAACCACTAATACATATTACTTTTAGAGAACATTCTGGAAGCTTTTTTACTGAAAAGGCGCGAAACATTACGTAACTTCCTGGTTCCCGGTAACGATAAACAACTCATCCCCTTGCTGCAGTATTGCGTTATTGTTAACAGTTTCAGTAGAGCCGTATATTATTATTTACCAATAATAATTACAATTATTAAACCTCTGAAATCAATGTTACATAAAAATACATATTCATATTAAAATAATTATTTACATTTGAGTAATTTATGATACAAATTACCGTATCATATGCCCCACTAGAAACATAATTATAAATACTTATAACTTGTTTGAAAATTTTATAATTGTGTTTTTTAGTCTCCTAAATCTTGGAACACACGCTATCACTTTCACTTTACACTTCACACGCATTTAACACATGACATATGTTTTATCTCGCCACTACTTACTGGCTCTGGTTTAATTAATTTAGATATTCATCTGACATCACAAAATTTTTTTTATAGCAAATACTTTACCCTAAATTACCTATTTACTGCTACCAAATTGTTTACTTTAAACTGTTGACAAAAATTTATACATTTAAGATTTTTGTAATTATTATACATATTTACCAAAATATTCACCCTCAACACAAATATTTACATCTCTTAAATCTAGATAATGGTTTACATTTTCTGTTTACTACATAAGTATTTGTTTCAATTATTTTTAAATATATTTACCAAATTTTTTTTTGTTATTTTGTACTTTGCAAATATATTTACATCTCTTAAATCTTGACAATGTTTCACCTTTTCTGTTTGCTACGTAAGTATTTGTTTTGAATTATTTTTACCATTTTTGTTATTTTGAATTTTATTTTAACAATACTTTTTGAATTGTATTTACGTACTTTTAATTTAATATCATCTTAAGTTTCAATCTTTGCATTCTTATTTTTCAAATATTGTTACAGTTACTAAAAATTTATTTATTCATTTTTTTTAAACATTTCTCTTTTTTTTTTTTTATTTTATCATTTATTTCTCTTTTCAAATGATATATATATATATAGTTAACCCTCTTACGTTCCAATACATTTCTCTGCAAGTCGTCTTTAACTATCCAGCATTTACTTTACATCACATTGCTATTTACCCTCCTGGATCAAATTGTGTGTGGCTAAACATTACTCGTAGCCGTAACCTAACCTTCAAATTATTGTTCATGAATGACCTCTTGTATTCATATGACATTTCGTTCCCTGATAACATTTGAGAACAATCTACAGTTTCTTGAACAATACATCTTTTAACAACTGTCATTTTCAATTCATCTGCTATCTTTTTACTTTGAAAGTACTCTGACAAATCTGTACTAAACTGTACTGGACTGGAGTTTTCATTCTGAACATCTTGGTACAATTTATTTCTTTGCATTACTGTCTCATTCTGTATTTCTGATATTTCCCCTCTGAAATTAACCTGCGCCTCATTTACATCTACATTCCTAACCTCATTTATCTCTCTTAGTTCACTTGAAATACTACTCATTTGACTTCCTAACTCTGTACATTCTACATTAACCTCACTTTTAGTATTAACCTCACTTTCTTTGTTATCTATTTCCTTGCTCATGTCTAGCATTTTCTTTGAAATTTCTCCTATCTTACTTACTATTACTTCCTCATTTTTATCTCTCATTTCTGGCATACTACTATCTAGCTTCGTAACTTTCTTTTCACTTTCTTCACTGCTTTGATCTACTTTTTGCTCTAATATATCATTACTCCTACCAATATTTTCAATTGATTTCCTATAACTCTTTTGCATATCTTCCCTGTTTTGATCTATTTTCTTTTCTAATTTCTCATTATTCTTACAAATTTCTTCCCTTATACTCTGAGTTAATTTTTGTCCTAATTTCTCATAACTCTTTTGCATATCTTCCCTCATTTTCTCATTATTCTTTTGCATATCTTCCCTTAATTCCCTACTCATATTTCTCAGCATTTCCATCATCACAATAGTATCAAGATTAACATTTCCTGCTATTCTACTCTCACTTTCTGCACTAACATTTTCATCTTCAAACCCCAAAAAATCTGGGCTATTTCCTGTACTTTGTATTGGATCACAGCTAACTGTTACACTATCTCCCTCCATAATTATTTCTTCTGTATTATTGGTAGCCATTGTTTTTATTATCCTACCGCTCCTCATTAACATTTATTTGCTTTTTTTTTTTAACAAAAAAATTGAGATTTTCTAACCTTACTTATGCTGTCCATTGCTGTTACTTTGATGTCCAGCGTTCTGCCCCATTCTCCTAGATTTGATGTCGCTTCTGCGTTGTGTTGTGATGAATCTACGTCGTTTCGATGCTTTTGCGTTGAATTCCCTGTTGCCTCGTAATCTCGGAATTACGATCGAAGTCTGTTGTTCCTGTTGTTTCTTGAATCTGGGTCTTGTAGATGATTTCACCGCTGCATTCCTCCTTTGGTCCTCTCAATTCTTCTTGGTTATTTCTGATCCTTTCCTGGTTACTCGAGTTCCTTTCCTGGTCGCTTCGCCTTCCTTTCCTGGTCATCTTCGCCCCACGTCCTGGTCATCTTATTCCTTTCCTGGTCACTTCGCCCCACGTTATGGGTGCCAATTTGCGAGTATAACAATTTTACGTGTTTATAGCACCACGTTGTGGAAGCCAATTTACGAGAGCAAATATGTGTTTACCTCACGCGAAGCCATCTTGTGTGACTTCATACGTTGGTTGGTTCATTTGTTCTGTTTGTAGATTCCTCTGGCGTAGCAATTTGTATCAGTTTTAAATGTCCACCGGCTAGCTATCATCTGATCTTGGTAGGCATGTTTTTCTTACAGGTTGTGAAGCGGAAAGGAATCTTTTATCCAAAAATTACTAGTGAAGAAATGTGTTTTATAATGTTTTATTGTCGAACACGTGCACTAACACATTTACATATTAATCTGAATACTCGCCCAAACTGAAACTGTTTGTAATAACTTCTCACTTTTAAATCACGTACTTCGACTTTGTGTGTATTTAACTGTATAATATTTTATAATAATTCTCGTGTAACTTGACGAAATGAAGGACTGGCTGACGATGTGTAGTGTACACGAAATTTTGATGAACTGAGCGGCCGACGTGTAGTGTACTAAGAATCTTGTTGAACTACGGGATCGACGTGGAGTGTACGGAGAATTTTGTATAACTGCGGGGCGACCGACTTCGAGCCTGGCTATTTATGCGCTTACCTCAAGATACACCTAAAGATTATAAATGAAATGCTATTGGCTAATAAAACGCGCCAACATTAGCGTCTATTTTACTATCCAATGAAAACCACTAATACATATTACTTTTAGAGAACATTCTGGAAGCTTTTTTACTGAAAAGGCGCGAAACATTACGTAACTTCCTGGTTCCCGGTAACGATAAACAACTCATCCCCTTGCTGCAGTATTGCGTTATTGTTAACAGTTTCAGTAGAGCCGTATATTATTATTTACCAATAATAATTACAATTATTAAACCTCTGAAATCAATGTTACATAAAAATACATATTCATATTAAAATAATTATTTACATTTGAGTAATTTATGATACAAATTACCGTATCACAACCAAGAGGTCCCGAATTTGATTCCTGGTTGGAGCAGGGAATTTTTCTTTAACCAGAATCATTTCCTTTCCTATGCAGAGTATATGTTTGGGAGTGAGTGTGTTTAAGAGTAAAATGTAATAAAAGCCAATGCTAAAAAACCTACAGTTCAGCAAGTAAAACCATCATAGGTTGTTTCTTAAGTCAAAGCCCCTGATATTACCTTAGAAGTTAAAGGGTCTGATACAAATGAAGCAATAAAAAGAAAAATGATAAAAGGATATAGACCAAGATCAGTTTTCTTTTGAGGTGCATAAGTATATCATCTCTAAACATAGGGTGGTGAAGAGAGAGTCTGCAAAGATAAAGCAAACTATCAAATAAAGCAAAGAAAATAATGGACATGTACTGGGGATTTGCACTGTAAGCTTCAAAAGACAGATTATCTTTCAAGTAAAGTAAAAGATATTTAAAATCTAATGAGGTTTTTCAAAATTCCAGAAGGTGAAAAGGAATGTTTTAAGGATGTGCTAGAAGAGCTATACAGAAAAACGCAAAGGATCTGAAAAACAGTGGTCAATAATGAATTATGAACAGTTAGAGAGATGTCATTTTGCTTTTTCTATTTTGAAAATTGTATTAATTTAATTGTGCATTATATTGTTTATATATTTCTGAGTGATGTGCAATCATATACTCAAACTCTAGAATATGAAATGAAATAGGTATGCAGAGTTTCTAGTATATACATAAGATATGTTGCTAAATGCATGTAGCCAGAAAGAGATCATGACTGATATATTGTCACATACTTCAAGATGTCATAGTGATTTTTGGTTTTGCATCCTATATTTAAATATAAATGTATCAGTTACTATGTATGTATTGTACTTAATTTATAGTTTCATTTTTAATAATGCAATATTATATACTCATGGTATATTGCTCCTTTAGAGGGTAGTAATTAACTGCACCTAAATAATTTCAGAGATTATAGATGTATCTGATATAAACAATTTGAGATAGGCAATGCATGGTCCACACCGCTAAACATAACACAGTTACAACGTTTTAAATACATTGGTATCAGATGCTGATAAGTTAATGGTAAAGCAAATCTAGAAGAAAAATTGGCTTAGAATGTCTTTAAAACGCTGCACGAATATAGAAATATCAATTTTCAGCAGCTTGTTATCAGCATTTTCAAGATTTAATGCCACAAAAATCTCTCAAATCTTGAACTAATCACTTGACAATGTGACACCGAACATCAACTACCTACCTTCTTGCATTATGGAGCCTACTCTTTAACTGCTCATGTGGCTTAATGAGTAATGCCAAAAACTGATGTCCTGAAGGCCATAGGTTTGTTTTCTATCATACAGTTAATTTTTTTTAAATTCAATATATATACTCAGGATGCGATTCTGATGGCCATTGCAATGACACCACTATCATTTCCTTGATTCGGCTCCCTGAGGTTTGCTAAGGATTGTCTGTGAGACAACATGGAGAACATGTACACCTTCCCTGAACTTGCAGATATCACCTTATATATGGTGAATCAAGAAATAGTGGTTTAGCTTGAAGTGGTATACTTGTAATGTTTATTTATTTATTGTTTATTGAGCCCCACGTTTGGGAGCCAATTTGTGACGGTATTATTTATAATGTTTGTGTATTTGTATTTACTCCACGTGGTGAAGCCATTTTGTGACGTGATTCTTTGTTAGGTTTGTTAGCTCCATCTGGTGTTAGCAATTTGCAGCAGTATTAGTGTTTGTTTGAAAGAATGCTACTGTTATTTTATTTAATTTTGGTTCACTGTCCTCCGGCTAGCTATTATCCTTTTGGTCGAGCACTTCTCTTTATACAGGTTGTGTAAACGGAAAGGAGTCATTTATCTAAAGATAACAATGATGAGGGAATTTGTTTTACACTTTTTATTGTCGCACACATTCACTATCACATTTACACTTTGATCTTGACACTCGCCAAACTGAAACTGTTATAATAACTTATTTACTGATCATTCTTAATTCGCGTACTTCAACTTTTTGTGTGATTAACTTTACAACACTTGAGATTTTTCATAACTCTGCTACGGTAACCTGCGAATCGATAGCCGACGTGTACTGTACAAATATTTCTGCTGGACTGAAGGCGACGTGTAACATACAAATGTTTTCGACGAACTGACGGACTGATGGACTTTACCTCTAACCTAGCCCTTTTTATACTCCTACACCCCGATATGCCTAAAGATTATAACTGAACTGCTATTGGCTAATAAAACGCGCCAACATTAGCGTCTATTTTTATATCCAATGAAAATTATGAACACATATGCTCTAGGGAAAATGTTCCAGCAAATACTAAAGAAAAACGCGCCAATATTACGTAACTTCCTCGTCTCTAATAATGATAAACAGCTCACCCCCACGCTGCATTATTGCACGCTATTATTGTCAGTTTCAGTAAGGCCGTATAAACTTACTTCTCAACAATAATTACAATCAACAAACATCTCAAATCAATGTCACACAAAAATGCATATTCATACTATAATCATTCTTTACATTTAAATAATTCATGATACAAATTACTGAATCATATGCCCCACTAGAAACATAATTATAAATATTTACAACTTGTTTGGAAATTTTATAATTGGGTTTTTAGTCTCCTAAATCTTGGAACACACGCTATTTATCACTTTCACTTAACACTTCACACGTATTTAAACACACGACATATGTTTTACCTTTTTCTTGCCACTATTGACTGGCTCTGGTTTAATGTGTTTAGAAATTAATCTGACATTACATATTTTTTTTATAGCAAATACTGTACCTTGAATTATTTATTTACTGTTACAAAATTAGTTTACTCTCTTATATTGTTGACAAAAATTTATGCATTCAAGAATTTTTGTAATTATTAAACATATTTACCAAAAATATTTACCCTCTACACAAATATATTTACATCTCTTAAATCTAGACAGTGTTTCACATTTTCTGTTTGCTACATAAGTATTTGTTTTTAATTATTTGTACCCCATTTTTGTTGTTTTGTACTTTATATTCACACTACTCTTGGAATTATATCTATGTACTTTTACTTTAGTATAACATTAAGTTTTAATTATTACATGCTTCATTTCCAATGCTGTTACAGTTACTAAAAAAATGTTATTTTTTTTTTAAACATTTATTTTTTTTTATATAATTTACTTCTCTTTACCTATGACATATATAAATAGTTAACCCTCTTACATTCCAATACATTGCTCTGCAGGTCATCTTTAACTATCCAGCATTTACTTTACATCTCATTGCTATTCACCCTCCTGGATCAAATTGTGTGTGGCTAAACATTACTCGTAGCTGCACCTAACCTTCCAAATTTTGTTCATGAATCACCTCTTAAAGGATTCATATGATATTTCGTCCCCTGATAACATTTGAAAACAATCTAAAGTTTCCTGAACAACACATCGTTTGACAACTATCATTTTCAATGCTTCAGGTATCTTTTTAATTTGAAAATATTCTGATAATTCTGCAATAAACTGTACTGGACTGGAGTTTTCATTAAATTTTGGAAGTGGAAAATCACTTAAGATATGATTGTAATTTTGCAAATTCCCTACTCCCATATTTAAATTCTCTAGTGTTACTTGTGCACTCTGAGTTTCAGCATTAGCTATAGATGAAGCTGCCGCATCACTCACATTATTTGTCATACTGAGGAACTACCTCTATCATTATTTTGAACATCAGATACATTCACATCACATATATTTACCACTGAATTCAATTCTAACCTATTTACAGTACCTTGCAGATTTTCTATTGTCTGTTCCAATTTTTTATTATTCTCATTTTGAACAACTTGGTGTTTGTTAATTTCAGAAGTTAGCTTTTGATTCAAATCTTTAGACAAGTCTTTAACTTCTTCAGACAATTTATTTCTCTGTGTTTCTGGCTCCTTCTGAATTTCAGATATTTCCCCTCTGAAATTAACTTGCACCTGAATTAAATCTGCATTTGTAGCCTCCATCATCTCTCTTAACTCACTTGAAATGCTACTCATTCGGCTACCTAACTCTGTACATTTTACATCAACATGTTGTATTTTATTATTAACCTCACTTTTTTGGTTAGATATTTCCCTGCTCATGTCTAACATTCTCTTTAAAACTTCCCCTATCTCATTTGCTACCATTTCCTGATTTTCATTTCTCATTCTCATCATACTACTATCTATCTCCATGAATTTCTTTTCAATTTCTTCCCTATTTTGATCTAATTTATGCTCTAATTTCTCATTACTCTTACCAATTTCTTCCCTTAATTGATCTGTAATACTCTTACTAATATCTTCCCTCAATTCCCTATTATTCTTTTCCATATCTTCCCTGTTTTGATCTATTTTCTTTTCTAATTTCTCATTACTCTGAGTTAATTTTTCTAATTTCTCATTATTCTTCTCCATATTCTGAGTTAATTTTTGTTCTAATTTCTCATTCATATTTCTCAGCATTTCCATCATTATACTAGCATCAAAATTTACATTTCCTGCTGTTCTATTCTCACTTTCTCAACTAACATTTCCTCCCTCAAATACTACATTGTTTGAGCTATTTTCGGTAACCTGTATTGAATTACAGCTAACTGTTACACTAGCCCCTTCCATTATGGTTCCTTCTGTATTATTAGTGGACATAGTTTTCTTTATCCTACCGCTCCTAAGGTACATTTAAATTTTTACACTTTTTTTTAGAATAAAAATCACACTTTTCTAACCTTTTTGATGCTATCTGCTGATGTTGCTTTGATGTCCAGCTTTCTGCCCCTCTCTCCTAGATTTATATGTCGCTTCTGCGTCGTATTATGATGAATCTACGTCGTCTTGGTGTCCTGTAGTTGAATTCCCCTGTTGCCTTGTAATCTTGGAATTACGATGTCCACTCATCCGCGTAGTCCGTCGTCCCTGTAGTTGTTTCTGGAATCTGCGTCTTGTAGTTCAGTTCACTGCTCCATTCGTTCCACGTCCTAGTTCCTTCGCCCCTTGCTGGTTATTCTGCTCCTTCCTGGTTATTCTGCTCCTTCCTGGTCATTCTGCTCCTTTCCTGGTCATTCTGCCCCACGTTCTGGGTGCCAATTTGGGGTGGTATATTTGTTAAGTTATTTATTTAATTTGTTTATTGAGCCCCACGTTTGGGAGCCAATTTGCGACGGTATTATTTATAATGTTTGTGTATTTGTATTTACTCCACGTGGTGAAGCCATTTTGTGACGTGATTCTTTGTTAGGTTTGTTAGCTCCATCTGGTGTTAGCAATTTGCAGCAGTATTAGTGTTTGTTTGAAAGAATGCTACTGTTATTTTATTTAATTTTGGTTCACTGTCCTCCGGCTAGCTATTATCCTTTTGGTCGAGCACTTCTCTTTATACAGGTTGTGTAAACGGAAAGGAGTCATTTATCTAAAGATAACACTGATGAGGGAATTTGTTTTACACTTTTTATTGTCGAACACATTCACTATCACATTTACACTTTGATCTTGACACTCGCCAAACTGTAACTGTTATAATAACTTATTTACTGATCATTCTTAATTCGCGTACTTCAACTTTTTGTGTGATTAACTTTACAACACTTGAGATTTTTCATAACTCTGCTACGCGTAACCTGCGAATCGATAGCCGACGTGTACTGTACAAATATTTCTGCTGGACTGAAGGCGACGTGTAACGTACAAATGTTTTCGACGAACTGACGGACTGATGGACTTTACCTCTAACCTAGCCCTTTTTATACTCCTACACCCCGATATGCCTAAAGATTATAACTGAACTGCTATTGGCTAATAAAACGCGCCAACATTAGCGTCTATTTTTATATGCAATGAAAATTATGAACACATATGCTCTAGGGAAAATGTTCCAGCAAATTCTAAAGAAAAACGCGCCAATATTACGTAACTTCCTCGTCTCTAATAATGATAAACAGCTCACCCCCACGCTGCATTATTGCACGCTATTATTGTCAGTTTCAGTAAGGCCGTATAAACTTACTTCTCAACAATAATTACAATCAACAAACATCTCAAATCAATGTCACACAAAAATGCATATTCATACTATAATCATTCTTTACATTTAAATAATTTATGATACAAATTACTGCATCAAGCTCTGCAGCACTGTACAAGAAATGGTGTCTCAATAGGTGCCAACCACATTGCTCCATTTTCCAGTCCATTGATATGCGTCCGTGAGAATATGGAACCTTCAAGGTAAACCCTGATACAGGAGTTTCATGCACGTGATGCACAGTGCAATCTGAGGAGAATTTTCTGCAAAGAATTGCAGAAGAGCCATCTATCAGCACATGTGCTATTGTAGGGCACTGGGTACTAACCATGTTAGCATGTGGCAAGCCATGCATGAAGAACAACTTTATCCATTTCACTGTCAAAAGGTGCAAGTACTAAGCCTTGGAGACTTTGGTCCTCAAGTACAATTTTATTAATTGGGCTCTGCTCCAGCAGCCTGAATTCTTTTTGTCAGTATTTACTGATGAGGCCTTGTTCACCAGTGATGGTCTAGTTTTCAACTCAGGAAACAACCTTGTATGGGACATGTCAATCCATATGCTGTGGAGTCGTCCTCTGTGGTGTAGAGGTTATCATGCTAGCCTCTAGTTTCTGAGTCACGGGTTCAAACCTGATGGATTTTTTTGGGCGTAAAAATCCTTAGCATGACTTCCTTCAGAAGGGAAGTAAAGCCAGTGGTCCTGTCATAGATTTACAGCACGTTAAAGAACCTCAAACCTGATAAAGAGGCCTCTGAACAAAATTACCGGTCTTTCATGCCCAATACGGAATGGGATGCTAATGACCACAGCAGTCTAAGAGCGTCCATAAATAAAACTCAATTTAATTTAATTTCACATGCTGTGGAGAAGAGTCACCAGCAAACATTCTCAGGGAATGTATGGGTCGGCATTATTTCAGACCATGTCATTGGCCCATATCTGCTTCTCTCTTGGTTAAATAGGTATGTTTATCTTTATTTGCTGCAGAACATTATACCTGTATTTTTATAAGATGTACCTCTGCATATTCATCATCGAATGTGGCTACAATGGGATGCAGCTCTGCCACATTTCTCCCTGGCTGTGCAAGAGCATTTGGACCAAATTTTTCTTGCCTGATGGATTGGAACGGGAAGTCGACAGCAGCTTGGCCGCCAAGCTTTCTGGACCTCAATCCAATTGATTTCTTTTACTGGGGTCACCTCAAGTCTATGGTGTATGAAACATCTGCCACCTCAGAAGAGGACTTAACTGCCCGAATAATAGCAGCATGTGATGCTATTTGACATACACCAGAAATATTGGATAGAGTATAACAATTGTTCCTTTGCTGCCGTCAACTTCACCATGAAAGTGCAGGTTGCTATTTTGAGCAGTCCCTATAAAACTGACATAAAGACTTTGATGTTTGTATGTTTTCATGCTTTAAACCACTTCCTAGTTGGAAGCATGTGATAGTATTAAGCATGATTCAACCTTTTGTTAGCAAGTATTGTAATTAATTGTACTGTAATGTTGAAATTAAAATGCATAAATTGAAACTGAATTTAAAAGTGAGGGTGAAAGTGCATTAATATGCCCTACTCAGGGGGAGGGTAAACGAGACTCAAACTTGAAAACAGTAACTACCTTTACTTGAAAGCTAATGTCATAAGCATTGCATCAGAGTGGTATGCTCTGAAACATCCTTTCATTTTCATGTGTTGTGCTCTCGAATGGTATCATCATGAGTCAGTGGCATACTGAAACTTATAGCCATAACTTTAAAATTTGAACAGATAGGCCATACATCCCCTGTTTCAAATTTCTTCTTTAAGACTTCCACATTCTCTGAAAATATTTTAGTGTGTAGTTCATACAAAATAAAGATGATTACATCAATGTAAAAATAGTATTAAAAATAAAATAAAAGGAGTGCATGGTCAGCACTATTAAAATATTCCTACACTATAACTGTCAAGTAAATTTTTATGGAGATAAAAATAAGAAGCATCTAAATAATATGTCAAATAAATTATTGAAATAAATACAACATGTGAAATAAAATCAAACTCCCATATTGTTAGGTTATTGTATAATGAAAATAGCTCAATAATCAGTGCATTAAACTTGACAATAAACAGTGATAAGCAAGAAGATATTTCAAAGCATTATACATTCAGCAGGAAATTATCAACATCTATTGGATTTTGAAAAACCTAGAATTTTCATTTTCCATTAGTTCATTATTTTAACAATATGAACCCCTCTTTTTTTAGTGCACTGAAACTGTTTTAGGAGGAGAATGTAGGACAAAAAATACACTACCAATAAAAAAAAATCTGTGTTACACTCACATGACTTTCTCTACTCTTGTACAAACTATTTTTACAAATGCTTATTCTCCATATGTTTCACGTTAATCGAGATGTTAATCTTATTGCTAATTTTCTTGTAGATGCAAGGGGAATTGTTAGGCTTTAAGCGATAGTCAAATATTTTAAGAGCTGGTTGCTATGTAGAGTATTCCATTCTCTTTGCATTACCAGGACAAAAAAAAATGAATAATGAATTCCCATTTGAGAAAAAATATAAGTATTGAAAAATTTAAGGGAATAACAAGCAATATCTTGAAAATGGTTCACTCAACAAAAAAAAAAAAAAAAAAAAAAAAATGCATATGACATAAATTGTGTATTTTAACGTGATCTACAGTTTTTGTATAGTAAAATTTTGTATATCTCTTGTGGTTTACCAGTTATGCAAAAGTCGTTCACAATGATGAATACTTTTGGAGACATTCCCTGAAAATTCAAGATATACGTTTTATTTGTTTATGGTACTTTAATCAAAATCGTTAGAGCCATTTTTGAGAAAATAAAAATTTTCGAAAAATTTTCCATGTAAAGGGTAATCTGGGGTGGGGGGGAATTTTCTTGAAAATCTTTGTGTTGCATCTCTGGAAGATACTGAACCTAAATACCAAGTTTGGTGTTTATCCAACTGTTCGTTTCTGAGTTATGTTGTTCACACACACACACACACACACACACACACGCACACGCACACGCACACACGCACCCACACACGCACACACGCACACACACACACACACACACACACACGTTTTCAAAAATACTTTTTTGGATTTAGGAGGCTTCAAAACATGTATTTCCGGTGAAATCTCGGTATCGAGTTTTTGAGTGGAATGCAATACTTCCCCTACTTACTATACATAGTAGAGAAAGTAATAAAGGCTAGTTTTTAAGAAAACATTTTGTGCATCTGAGTTTTGAAAAAAAGGCAGCTCAGTGTTATTGTTAGCAATCATTCAACCAAAAGAATATTGGTACTTTCTGCGAAATTGTTTTTAAACATTCTTCATTCATTGATTTTTCAGGCTTGTTCATCATAAACATGATTTACAACTTTTCCTGGTGCATTCTCTACAGAAATTGTTTTATTCAGCTAATTCTGCTGTTTGTTGTGAAGCTTGCCGGGAAGTATATAAAGTAATTATTCTACAAAGCAAATAAAAAAATGTAAATAATTACTATTGCTGTCAGTTCTCCATGTTATGTACAGAGTCAAATTGCATAAAACGATTTTCATTTATTTTCTTGGATGAAATTAAATGGTGGAACCTCAACAGCCATATTTTGTTCATTAGCCTTGATATTCTGACAAACTATAGTAAACCTTACTGCTGTTTATATAATTGTAAATATTCTTGTCCTATTAAGTAACTCATAGGTTTTTTCCACTATTGTTTTGGAATAATGCTATACCACACATCAAAAACTTTTCTTTGACCTTAGCATTCACAATGTTACGACAGCATAGTCTCCATTGCAATAAGGATGATGATGAGATGTTGCAATACTAAGTTCTCATTACTTCAAATATGCAACAATCCCCACATACTAAAAGGTAGGTTAAAAGATAAGTGAACAGTGGACATAAACGTTAGCAAAAAAGCTTGATATTGACAATACCCTGTCTAACAGAAACTTTGCTTACACCCACATGTGGCATCAGTTGGTATCTGCTGCATTAGTGCAGTCATTATTAGAGAGATAAAGACAGAAATTCTGTAAAGCAATAGGAAATATATGTTGCTAGAAGTTCTGAGTAGTAAGTACTCAACATGTGGGCTAAGGAACTCAAACATTTTTGGAAAGTGTGTCTATGCACAGTGCAAATGATGCTATTCTGTCCTTAACTGCCCTAGCAAAGGCATGCAAACTTATTTCTCTACAGTGGTGTATGTACACAGTACAGGCAATCCATTAAATAATAAAAATTAGTTCTGCAAATGCAAGAGAGTACAGCTGTTATTTCTAGACTTTACTTTACCTGCATAAATTGAATCTTGGTTGTATTTACTCCATATTTAAGCTAGTAACCCACTCAGTGTTGGTATCCTCGTTTACTCCTCAGAGAAAATAAAAATGTTACTACTTGAGTGCATTTGCTTGTTAGTTCCTTACTCTTCATTTGAAAATGCTGACCTCTTTTATAACTTCCAGATTTACTAGAATTTAATTTACTTTTAATGGTGCATGTTGCCCATTGTGTTTCAGTTAAAAATAATTATTTGAAAACTTTCACACCTATGCTAATGAACTTCAATGTCGCTGAGTAATGGTGAATGGCTCAATGAATTCATCAAAAAGATATCACAGACTTCATACATGCCATCAGGAAGAAACTCTGGCAAATGATACAGAATTGAGAAATGGGTAATAGCCCATAAAATATTTTGGAGTAAAGTGATAAGTGCAGCAAAATAGTGACTGTTAAAGGTTCAACTCATATTTTGTTGTAATTTTAAAAGAATAAATACTTACTCAGAGCTATTTAACCTCTTAAAGTCAATAGAGACAGAGTAGGGCTAATTAATGACATGATTAGTATTTAAAACAATTTATATTTCATTGCAAGTTTGGGGAACTATGTAAGAAAGGCTTCACCTGATATACCTGCTGTCTAGAATGCAAAACAGACATCATAGCTCAGCTGCTGAAGGAAGAACTGATGTGCAGTCAACCAGTTATCCTTACTCAGGCATAAATTCAGGCTGATCCTCTCCTCAGCCATGTGCGCGTGCGCTCATACACACACCTCTCTCTAAATGGCTTTTGTTTTTTTTCCCCAGGATTTGACATCAAAACATGTATTTCCTGTGAACTCTTTTCTTCAATGGATTACCCTCTTCTCTGTAGGACTTACACCCAAGGGCCTATAAGCCAATAACTTGGGTCAGTAACCTATCGAGGAGCAAGCAAACTTTTGGATTATAGTAGATCCAGGATGGATGATCAGCCCAATGCGTAAGGAAGAAAGAAATGAAATGTAGTGATGATAAGAAAATTCATGGATAAAGTTATCCAACTCAGCATTCACCTAGTGACTGAGGAAAACTGCAAATAAACTTTCAGTCAAATTGGTCGACCCCAGGGATTTGAACCCAGGACCTCCCAAATGCGAGTCACAAACATTACCGCAGCGCCACCTTGCTCAGTTCCTGTGTTCTCATTACATAAAAATTTTGGTGGAATACAGTATTTCCTCTACATAATATTTATAAGTGAAAGAGAAAGTAAAAACAGCTTTGTTGTCAAATTCAGAACATCCATCTATCTGCTTTTAATGCTTTCCTGATTCAGAATTTTCAATTCTTATACTTCTCTAAATTGACTGTGCTGTAAAATGGGATTTGGGGTTGTATCTTTCTTGCATAACTATGTTCATTTTATGTATTGAATAATTATAAGTTCTTTCATTATGCATCATATTTTATTCTTGGAAAATGTTTTATTTATTTATTTTTTTATTCATTTTAAATTTGGGAAGGAAATGTTCCAGGGCCTATGTTTAGTGTACCTCCCCAGCATTTACTAGTTATAAAGACATTCAGAGAGGATGGTTCTGGCAGGATTTGATGCAGACCTCCTGTTCCCAGTTTGTACCTTAACAACCTTTGCTACCTGTGTCGGTAAATATCCTCGTGTGTGTGTATTTTTTTTTTTTTTTCAGAATTTTTCTAAAAGAGTAGGCTCTTGGAAGCTAATGTACCTCACCATTCCTCCCCCGCACCCCATCCCCAAAAAAGAGAAGAGGAGAAGAAATGCCTTGAAATTTTCACTAAGCAGCAAGGAAGGGAGAAGGAAGATAATTTATAGACCAACTTCTACATCCCAGAATATCGCCACAAATTACACTTGACATTGGCAAAATTTGGAGCCATATCTGTCTCAGACTACATTGTAGTAGCTCTTGCTACAATAGCTGTCCAAATCTTTGAATACTTTGATCTCTGAATTTTATAGATGAAAACAGTTGCATTTGTGTACAGCATTCAAACAAGCTGTACATTCTGTCTTTAAAATTAAGTAAAGGTTTGATAAAAACATATTAATAGTTTTCCTTGTTAGGAAGGAGTAAACTGAGAGGATAAAAATTTAATAATAATATACCCATGGAAAATAACATGTGTTTTTTATTATATGTCCACTACTGCTTTTTTTTCTTTTTATCACATATATTTTGTTGAAGTCATCATCTGACACAGTAGGTAGCATCTGAAAGAGAGGAAAAAGGAAAACCTTTAATATATCATGTGTTTATTATCTTGAGAGTCCAGTTGTAACATGTAGAGCCATCCACATAGATTCTGGGTCACCTGAAAAGTCATAGTGGCATAAGTTCCACACTGTGCTGGAAAGGTAAGGGACTTAAGGTAGAAGAGAACAATATTATCATGCTAAAGTGGCATATATTTGTATTCATATTTTATTATTTAAACCTGTTATGGTTTATTAGGTTTCTACAGGCCTCCTGGCAGTGCACACCCTGCCACTATTTACGGGTTGTCTTGGCAATACTACATTAATTCAAATGTTTTGAGCAGCCGCACTTTGAAAGTTTTAACAGCTGTTAAAATTTATGGAAACAGTATAATAATACAGTTACTTAATAATAAAGAGGTTTTAGTTAGTAATTTATATTTCTTGATATATCAAGTTAAAGGCACCTATCTGGCGTAAATTAAAATTAAATTGAGATTTATTTATGGGCGCTCTTTAACTACTATGGTCCTTAGCATCCCATTCTATATTGGGCGTGAAAGACCTGAAATTTTGCACAGAGGCCTCTTTATCAGGTTTGAGGTTCTTTTGCATGCCGTAAATCTATGACATGGGACCACCGGCTTTACTTCCCTTCCAAAGGAAGCAATGCTAAGGATTTTTATGTCCGAAAAAATCCATCGCCATGAACCGGGTTTGAACCTGCGACCTTGTGAGCTAGAGGCTAGCATGGTACTACTAGCCCACGGAGGATGACACCTATCTGGCTGTGCACGGTATAGCTAATAGCTAGTGTATAAAAAAGTTATTGGGACTGTTGATATTTGCCAAACTTATATTTTACTAATTTTCTGAAAATATATCTAGGAATGTAATTTAATTTCTGCTGTTTGTTGAAAGAATGGACAGCCTACTCCATGCTTCATGTAGACATCTGTGAATGCATTATCAGAATAAAAATGCTGTGGGACAGGGTAGCACAGATAAAAGTAGTCTGCCTCCCATTTGAATATGATATATATTGACTGTGCAGATAAAAGTAGCCAAGTGGAAATACAGGGTAAAGTAAAAATGCAGAAGTGCAGTGCTGAAATGGACTCACTATTTACAGAAGGTGTTGAAAATGGACCCCTGTAGCATCAATATACAACTCTGCTTGTTTAATAATGTTCAGACACACTTGGCCTAAAGTACTGGTATTGACAGCGATGACTTTACAGCTGATGTTGCCTTTCAATTTCTATATTGTGTAAAGTTGTACAGAATAAAGTAAAAATGCAGAAGTAAAATGCTGAAAAGGACTCACTATTTGCAGAAGGCATTGAAAATGGGCCCATGTAGAATCAATACATAACTCTGTCTGTTTAATAATGTTCAGATAATACACTTGGCCTAAAGTACCAGTATTGATGGCAACTTCACAGCTGATGTAGCTTTTCAATTTCTTTATTGTGCGAGTTTGTTTCATACACCTTGCTCTTCAAGTGTCCCCAAAGAAAAAAATCACTGTAATTTCTGGTAATTGAACTAAGGAACTGTCTCTTTTTGTTTTGTACATATTCCATAGCATGCCACTTTTATCCAAACTCTGTATTGCTCTCTTTGCTGGTTGTTCTCTATCCAGAAAGCTGTCCCTGAAAATGTTGCTAATTTCCATAACTAAATCTCTTTTTACATGTACTACCACAAGTAAGTCATTTTGCAAATTGCAAGCAAACACACATAGGTAATTCAATCAACTGATATGAAATAAACTGAAATGATAAAAGAAGAACACTGACAATTAATTAGTACATAAAATTATCCATTGTTGTAGCTATTTGTACTCATTTTGATACAATAAAATATGATAATGCAATTTCAAACAGTCAAAACATTACATCCTTATTCAAATGGGAGGTGGACGACGTTTATCTGTGCCACATGCATAATAACACAGCCGCTTAAAGTTACAAGGAAACAAAGGATGTTTGAAACTTTATATTTTGACTTACAAAACAACAGGTGAAGGTGGGCGACTAAATGTGCATGGGCCATGCATGATGTACTCTCACTGCTTTCACTACTCTCTAATATTTCACAGGTGTCTTTTATGTATGCACTATTGATATGAAAAGTGATTCTTCTATTAAAAAAAAAAAAGCACATGTTCAAACATTTATACATTGCAACCAATATGGGATTCAGCCTGGTGGGAAACTTCAACATAAAACAATGAATATTTCTAAATGAGTGCTACAAAAAAAAAAAAAAAATCTTGACATAGATTGTGTGTTTCAATATGCTCTATTTTTCCTGCAATAAGTCTTTGTTTATCACTTAGTTGCTCATTTTACAAAATTACACAAAATTTAGTGGCAATGAGGACGACTTCATAGGCCATTCATAGTAAATTCAAAATATGCATTTTATTTATGAGGCCAGTATCTTATATTGCATTTTATAAAAATCATTGGAGCTGCTTTTGAGAAAATAATAAATAAAAATACTTTTCCCATGTAAAGGATTGTTTAGGTGGAATACAATACCTCCTTCCCCTACCACAGGTAAGTAGTAGAAAAAGAAAAGGAATTGTATAAGGATATGGTTCAAGGGCTTTGCATCCATATATGAGTAGTTTACAAGCACTGCTTTATATCCACTTTGAATGTTATAGTGGTGTACATATAAACTTTAGAATCATTTCTATAGGCAATATTTAGAGCAAGAATAGCTGTACCTATAGAATTCATTTATGCAGTCTAAGCCTTAGACATTTTATTTCTGCCAGACATGTATTATTCATTTCAAAGAACAACTCAAGTGGTCAAATGAACATATAATATATCATTAACATTAACAGGGGAGAATTTATTATATAGATATCTCTTTGTAAACCACAATCTTAAGGATACAAATATACAAGGTGAAATTTATGCACAAATAAAAGAATTTCAAATTTCAGAACTAATATGAAATTAATTTTAAGCAAATATTCGATTTGTTCACTGTATAATACAAGTTATGAAATCATATCAACATTTTTTGCAACTATAGATAGACCATGAGCAAACTAGGTGTGGTGTGCACATACATGACCAGAGCTTTCTCCCTTCCTCACCACCAGCATATCACATGACATGGTTCCCTCCTCACCTGCATTCAGCAGTCCAGTACAGTGGCAAATGTGCGTTATTTTAATGTCATCTTGCTTTTCAATACAAGTTAAAAGTGTCCAGAAAAATGAATTGTCAGCCTTCAAAGTCTTTTTGTGTTTGCGGTGAGTCACTCAGAGGTAAGGCTCATGAAATGTAATGTTGCCCAGTATTTCAAGAACATGAAAAAAACATTTAAAAATCGGGAAGAACGTTTATTGCAAGTGATTAACTGAATTTTTCTACCCTAGACAGAAAACCAGGACAATATCATCTTACAGTGTGCCCCACGGCGATGAATATGATGTGTTATATTGTCCAACAGATGTCACACTATGCCATGCACTAGCTCAATACATGTCACGTATGTCATATGTTTATGCTGCCAACATATAACAAATTAATGCCGCCAAAACGAAAATTAATGCCGCGAATGCGGAAACGACCACAGAGTGTAGCCCAGGGATCTTAGACAACCTGTGCTTTATGAATTAACGGAAGGTTACGCTTACATAAGATTTTTTATTTATGCAAGCTTTCGAAAGGTTAGGTTTAGGTTAGTTTTTTTTATATAAGCTTACGTTTCTGAATTCACGAAAGGTTAGGTTTAGGTTAGTTTTTTTTATATAAGCTTACGTTTCTGAATTCACGAAAGGTTAGGTTAGTTTTTTTATATAAGCTTACGTTTCTGAATTCACGAAAGGTTAAGTTTAGGTTAGTTTTTTTTATATAAGCTTACGTTTCTGAATTCAGGAAAGGTCAGGTTTAGGTTAGTTTTTTTATATAAGCTTACGTTTCTGAATTCAGGAAAGGTTAGGTTTAGGTTAGTTTTTTTTATATAAGCTTACGTTTCTGAATTCACGAAAGGTTAGGTTTAGGTTAGTTTTTTTTATATAACCATAGGTTTCTGAATTACATTTATATATATCCTTGTTTTAATTTGTTATCACTGTTTACATAAAAGCACGCGAGCGAAGCGAGCGTGCGTTCCTAAACTTACGTTTCTGATTCACGGGAGGTTAGGTTTAGTTTTTTTTATATAAGCTTACGTTTCTGAATTCAGGAAAGATTAGGTTTAGGTTAGTTTTTTTATATAAGCTTACGTTTCTGAATTGACGAAAGGTTAGGTTTAGGTTAGTTTTTTTATATAACCATAGGCTTCTGAATTACCTTTATATATATCCTTGTTTTAATTTTTTACCAAAGCTTACATCAAAGCACGCGAGCGAAGCGAGCGTGCGTTCCTAAACTTACGTTTCTGATTCACGGGAGATTAGGTAAGGTTAGGTTTAGTTTTTTTATATCAGCTTACGTTAATGGATTCACGGAAGGTTAGGTTTAGGTTAGTTTTTTTATATAAGCTTATGTTTCTGAATTCACGAAAGGTTAGGTTTAGGTTAGTTTTTTTATATAAGCTTACGTTTCTGAATTCACGAAAGGTTAGGTTTAGGTTAGTTTTTTTATATAAGCTTATGTTTCTGAATTCACGAAAGGTTAAGGTTAGGTTTAGGTTAGTTTTTTTATATAAGCATAGGTTTCTGAATTACCTTTATATATATATATATATATATATATATATATATATATATATAAAGGTATATATATATATATCCTTGTTTTAATTTGTTACCATTGGTTACATCAAAGCACGCGAGCGAAGCGAGCGTGCGTTCCTAAGCTTACGTTTCTAATTCACGGGAGTTTAGGTTTAGTTTTTTTTATATAAGCTTACGTTTATGGATTCACGGAAGGTTTAGGTTAGGTTTAGGTTAGGCTTTTTTTATATAAGCTTACGTTCGAATTCACTAAAGGTTGGTTTTTTTATATAAGCTTACGTTTCTGAATTCATGAAAGGTTAGGTTTAGGTTAGTTTTTTTTATATAAGCTTACATTTATGGATTCACGGAAGGTTAGGTTTAGGTTAGTTTTTTTTATATAAGCTTATGTTTCTGAATTCACGAAAGGTTAGGTTTAGGTTAGTTTTTTTATATAAGCTTACGTTTCTGAATTCACGAAAGGTTAGGTTTAGGTTAGTTTTTTTTATATAAGCTTACATTTATGGATTCACGGAAGGTTAGGTTTAGGTTAGTTTTTTTTTATATAAGCTTATGTTTCTGAATTCACGAAAGGTTAGGTTTAGGTTAGTTTTTTTATATAAGCTTACGTTTCTGAATTCACGAAAGGTTAGGTTTAGGTTAGTTTTTTTATATAAGCTTATGTTTCTGAATTCACGAAAGATTAAGGTTAGGTTTAGGTTAGTTTTTTATATATATATATCCTTGTTTTAATTTGTTACCATTGGTTACATAAAAGCACGCGAGCGAAGCGAGCGTGCGTTCCTAAGCTTACGTTTCTAATTCACGGGAGGTTAGGTTTAGTTTTTTTTATATAAGCTTACGTTTATGGATTCACGGAAGGTAAGGTTTAGGTTAGGTTTTTTTATATAAGCTTACGTTTGAATTCACTAAAGGTTGGTTTTTTTATATAAGCTTACGTTTCTGAATTCATGAAAGGTTAGGTTTAGGTTAGTTTTTTTTATATAAGCTTACATTTATGGATTCACGGAAGGTTAGGTTTAGGTTAGTTTTTTTTATATAAGCTTATGTTTCTGAATTCACGAAAGGTTAGGTTTAGGTTAGTTTTTTTATATAAGCTTACGTTTCTGAATTCACGAAAGGTTAGGTTTAGGTTAGTTTTTTTATATAAGCTTATGTTTCTGAATTCACGAAAGATTAAGGTTAGGTTTAGGTTAGTTTTTTTATATATATATCCTTGTTTTAATTTGTCACCATTGCTTACATCAAAGCACGCGAGCGAAGCGAGCGTGCGTTCCTAAGCTTACGTTTCTAATTCACGGGAGGTTAGGTTTAGGTTTTTTATATATAAGCTTACGTTTATGGATTCACGGAAGATTAGGTTTAGGTTAGGTTTTTTTATATAAGCTTACGTTTGAATTCACTAAAGGTTGGTTTTTTATATAAGCTTACGTTTCTGAATTCATGAAAGGCTAGGTTTAGGTTAGTTTTTTTATATAAGCTTACATTTATGGATTCACGGAAGGTTAGGTTTAGGTTAGTTTTTTTATATAAGCTTACGTTTCTGAATTCACGAAAGGTTAGATTTAGGGTTAGTTTTTTTATATAAGCTTACGTTTCTCAATTCACGAAAAGTTAGGTTTAGGTTAGTTTTTTTTTATATAAGCATAGCACGTGTTGAGTTAGAATGCTAAAGACAGTATTCTCACATCCCGTGCAAACCATTTTGCTTTATATTAAATACGCACTGTTAATTTGCACGCGTTGCGTTTCAACAAAATCGCAGAACAACAACAACAAATGGCGGTAACAACGGCGCATCGCATTTTTAGCCGATTTCACATTTTTATTTACGTTGGCAGTACCGAATTTGCATGTAATTTTTTGCAAAATGGCTACGTTTGTTTAGTTCCTGACGCGATTTTCCTATATAAGTAAAATACCTTAAACGGGCGGGCAGTTGGGCACCAGCTATAGACGAGACCACATCGTGTTCTAAGCTCACTCTTAAGGTAATTTATTCGCTTTCCTTTTGATTTTATAAGCATTTTCTACGGGCACACTATAACATAATATTAGCCGAAAACCATAGCCAAAGCTGTGCTAAATTGAAGTGGATACATTTACAGATTCTGTGATCCAACAAAACATCCATTTATTTCTAATGAAAAGGAAAATAATCGTACCAACCTTATTGATGTTAGGCATCATTTGTCAGAGAAGCTGTTCAAAAAGGTATCATAGTAATTAAATAAGTTTAGTTTTTTTTAATAAACGCTTAGGTTAATTAACCAGTGGTTACACCAATGCATGCTCGGTTCGCTCTTTAACGAGGTTTATGATTCACTACTTATTTGAGCTTTGGTATCTGATTCGCGGGAGGTTAGGTTAAGTTTAGTTTTTTTTAATATAAGCTTAATTTAACCATGGTTACGCCAAAGCACGCAAGCGAAGCGGGCGTGATTTCCTTAACGAGGTTTGACTCATTACTTATTTAAGTTTTGATTTCTGATTCACGGGAGGTTAGGTTTAGATTTTTTAAATATAAGTGTAGGTTAATTAACCAGTGGTTACACAATGCACGCTCGGTTCGCTCGCTACCTTAGCGAGGTTTATGATTCACTACTTATTTAAGCTTTGGTTTCTGATTCACGAGAAGTCTTTAACGATGCTTCAAGATGTGTCCGCAGTAGAAATAAGAACCGTTCCTCCATGTCCTCATATCAGCCTGGTTTCCATATCTTTCGCAACGAATTGCTCTTCGGAGTACACCGTGTTGCATTAATACTTCCGCTAATTTATCCCCCTTTTACCAAAACTTTCGAGTGAACGCTAATAATTGGTGCTCACACCGTTGCAGTCTATTTTGTAACTTTCAAAGTCAGCTTGAGGTTATTGAAACTTACACCAAACTTTTCCGTGTTTTCTACCCTCATTTCCCTACCATGCCCGAACCCATAAAAAAATTTCGTGGAGGGTTTTCTATAACTAGATCTAAGCTTAACAGTGCCCCACACAGTTATCATGTACCTACTCCATAGTAAATAGACGTTACGTAGATAAGAAAATTGCTTGGAGACATTATAGAGGCAGGAAAAGCTCACCAGAATGAAGATATTCTACCTTACAGCACAAAACATCAAGACTGCTTCGAAAACCAGGATGTATGGTCACCTTACTTATGTTTCCCTTTTTCTTGTAAATGAGCTACTAGCAGTAGACCTACTGTTATCTAACGACATTTTCCCATATTGGTTTGATATGAATTTAAATAGATAAAGCCGTCAGAAGCTTTTTTTGGGGGGGGGGGTTGAACCCTAAACCGCCCCTTCTAAATACGGCCCTGTTCCCTACATTTGCACACATTCTCTGCAGTACTTCGATAAAGTACCTGTTGTTTCCAGAACCTGCATCGAAATATCGCCAAATTCGCCTATATAAACAAGACACCAGTTGGAGTGGGTAGGCATCACGGATTATTCGAGACATCTACAGTGAATCAATTCCTTGAGTATTATGCATCTTAGGTCATCCTTTATGTACGGAATTTTGTCCCACTAGTTAAATAAGCTTAGGTTTCTGAATTCACGGAAGTTTAGCGCTAGGTTATATATATATATAAAAAATATATACCAGGCGAGTCTTCTCAGCCTGCAGATTGATAAGTTATGCAGTCTCGGCGTTGAACAGGCTTTACTGTAAACACTATTCACTGCATGCGTCATATCAGTTTCGGATACTTTGGTGTTCTGTGAGTTTCGGCGGAAATGACTGCTTTGCAGCGCTGTGCGTGCAGTGACTTGCACTCGTAGTACAACAGTGTGCGTGTTGGCCTTCAGTGGTGAAAGTCTCAGGTTCAAATACTACTACTTGGAGGTACAGTAGAGTAGGAAACGGATTCCCAGTGAGTTCGCCATTATAAAAATATGGGCCTAGATAGATGACCACCGAATACACCAGCCCAAACGTTGAAACCCCATCGGACTTGTAAGGCCGCCTCTCGCATCCAATGTGGGTTTACAGTGCTCCAGTAATGCACGTTGTGGCGATTTGCACGGCCTGTGTGGTGGAACCCTGCTTCGTCTATAAATAACACAGTCGCCAAGAAATGTGGATCTTGTTCAGTTTGTCGTATGATCCACCTAGCGAACGCCACTCTCCGTCCATTTCCCTGCTGCAGTAGTTCCTGGTGTAGTTGAAGATGATAAGGGTAAAACGTTGCATGATGTAGTATTCTCCACGCAGAAGATTGGCTATTATTGAAATGCCTGTGAATTGCGGATACTAAATGACATAGTCAGTCACACAATCCGTCGTTGCTTGGTCACAGACAGGGTCATCTCTTCGTGGATGTGGTGTCTTGTGCACTGTTCCTGATTCCAGAAGGCGGTTCGCAACTCGCAAAAACGTGTGATCTGTAGGAAGTGTTCTCTGCAGAAACCTCTGTTGCATTCTGCTGTGCTTCCCCGTATACTAACAGCATGTCCAGATACTCTCTATTTGAGAACATTTTTCTACGATGAGTACGAACGGTTGTAACTTCGTATTTATAGGCAAATCCGCTTTCCAGTGCACTCGGAAAGAAATCATGATTTGCTAGAACGTTCTCACAACATAAACATAAATGAATAAAAAACTCATTTATATGCAGGCGTGATTTGAACTTCCGACCTACACAATGACTTTCGAGCACGTTAACCATTGCACTATTAAAGTACGTTAACTTCGACCATCACTGTAGCCGTAATCAGCGGGCTAATCAACGCTAATTATATATATGAGTTTAAATTACCAAGGTTTCTGAATTTGCTTATTGTTATGCACTATCGACAGTACGGTGCTGCGCATTGCTTTATGGTCGCGGGACACAAAATAAAGAATAAGAAGTAAGGAAAACATCGCCAACCCGCGGATTTCGATTCTGATTTAGGTTGACACTTTCCATCGAGCATGTGCAGTAGTGACAAGGCTTTGCAAACACCTTGGGTTAAGCTTGGCCATAACTTTGTGAGCATTTAGCACTTTAATAAACATAGGTTCTTTGGTTCTAGTGCAGTATTTTAAACTCAAGTAGACGTGAAATAATTTTTCAGTGATAAAACTTAACAAAAATTATAGCTTTCAGTAAATATAGTTTCTTTAAAAATGCAATTACGGTTTGTATTCCTATGAGATATGATGCAAACAACTACTGTAGTAATATTATGCACTTCTGTTCCATAGGGACACAATACTATTTTTTCATTGAGTGAAGAAACCGCCATTTTGATAAAGAACCATAGTAGCATGGGGCCCATTTATTTGGACCAGAAGGACTGGACCCTCCCTAAAAATGCCGAAATATTGTTTATCGTATTAATAATAATAATAATAATAATAATAATAATAATAATAATAATAATAATAATCCAGTTATGCTGAGTAATAGCGGCCTGTCTTCTGCTAACACGGCACGAGCGCTTGGCACCAACCGTGCAAAAGGAATACACGCTGTAAGCATGACATGTGGCCAACACATGCACACAATGTAGAGCAAGCCATTGTAGTTTGTATACATTAGGGTGGCCCTTATAGGGCGGCTACATAAAAATATCAATTTTGAGCGCGCACACTGCTTTTTTTTTTTTTTTTTTTTACTTTTGGCATGTTTTGATAATGTGGCAAATTTCATTACAGTTAATTAATATTAACCTGTGCCGCACTGGGCTTAAATATCTAAAGAAACCAAAGTAGTGATAGAGTGTTTGTATTTTTCTATTTGCCATAAACATTGACACCAACCTATACAAGTTTTGCAAAATATGCTTACATATATTTAAACGGAAGAAATTTAAGTAATATTAATATGAATATCTAGTATTAATGTGTAATTAAGATGTAATAGAACATACAAAATGTGGGAATGCAGCTTAAATCAATACTAGTTTTAACACAAATATTTGTTTTTAGTGTTACTTTTTTCCAGCCAGGGTATTGTCTCCCGTGATCTTGCACATATCGCAAAGTGAATTGTTTTGGTTCTTCATCGACCGTTAATAGTTCATGGAAAGCCTGCGTTAACTTCACTCCTCTCTCTGCCGTATCCTTTACCACCTTAACATTTTTTCACAGTCTCTTTGGCACTAAGGTAGAAAGTGTTTGAGTCTCAAGAAATTGGATCCTTATTTAAAAAGTCTCTATGCTTAACTCCTTAACATGTGACTTCTTCAACCATCAACTCTTTACTGAAATGTACTTATCAATTCCCTTATCTGAAATAATGGAGAGATTCAAACCTCAGTCAGTTAGTAGATGCTTTTATGCGTTCTGAATAACCTATGAAAACAAGCTAAATTTAAAGTTATATAGTTATATTAGGCCAAAAAGGAAAACTTACCCAAAACTTTTGTAACTGCAACAGGCAGAACAGTGTACCTCCTTTAGGTCCCCAAGATTTCCCTCTCAGATTTCTAACCATACGTGTTTTTGTGTTATTGTTAAGGTTGTCGCAAAACAGTGATAATATACAAATCTCCTTATTTAAATACCATAAGTGCTGACAAAACTTCTTTAGAGCACTAGAAGAAACCCTTGCATTTACTTTTTCGTACAGTTTAATTCTTTTAAAAAGCACAAGTCATCGTAATGTGCGGCGATTGCTGGTGAACTCAGAAACCACCATTTTGCATATACTTTTACCACAAACAAACATCTATAAACACGGGACCGGGTCTGCCAACGCAGAGATCACACCCTCGCTTGACCCAGGATTGCTCGTGGGCCCTTTCCATTAGGGACGGTGCCTATTATATATACCGCCCCATATCTGATCGAGTTTAGGCTAGGACTTGTCCTGCCCCCTTCCAAACAGGGACGGAAGTGGATACGCCACTTACGCGCGTCATGCCAGCAGGGCGAACCTTACTGGGGGAGACTATCGAACAACCTCGGTGGAGGCGACAGTTTCTAGCTACCGTCTACCAGCTATCCCTCATGGCTGGTGCCGGAGAGTCTCCAGGCGTCTCACAACTCCACCTGGGCGGATAAACCAGCCAAGCGTACCCAACCACAAACAAACAAATGTTCTTAAGACCATCTAATTCACTAACACTGAGGGACAGCTAAGAACGAAAGAGGAACATCTTCATCCACCTTACATGATGCAAAGCTCCAGGCGGCCCTACTTTTAGAGTCAAGTCCACAGTTGTCCCCAGAAACATGATGCACAATTCAACGAGTTCAAGGTAATCATTTTTCAGGTGTTCTTCTTTTAGTGATTTTCGGAAGAAGTTAAGTGCTTCGTCAATTTCTACACCGCTGAAAGCCTCATGCCAATGTTCATGCTCATCTTCATAATTTGCTTTAGCCATGCCATTCCACTTTTCTCTAAGTTTTTTTTTGAAAAATGTTACATCGGGACTAACTGCCACTTGGGGTAACTCATTTTTGAATACACTCCGTAACACTAGCTCATGCATGTGATGACGGCAAAGGAAAAGCAGAAACTCTCTTGCTGTTAACTGTTCCAGCAAAGTAACAGCTCCACTGAAGCGACCTGTGTTGGATGCGGTGGTGCCATAACAAACAATTTGAACTTTCTCTTCCAGTCCCCAAACTTTTATGGCATTGCAAACTGCCATCCCACTACAATTCGGTAATCTAGGCACACCTATTAATTGTTCCTGATTTTCATAAGTTATGATGATTGGTAGTCTTTCAGCTCTTGAATCGCTGACATTTAACGGTGGTACCAGCTTACCTTCCTGATGAACGGTCACAAAAGTTGGATTCCTCTCTTTAAACAAATATTTAATATTTTTTGCTTGTTTCTTTCTGAATTGTTCTCGATATCTTTGAACCTAACTACGAGTAAGTGTTATTTCATTAACATTATGCCCCAAGGTCTCAGCTGTAGCCTCAAGGACGAACACAGCATCTCTCTGACTTAACTGACACCTGTCTAAAACGGCGGCTAGTTTTGATGACATAAAACACTTTCTTCCCCGTAGGATTTCCTTTTCTGAATTTATCTTATTTCCATTCAAGCTTGCATCACTACCAGAAATTAAAGCTGAGCTCGTAGAGGATTTTGTAAAAACGGTATCATCATCAGAGTCACTCAATTCAGTTGTTTCTTCAGACGAATCATTAGTAATTTCCAAACACTGAGAACTGTTATCAGCCTTCATGTTGCCTACCTCCTCTTTCATAACTCTAATTCTCGCCCTTTCCTCTTTTGCCGCCAACTTCCAGTCAACTCCTCCATGATAACCTCTACGGCCAGGCTCTCGTTGGTATAATAGAAAGAGTTTATCCTATTCTATTTTCATTTCAAAGCATTAGCATGGGCAACATCGAACAAATTATTTAGATTTGCAAATAAACTTAAGCTGTCGTTCTTTGTGGGTGTTCATCTTTCTATGAACACCTTCTTGCAGATTGAGCCATTGTGAATACAGGTCCGTAAATTTCTTTGTGCAATGAGGTAAAGCTCTTGTAGGAATTCTAGCCTTCTCCCAAAATATTACACATTCACGCGCAACTAAATTAGCAATTTCACTGTTAGTTTTACTTAGCGTATGTTATAAAACAAGACTGACATAACCTATCGATTGGATGGTAATTTATGTCCACTGATCTGGTGCGTAACTTCCGACTAAATAAGTAACTGTGTCTATACTTCTTAAACTACTCGCCATGAATAAATAAACATTCACAACGTTAACGGATGGAAACCGAGGCTCAACCGAAGGTGGACAGCATGGCAGCTAAGCAGGAATAAACCACATGTAAACAAAGACATGACCCAACTTACCGGCCACTGCGGCATTGGTTCCTCTTCTTCAGCTTCAATAAACTTCTTCTTAAAACAAAAGGAAAAAATCTGATGTGTTACACTCACATGACTTTCTCTACTCTTGTACAAACTATTTTTACAAACGCTTATTCTCCATATGCTTCATGTTAATCGAGATATCGAGATGTCAATCTTATTGGTAATTTTCTTGTAGATGCAAGGAAAATATGGTAGCTTTTAAGCGATAGTCAAATATTTTAACGCTGGTTGCTATGTGACGCATTCCATTCTCTTTGCATGTCCAGGACATAAAAAAATGAATAACGAATTTGAGAAAAAGTATAAGTATTGGAAAATTTAAGGAAATAACAAGCAATATCTCGAAAACGGTTCACTCAACAAAAGAAATGTATATGACATAAGTTGTGTATTTTAACGCAATCTACATTTTTTGTGTAGTAAAATTTTGTCTATCTCTTATGGTTTACCAGTTATGCAAAAGTCGTTCACAATGAAGAATACTTTTGGAGACATTCCCAGAAAATTCGAGATATACATTTCATTTGTCATGACATTACACTAAACATATGATATTTTCATCAAAATCGTTAGAGCCATTTTTGAGAAAATTAAAATTTTCGAAAAATCTTCCATGTAAAGGGTAGTCTGGGGTGGGGGGATTTTCTTGAAAACCTTCGTGTCGCATCTCTGGAAGATACTGAACCTAAATACCAAGTTTGGTGCTTATCCGATTGTTCGTTTTTGAGTTATGCTGTTCACAGACACACACACACACACACAGACACACAGACACACACACACACACACACAGACACACACACGGACATGTTTCCAAAAATGCTTTTTTTGGATTCAGGAGGTCTCAAAACGTGTATTTCCGGTGAAATCTCGGTATCGAATTTTTGGGTGGAATGCAATACTTCCCCTACTTACTATACGTAGTAGAGAAAGTAAAAAGATTAGGGGATGTGCGTGAAGAAATACGAAAAATAAGGACCACCCTAGTATACATAGACGGCATGTGTGTTATTATTATTATCATTAATTATTTTATTATTATTTATTATAATATCCGAATAATAGCAGTTTAACTGTTTTATCCGTTTAGTGTGAGGAGTGAAATAAAAATAAAAACTTCATACAGATATCTAACGTGATGTTCCCAACTCCTTAATTTTTAAGCAATATTTTGAGGGGAAAAGAAACTTTTAATGGAAATTATTTTATTTATTTACTTGTGTATGTTTAATGACGAGCTTTTGAGATTATCATTTAGTTGTGACAATGCGTTACTAGCAGTGGCTAGTAAGTGTTGCAAACAAAACATAAAGTTGGGTCTCCAACACACGAGGGACCCTCAAAGGATTTTATTTCTCTAACGTTTACAGAATTTTCTAGAGTCTCAAAGTGTAAACATTCAAAGTTTCGTCCATATCTGTTAATTTTTACTTTCTCTACTACGTATAGTAAGTAGGGTAAGTATTGCATTGCACCCAAAAGTTCGATACGAAGATTTCGCTGGAAATACATGTTTTGAGGCCCGCTGAATCCAAATAAAGTATTTGTGGAAACATGTCCTTGTGTGTGTTTGTATGTGTGGTCTGTGAACACTATAACTCAAAAACGAAAAGTCGGATTAGATTCAATATCTTCCAAAGATGCGACACGGAGGCTTTCAACAAAATCCTCCCACCTCAAACTACCCTTTACATGGAATATTTTGCAAAAATTTTTATTTTCTAAAAATGGCTCTAACGATTTTGACTAAAATACCATATGTTAAAGATATTTACATGACTAATGTGTGAATTTTCGGGGAATAGCCTATAGTCTCCTTCATTCGGAAGGAATTTTGTATAACCTTATGTAACTGATAATCGTTAAGCGATAGACGAAAGCGTACTACACAAAAAAATGCAGATCTTTTTAAAACACACCATATGTTTAAAATATTTTTTTTGTTGCATGAGCCTTTTTGAAATATCTGTCATTAAACGATCGAATGGTTCATTTTTGGTCATTCTCTTAAAGTTTGGTAAATTTTATAAAAATCTTCCATGTAAAGGGTAGTCTGGTGTGGGGGGATTTTCTTGAAAATCTTCGTGTCGCATATTTGGAAGGCACTCAACTTAAATACCAAGTTTGGTGTTGATCCGACTTTTCGTTTTAGAGTAATGCTGTTCACAGACATACACAGACTTTTTCTAAAAAGGCTTTTTCTTTTATTCAGAGGCCTCCAAACGTGTATTTCCAGTGAAATCTCATATGAATTTTTGGTTGGAATACAATACTTTCCATACTTACTGTACGTATTAGAGAAAGTAAAAACGTAGTATAAAAAGCAGAAAGGGTCGTTATATGCTGTCCTTGACATTCCACATTCTTTCCACGACATCACGAGAAAGAACTGAATGGGACAGTACTTCAAAGCTGATAAAGTATTGAAGAATTAAAGAATAACAGCGGATACCTCTGAAATGGTTTATGCAACAAAAACATTATTTGGAATACATTGTAAGTTTTAAAGACAGTTGTTGTAAGTTTTTGTCTAACTCTTATGGTTTACCAGTTACACCAAAGTCCTGCATAATTCATTCCGAATGAAGAGGACTTCGTAAGCCATTCAAATAAAATTCAGAATACACATTGTATTTGTCATGTATTTGAAATACATCCTATTTTAACAGAATGTTGGAGCTATTTTTCAGAAAATAAAAAATAACCAAAAAGGTTCCAATTAAATGGAGGGTTATGATGGAAGATATTCTTGAAATTCCTGGTTTCGCATCTTTGAAATATACTGAGCTTAAATAGCATGCTTGTAATTTATCCTAGATTTTGTTTTTCAGTTATGCTGTAGATACACACACATTGGCGCGCACGTTTGCTAAAAATATTTTTTTTATTTATTCGGGGATCTCAAAACCTGTATTTCTGGATATATTGATATATAATATTTTAATGAAATACAACTTTCCTTTGCCTATTACAGATAGGTGCTAGAGAAAGCAAAAGTAAAGGTTTAACTTACAAATGTGCCTTCCATGCACCTTTGAATTACGCTTTCAGTCTTTTATTGTCTTCAGCAACCGTTAATTTTGTATTCTTTTTTGGGGGAGGGGTTAGAGTTTCCGATTATGAGAGCGGCATAAGCTTTCGAAGAAATCATTACACATTAAAACAGGCATTGCAACTTTCTCGTAATTTTAACGTCAAGTCCAAACTAAATGAATAGGTGTTTATCCTATGTGTTACAGTGACATATATTTCTCTATTCAATATCGTATATTCTTGTGTATCTTCTCATCCCAATATAACTTTTTGGATGATATGCGGTACTTCTGCTTATTAGCAATAATAAAGTCAAAGAACAGATACCTAAGCAAGTAAACAAATTAAGATGTGTTGATATGATAATTTTTCGGTGACAAGGTGTTCTATAGAGAGTAAGGATTTACCACTTCTCTTCGCTCTTTTTCCAGTGCTTCTGTTTGGGAAAGTCCACCTCGGATTGGCAACCTTAAAAGTTCATGTTTCTCCCACTTTCCTTTCGACAACTACCATCCCCTCCCTACTCTTTAGAGTGACGTCCACCATCCCTGGTAGCCAATTACAAAATTTAGGTATCGAAGCGCTGTCCCTTGCTTTTACTTCTAACATTACTTCTCTAGATGTTACTCGAATGTCATACTTGAAAGTTATTCTAAGAAGCACAGATTCCCAGTTATGTTGCTCTCTTGTGTTAACATGGCCCAACATGCTTAGACAATTGTGCCTGAAGAAGAAATTCTTGACCGGCAAGCGGCGATTCGCGAAGACTGGTCGTTACCCATTCTGTGCCGCAGAATAGACTTACAGTTCTGCAGTGGCTAGACCGGAGGACACTGCTTGCGAATAGCAACATGTGCAGTGATTGCCAGCAATTACAATGGCAACGTTGATGGTAAGTGGTGGTCTTATGCATCTTGCGGGAGGAGGAATTCATCCGGGATGGATCCTGCTTCTCCAGAAACATGTTACAGCTGGAGCAGGTGATATTTCTTGTATACACCTGTGCTTTTGAACAGCCACAATACATGATGCGGGAAGCCTCAGTGGCAAATTGCCTTACCTCTGTGGACTGGTGCAACTTACTAAAAGAAAAAAATCGAGCGGTGGTTGGAAGAACATGCAGATTTACGAGGCGTATTCCAAAACTAAGGTCCGGTGAACAATATTTAACGGATGGTAGGCCTGAATGACGCTTCACGCCTGCAGCGCTGTCTACCGACTCCTAAGGAACCTACCGCAGTGTTGCCGTGACACAGTAGGCGTTTGCCAGTCGATGAGAGCAGATCGCAATGGCTGCGACAATCATAGATCCCGCCAGTTGTGAAGTGCGCTGTGTGATTAGATTTTTGCTGGCAAAAGGATCATCAACTGAGCACATCCATCGTGAGTTATGTCTCGTGTATGGACCGGACATCATGAGTGACAAACAGGTTGAACACTGGTGTCGAGAATTTCGAAATGGCCGCACAAATGTGCACGGTGAACAAAGAAGCTGTAGGCCCAGTATTCGGAACGACGATATCGTTGAGCGAGTGAACCAAAACGTTCGAAGTGATCGGCGTTTGACGATTAGTGGTCTGGCTGACGAATTCCCAAATGTTGCTCGAACCTCACTTTACAGAATTATCATTGAACAGCTTGGATATCGGAAACTTTGTGCGAGGTGGGTGCCAAAACTGCTCACCGGTCAACACAAAGAGCAACGAATGCGTAGTGCACGGCAGTTTTTGGAGTGCTATAGATGAGATGGAGATGATTTGTTTTCCCATACTGTTACGGGCGACGAGACTGGACAGCGTACACCAACGTAATATCGAAACATCAGTTAATGTAGTGGAGCCGTTCCGGTTCACCCAAACCGAAAGGTGTAAGCAATCGTCGTACACGAATCACAAAATGATGACTACTGTGTTTTTGGACGAAAAGGACGTCTTTTTTTATTGATTTCACGGACCGTGTGTCAACAATTACAGCTGATGTGTACTGTGCAACGCTTACCAAACTGAGATGTGTGATCCAAAATCGACGCCGCGGGAAACTGTCATCTGGCATCATCCTCCTGCACGACAACGCACATCCGCACACCGCTGCCAAAACCAAAGAGAAGATTTAAGAGTTTCTTTGGGAACTTATTGACCACCCTCCGTACAGTCCCGACCTGGCACCACGCGACTATTTTCTCTTCTTGCATTTGAAACGGTGGCTGCGTAGACGACGATTTCAAAGCGATGATGAACTCAGGACGAGCGTTACAAACTGGTTCAAGTCCCAGGCGGCGGACTTCTATGTCGAGGGGTTAAAGAAGCTGGTACAGCGTTACAGCAAGTGTATAGATGTGGACGGCGATTATGTGGAAAAGTAAAGCATATATGTAGGCACATATTACTGCAATAAAATCCTTGTCCCATGAGTGATGTTTTTATTATGATCAAACGGACCTTAGTTTTGGAATACGCCTCGCAATTAGTGTTGTAGACGAAAACAACGAGCCCATCACTGTAGAAATAGCTGAGTTGAAGTTCTTCTATCGCAAGTACCACAGAGGGATGTGACGTGAGGGCCACTGGGTGTTCGGCGGTATTGAGAGGGGCTCTGGGAAATGCTTCCTGGCGGAAGTGCCCGACAGGAGGGCAGTAGTCCTGGAGGCGCTGATCCTAGAGCATATTTTGCCGGTGGGAAGCCGCATGATCTCGGATGGATGAGCTTCCTATGCCAATATAGAACATATACGTGAGGGCGTGTATGTCCACGAGCACTTCGTTGACCCCGAGGACGACTCCATCCATACGTGGAATGTGGAAAACATGTGAATGAGGATGAAGAGAGAAATTCGGCACCAGTTTGGTACAAGTGACGCCCTCTTCATGAATTAATTTTTCGGAATCGTTTTTGAGGCAAGACATGTTTGGTGTGATATTGTATGTCATTGCATAGCATTGCTAGATGTAATTTACTAAAGTGGAATTCATTAAAGGTGTATACTTCTGTTTCTTCTTTTTTTAATGTCAACAGTTTGTTGTTATGATGTTCATTGTAGTAAAGGAATACACAAATTTGTATTTTGTGGCTCAAAGACAATGAAACAATGTTGTCACTGTATCTGTGTAATAATGTATGCACCTTATATGTCATTGATTTGTACTGTTCATCAGATTTTTCATTGCAGTAAATAGCCGTCCTCCGTGGTGTAGTGATTACCATGCTAGGCTCTAGTTTCCGAGGTCGCGGGTTCAAACCCGGCGGAGGGCGATGCATATTTTTTTGGGCGTAAATATCCTTAGCAATGCTTCGGAGGAAAGTAAAGCCGGTGGTCCCGTGTCGTAGATTTACGGCATGTAAAAGAACCTCAAGCCTGATAAAGGGGCAACTAAGCAAAATTACCGGTCTTTCAAGCTCAATATAGAATGGGACGCTAAGAACCACATCAGTTAAAGAGCATCCATAAATAAAACTCAATTTAAATTTTTATTGCAGTAAATTAATACAACAATGTGTGTTTTCTGGCTCACGACAATGACAATAATGCTACCACTGCTTCTGTTAATGTATGCACCTTATATTTCACCTAATTTACACGTGTCCATAAGATTTTTCATTGCCAGCTCATTGCAGTGAAGTAATATATATTTTTTAACTGTCTAGAAAACCCTATTGTATCCAAATACATATGGTACTTATAATTATGAACCATAATAGTACATCAAATCACTTGAAACATATGTTAAGATGCTGTTCAGTAACAGTCCTACAACTTTGTGGCTCAAGGAATATGACAACAATGCTGCCACTGCTTTTGTGTAATAAGGTGTGCACCTTTTATTTTATATATGCGATAATGTGTTTGCTCCAAATTAAGGTATTTAAGCTGGGTGTGAATAAACATGCAGGTTTTGCTAACTTTGTACAATAACTAGACTTCAATGCAATATAACGAAAAAAAGTCTTAATCCGAACCTCCTTCTGTTTTGTCTGTATGACCTTTGTGCTTCCTTTCCTTCTAGGTATTTAGAATAACTTTTGTCTAAATGGCCATTTTGTCTAATTTCCTAAAGCTTTTAATAGTATCAAGTAGCCAAAAGTTCGATATCAAAATCCTGTTGCACCTATATACAAATTTTTAGTTTCCCTGAATAAAAAGACGATTTTTTAAAAAGAGGAAGTATATGTTTATTAAAAGCCCATAAGTAAAAGCCAAAAAGTACATAAACACCAAATATTGTACAATCCATTTATGAAAAGCGCAGAAGAAAGAAAAGTGAAACAAAAAACATTGCATTTAACTATACTATCACTTCATGGAAAAATTGCTGTTTTCATGCATTAGTTCAAGGCTAATTTCATGCCACAATGCTGCCGCTAATTTAATGTTACAATGTTGTTATATTCCGCGGTTAATTTCTTAAGGTTGGCAACGCTCGAGCCCCTTAAGCCACGCCCACACTAGTAGTACTGTCCATTTCAAACCAGAGTACCCTCTGATGTAAACAGAAGCACGTGCTTCTGGTTATTACGAACCCAAGAACACACTCTTACGCCAACGTAAATAGTTCCTTAATACATGTATTGTATTATGAAATATTAGAGCAGGAAGGGTATATAACTGCACATTTTATTGTGGTTATCATAAGAACTCATCGTTACAGGTAATGGATATATACTAGCTGTTTAAGAGATTACAAAACATGATTTTCGTCTGCTGTTGCGCTGACGCCGAGAGCATCTTGCTTGTTAATATCAACCGTATGCGTGACTGAAACTCTCTTACATATACAAGAAACGCAGCAATGAATTCTCGGAGGTGCTATCTGAGTACCGAATAAACACTTTGCGTAACACAGGAAATATGATAAGCGAACATTCATTCATAATATGCTAACACACATATGCTCAGCTCAGGTCAAATCTTGTGATTTAGTCAGTTGAGCTCAGATGGCAGAGGAAGGTGCGTGTGGTGCGAATAAACTGTTCAAACACAAAAGCGGGAAACAAAAGTGGCTAAAAACAAACAATACTTCATATATTCAACGCACTATTAGAAAAATACCCGACACTTGCATTAGTGAATATTGTGAAACTAATATCCGATTTTGCAGGCGTTCAGTGAGAAGTGTAACCAAAACGAGCACGGAATATAAACAGACATATAGAACATAGAAGAGTATAAAATGTGGGGACTTGTTTTAAGTGCGATAGTGCTGTGGATAAGCTTGTCATTAATTTGGAGAGTAGTTCGATTCCGATACGGCAGCTGAGTCATCTTCGGAGGATTTGGATTTGAGTGTTGTACTTTTGCCCTTGATTTGTGATTGACGTAAGTAAAATGTTCATTGCCGCATCTTGTAAAATCGATTGTTACCTCAGGTTGCATTATCAACTATGATTCTCACGCAGGGCGCGTTTTTATAGATTTAAATAGTGTTCAATAAGTATGTGAGAGGGGAACAAGCAGCCATTAGGAGCGGGGATTGCGAACTACTGTCGCGCGGATAATACAAAGAGTTTGTTTTCAGTGAAAGGCACTCTGGTTTGGAATGGACAGTTCACTACTTGATATTTCGAGCTCAAGTCGGGACTAAAGCACTGTATCAAACGAGCAGACCAATCCGCCATTGTGAATCCCAAGCTCCATTGTTCTTACTGGGCAGAAGATCTCTCGTGTGGATATTCTTTAATTTTTAACACCTTAATTTATGCAATGGTTGGTTGTGCGGCTCCAAATTGCACAAATAACAGTAGGCATGGGTTATATAAGTTTTATCGTTTTCCTGGTGCTAACGAAAGAAGAAAGAAATGGCTTGTAAATTCCAGGCGCAAGGATTGGACACCTAGAATAAATAATTACCTTTGTAACGTAAGTACAAAGGAATAATTAATGTTTTGGAGAAAGAAAGAATTTCTATTGCTTTCATTCAGTAGCCATTACGACCTAACTACTTATATCATTAGCATTTAAAAGTCAAAGTCAATGACGGCAGAGTTGCTTAAGTTGATTTCGATGCGCCAATTACATAACCGAAAGATTGGCTCAGTCGGTAAATCCTTCGTTTAGCGATTGTTAAGGCGTGAGATCGAATCTCAGCAGTTGTATTTTTTTCTCCTTTTTCTTTTTTTTTCTTTCTAATATGAAATCGCCAAATATTTACTTTATAAATTACCGTTAAACTTTTATTGACCTTATTATTAATGTTATGTCTAGCATAAAAATATTATTTAAACAAATATTTAAATATTTTCACAGGTGCATTTTGAGGAAAACAATTTGAACTAAACGGTGCTAATGGAAAAAGTAAACTCAAGCCTAATGCCGTGCCAACAATTTTTAATGTGTCTAATCCACCACCTGGAATTGCAGTCCAGAGAGAAAGCATTTACAAAAGAGATGTAAGTAGGCCTATAGATATTAAGCTTTATTATATTTTAAAGAATTTGTTTAAAGTAATGAATGTAAATATCACAGAAATTTCTTCCTGGTTTACTCATTTAAAATAATTTCTGATGTTGTTATTTCATTAATTTTCTAAAATAGGCTACCCCGTAAATAGTCCGTAAAATGAAATGTATATAAAAGAATCTAACCATAAGCAGTCATATTAAATTCTGAGCTATGTAATCGTAAATTCATTACAAATTTGCAGTTAGAATCATTAATAGAGCTTCATCCATACACTTAAGATAAATCAGCTTTTGAAAGAGGATCAAATTAATTAAAATCCAATTACAACATTATTTTTATCATCACTTTGAGATAGGATTATCCATGTAAACATCACCTTCTTGTAAAAGTCTTAATCCTATCATAAATAACTTTTACATTGCAATTGGTTTTACCAAGATAAAAGCTATTACATACACAAATCAGTATTTATGTAACATCAATTGGATTGAATTAAGGATACAACATATGGTACATTCTGCACATTAAAACATTAAATTTGCATAGTAATATCATATAGGTATAAGTTAATCATATTTAGACAATAAACTGAGAATATTATGAAATGACAATAAATGATATTTTATCTCCTAGGTGCAAAATACTTGCATTGAAACCCACTTGGCAATCACTTCTGAAGAGACAGTATCTGTGGGAGCTACAAGGGAAGAGAAAACTCCAGAGATTATGATCCAAGAACTGCAAAACAGAGTTGCATTTTTGGAAAATAAGAATAAGAGACTGGAAGAGCAAATAGCAAAAACAAACGAGGCATTAAGTAATTTCCTAACTTCTGAACAAATTAGTAGGCTAGGTGATCCCTGAGGTGTTTACACTCGTTAACTGCTGTGCTGTGTTTCCGATGCCTGTGATTTATAGTATTTTAGTAACTGCGGCAGTTTGTAATCACATTAGCGAAGCAATAGTGTTTGTAAACCTTTATTTGAGCAATCAAGCGGGAATAATCTCAGTCATGCGTTTTCAGTGTTTTCAAGTGTTACTTATGTTTACTAATATATTACCTACATGTAGATTATGGCTACATTAAATGTAAAGTATAATTATACATTTTTTAATTTATATATTTGAGAATATGGCAATTATACTCTAGTTGTGTCCCGTCGAAGTAGCTGTTCAATAGTTTGTGCTCACCTACCCGCCCCTCGACGGTGTTTTACTTATATAGGCGAATCGCGTACGAAACAAAACAAACGTAGCCATTTTTTCGTTGAAGATGTATAGTGGGAACCGCCAACCTAAATGAAAATCCACCAGAAATGCGATGCGCTGTTAGTAGTGTTTCTTCTTGTTTTTCTTCGTGTGTTATTCCCGCTGAGAACGTAACGCATTCAAAGACTGGCTGCACCATGCGCTAATTGAAAGCAGCAAAAGAATATGCACCAAAGTTTTAAGTTTGTAATAGTTTTTAAGCAGCAAAAGAATATGCACCAAAGTTTTAAGTTTGTAATAGTTTTTGTCAAAGTATATTTTATTAAGAGGTTATTTCCATTGTAATAACAGTGTAATAAAGAAGTTGCTTTACCGTAACAGTGGTAGATAGTTAACGAAAGCTTACATAAAAAAAACCCTAACCTAAGGCTAACCTTCCCTGAATTCAGAAACGTAAGCTTACATAAAAAGAAGTAATCCTAACCTAACCTCCCGTGAACCAGAAACGTAAGCTTAGGAAAGCACGCTCGCGTGCTTTAATGTAACCACTGGTAACTAATTAAAACAATATATATATATAAAAAAAACTAAACCTAACCTAACCTCCGTGAACCAGAAACGTAAGCTTAGGAACGCACGCGAGCGAAGTTAGCGTGCTTTGATGTAACCACTGGTAACTAATTAAAACAAGCTTATATATATATATATATATATATATATATATATATATATATACATATCCTAACCTCCCGTGAACCAGAAACGTAAGCTTAAGAACGCACGCTCGCTTCGCTCGCGTGCTTTTATGTAACCACTGGTAACAAATTTAAATAAGGTTATATGTATAAAAGTAAATCAGAAGCCTAAGCTTATATTAAAAGAAAAGTAACCTAAACCTCCGTGAATTCAGAAACGCAAGGTTATATAAATAAAAAACACGTAACGTAAACCTAATTTTCCGTGAATTCATAAACCTAAGGTTATATAACATCCCTTGGCTACGCCCTGTGGTCGTAGTTGCGGCGCTTTGGTGGCATCAATTATTCATATTTTGACAGTATTGTATTAGTCAAGCGTCTGACATAGAGTGACATCTGTTGGAAATATACATCATCGTCATCGCTGTGCGCAGGACCCTCTGGATAACGGACCTGACACTGACATTCAAAATGGCGGCCGTTTGTGGTGGGAATTTGGGAAATGCCTTAATCAGTTCTTGTCTACAAGTTATGACTTCTCCACAGTAAATACAATTAATGTGGTGCAGTGACATATCTTTTGTGTAAATATATGCTGTTGTGCACAAAAACGCTGTCTTTTAAGTAAACGAAATGCATTTTAACATTAAATGAAATATGTAACCTCAAACAACATTCATGCAGTCTACAGTTTTGTATGTAATAACTTAACAGCATTTCTAAACTACGGCTACTTATTTAAACTACAAAGGACATGGTCTTATAAACTGCAAACACTGTAATACTTGCATGAAACAGAACTGTTGATATTGAGGTTAACACTGATTGAGTTCACTCAAAATTACGTGTCATTATTTACACTGTTAATCACACTGTACCCAATATTATATGCACAAAATATACACTGGATGGCACGAAATGGCGTTGTTTACAGTAATTAGCTATTAAATTTAGAAGCTTTAGGGTTACTTTTGCTTTCACTGAACGATTTTCATTTATAAGTTTGCAATAATTATTCGAAACTATACCACTTAGCAACTTATAGCATCCTTTACTAGTTTTTGCAGAGTCCACACCGACTGACTGAAATATAACAAATAAGTAGTCTTAAACCAGCACTGCAAGTGAAATATATGAAATACATAACCTTAAACAGCATTGCAAAACAACATTCATGCAGTCTACAGTATTGCATGCAACAACGTAACAGCATAAATACGATGGCTGAATTAAAACAGTCAGAAATGCACGATTCTGCAGTTTAACCACTTTCTTGGAACCGTTATAAAAGAACCACCGTAACGGAATTTATCCTTTCCTATAACTAAGTCGGAAACAACGGATTTATGTATGTTAACTGTAAATATATTTTGGAAATATGAATGGCACTACTCCGGTATATGAGAATAACTGGGACTCACTATACACATACACACTCAAATACTCATGTTTTATTGTATCTCACAAATATACATAAATTTAATATATTTTATAAATCAAATTAACACTGCATATAGCATATTTTAAAATATTTATCACAATTATTTGCATCTCTATTCATTATAATCAAAGTTCGATTTACACCCGGAAACGTAATGGCGTTGTAATGTTTTAGGTTAAGTATATTTACAACTATAACGTCCAAACTGTAACAATTTCTTTATTTCACCACAGTAACCGTGACACAAACTATATTCTCAAGTAGATAAATTACAAAATGTATAATTATACTTTACATTTAATGTAGCCATAATTTACATGTAATGTATTAGCAAACATAACTAACACTTGGAAAGCACACGGCACTGAAAACGCATGACTGGGACTATTCCCGTTTCCCAAATTGTTCAAATAAAGGTTTTCAAATACTATTTCTTCGCTAATGTGATTACAAACTGCCGCAGTTGCTAAAATACTATAAATCACAGGCATCGGAAACACAGCACGAGCAGTTAGCGAGTGTAAACACCTCAGGGATCACCACCAATTACCGCCGCCATTTTTCTCAATCTCGAACCCAGTGTCAGGTCCGTTGTTTCTAGAGGGTCCTGCTGTGCGGGACACAACTAGAGCATAATGTCGGAGAATATAGTTTGTGTCACGGTTACTGGAATGAAATAAAGAAATCGTTACAGTTTGGACGTTATAGTTGTAAATATACTTAACCTAAAACATACAACACCATTATGTTTCCGGATGTAAATCGAACTTTGATTATAATGAATAGAGGTGCAAATAATTGTGATAAATATTTAAAATATGCTATATACAGTGTTAATTTAAATTATAAAATATATTAAGTTATGTGTATTTGTGAGATACAATAAAACAATTATGAGTATTTGAGTGTGTATGTGTATAGTGAGTCCCAGTTATTATCTTATATCGGAGTATTGTCATTCATATTTCCAGAATATAAAGATTTAAAAGAAAACAGTTAATATACATAAATCGTAAACACTTGACGCCTTCGAAGGATTCACCTGTATGCATACATCGTTGTTTCCGACTTAGTTATAAGAAAGGATAAATTCCGTTAGGGTGGTTCTTTTATAACGGTTCCAAGAAAGTGGTTAAACTGCAGAATGGTGCATTTCTGACAGTTTATTTTAATTCAGCCATCGTATTTATGCTGTTACGTTGTTGCATGCAATACTGTAGACTGCATGAATGTTGTTTTGCAATGCTGTTTAAGGTTATGTACTTCATATATTTCACTTGCAGTGCTGGTTTAAGGCTACTTATATTTCAGTCTGTCGGTGTGGACTCTCTGCAGAAACTAGTAAAGGACGCTATAAGTCGCTAAGTGGTATAGTTTTGAATAATTATTGCATACTTATAAATGAAAAGCGTTCAGTGAAAGCAAAAGTAACCCTAAAGCTTCTAAATTTAATAGATAATTACCTACTGTAAACAACGCCATTTGGTGTCATCCAGTGTATATTTTGTGCATATATATTGAGTACAGTGTGATAAACAGTGTAAACAGTGACACGTAATTTTGAGTGAACTCTTAATCAGTGTCAATCTGAATATCAACAGTTGTGTTTCATGCAAGTATTACAGTGCTTGCAGTTTATAAAACTATGTCCTTTGTAATTTAAATAAGTAGCTGTAGTTTAGAAAGGCTGTTAAGTTATAGCATGCAAAACTGTAGACTGCATGAATGTTGTTTGAGGTTACATATTTCATTTAATGTTAAAATGCATTTAGTTTACTTTAAAGACAGCGTTTTTGTGCACAGCGTTTTATCTACACAAAAGACATGTCACTGCACCACATTAATTGTATTTTACTGTGAGAAGTCATAACTTGAGCACAAAAACTGATTAAGGCATTTCCCAAATTCCCACCACATACGGCCGCCATTTTGAATGTCAGTGTCAGGTCCATTATCCAGAGGGTCCTGCTTGAACCCTCAAAGTATCGCAGCAAAATGTCTTACGGATTTATGCCCATGAGTTTAGATTCAAAATACGTTTTGGTGCCTTAGCGGCTATGTAAAGAAAAATTATAACGATCAAGTTTAATGATGATATGGGAGTTAAGGGCTCTAAACAGCTAAGGTCATCAGCGCCCTAATCAAGTTTAAAATTGTATTATAGACATTATATATTGGTAAGCATCAGTTACTTTGTTTGCTTGAATTCCAATAACTGATGTCGAATCCATTGTACATCTGGATAGCTCAGATGGTAAAGCACTGACGTAACTCCCTGAAGACTTCCAGCTCAAATCCTGCTCAGGTCAATGTTTGTTTTTTATGTGTGAAAAATCATTAATGTACATGTACTTTTCATACAAGTACTAGTTCTATACAGCATAAAACCGGAATCATTGCCGAATCTCCTCTTGTTTTTTAATTAATCCAATATTTCTAAGTGTAATAATTTCAGAATCGTAACTATACGCTAGTTTTTCACCATCAGCGAATCATATTGTTTACATCATTTGAATTATAAACAAAGCTAAGTTCCATAAACTTTATTCTGAATACTTTGACATTTAAGTACGTCGCACTTTTTGTATTTTTTCTTTTAACATATTAAGTAAATTAAAAACAAAGATCACGGCGCAAATAGTTATATAGTATACAAATATAACATTATTGCTTTTTTGTTGGTGCAAGTGTGCATATTTTAGAACGCTATGACTTACACAACCGCTAATGATCTCGTAGTTGAGCGCCCATAAATATATATCTAATACGACTTACACGAGCGCCAAACGCAACTTTACAGACTTAGTGAGATCCAAAATATTAGTTTGAAAATGAAAGTATAAGATATCTCACTATAAATACCTAGAATGTGACGTAAGTTATATGTACGATTATGACATTCAGAATAATTTATTTAATAGGAAGGAACGTAATATTTTAGCTATTACCAAATGATACGCAAAGTTATTTCGCAAACTGGCTTAAAACTTACCTATATAGCTTCAATAAATGTGAAACGGCTTGCCTCTCAGTCAAGTTAATGTTTATTACTTTGAGAAGGGAACAAACGGGTGCCTCATACAACTAACATGCCCTTTGAAACATCCGAAGTTCCTGAGCTTGTTGCGGCTCACACTGTTACGTCATGACCTCAGCGTTCGAGTAGTGTGATAGTGTTGACACGGTATCGAGAAGCCCAGCCTTAATTAGCAGAAGACAGGCAGCTATTATATAGAAAAACTTCTAGTGCAAAATATGTTTAAACTACCTTTATTCATTGGCCAGGGTGCTTTTACAAGGACTTATAGCTGTCTTTCCTTAGGATGGTGTTGCATTTTCTCTCCTTATATTCTTTTTCTGGTGGGCCAGCCCTCATATCTTTTTCACTTGGATCGCCTTAAAAACTATGGGCATGCATACCTGATTTACAACAGTACAAAGACCAAACATTTCTCCATTCACTTACGTTCTCTACGGAATTATTACACACCCGGAAACCTTATGCCAATTAGTAAGCACTATGCATTTCCCTCTGCAATGTGTCATAACAGTAACTGATTATTAATGAAAAGAGGATATTTAAAGTATCTATTAACTCATGGCTTGTTATATCCTTATTGCATTTGGTGCTTTAGCTTTTATTTTCCTAGTTTTTGCTCATAAAAAATGAATTTGTTTCACATTTTTCATTATGACTTCCAGATAGTAAAATTTCTGCATACAAAATGTGCCCATGTATTTTGCAAAATAATAAACTGAAAAAATGCAAGTAGGTGATCAGTTGATTACATTTTTCTTGTGTAACTAGAAATTGCATAATTACAATTGGCAAGCACCTTATAACTCTGTTGAAAAGAAAGCCAGTGTGAGGTATTTCTGTGATCGCAGTACACTAAATGTTATACCTGTTTTTTGACAATTCCTTTCCCATCAGCGAAAAAATTAAGAGTATCATGGTTTTTAATGGATACTAAAAGATGAATAAAATGAAAGCACTCTTAATTTTGTTGTCATTATCAGCATATTTGGGCTAATACATCCAAATTTCTACACATTATTTTTCGTAAGATGAATCACATAGTGTATAAACAATTAACTTTTGTTATTAATTTAAAAAACTATATCTCACTAGGTACAAATGAAATATAGGTTTAGATGAATTTTCAGGCTTAAATAATGAAGCACAAATGAATAACAAAAATGAAATATGTAGCCAAAACCTGAGTTGTCATGAAGAAAATAAAGCAGTTATATCAAACACTGGAAATGAATATTTTTAGGATCGATAATGGGGAAGACTAGAAGTGATAGGATAAGAAAGAAGGATGTAAGAGATCAGTGTGAAATAATCAATATTAACAGATTTGTGGAAAAAAGGAATGGAATAATCTCATTATAAGAATGAAAGATGATAGACTGGCAAAAATAGCCAGGGACATGAAGCCATTAGGAAGAAGAAGAAGTAGTATCGAAAGGCTACAGAAAAGATGGAGAAAGGATCTGCAATCAACATCTAGTAAATCTCCAGGATAAAATGTGAAGAAAAACAGGTTGATAACCTACATAAAAGACAAAGAAAAAAATGAATATTGTTATTTGTACAGGTGGCTCTCTAAACTCAGTTTATTTGAACTCTGACAGATATTTGTTGGGCTTACAACATTTTAAATTGTATTGTTTATAAAAATTCAATAGGCATAATACGGTGAAACTTGCATGGCTTTAGCAAGTCTGCAATGTTTCATATGCCTGTGTAAATTAATTAATTAATTTCTTCATTAATTAATGAATTACTGACAGCGTATTCTTAAATATTCCAAATTTACATTTATCGATAAGTTATTTATTATACCCACTGTTCACTGGCATATCTTTTTTTTTTTTTGAGACCACTGGTTGCCACTGAGCTAAATTATTTAATGCCAACATATGAGACAGATTTTTCTCATTTCTCTAACAGAAATAACATATTGCCTCTTTGAATAATTAAATATTAGAATTGTATACTGACCTTGAGTATTGTCAAGAATGAAAGACATTAAGTAAGATGTGACACGGGTATTCACACCAGGATACTCATTGGCACAGTGGATGCCATAACTGATAATACCACAGAGGAAAACACGATCTATGTATTTGTTTTCCCATAGAATTGGTCCTCCTGAATCACTCTGTAACATTAAAGCATACATAATGAAAATATTTTTAAAATTCTATTTGGGCATAATTCAGTATGGAGCAGGGGAATTAACAGAAGAGAAAAAACCAATAAAATGGAAACAGAGGTGAGTCAACATTAGATGCTGTAGTTCTTTGTAGCTGATAAAACATCATTCATTAAAAGACCTAGTCTATTTCAAATCCTTTTAAAGACAAGTGGTTCATCTTCAGCTGTGCTTCAGCATCAGCTCCTGGTAAACGCATCAGTCATTCTTCTCTTGTACATATTAAGCTGCCATTTGTTAGGCAATTTTGTTAACAAGAAGGAGGAATGTGTAACATGAACGTTGTTATGAAGTGTTAAAAATGTAAGAAGAAAAAGAAAACAACAGAGCCGCTACATATTATGGAATGTTTAAGCAAAGTGAATTTTGGAATTCTTATATACTCGTCAATGAAGAGGTATTGACACATTTGGCTGAGGTCATTAAGGCATGGACAGAAATATGTTCAAATACTTCCAGATCCATTCTCCCTGCCTAAGCTTTTTTCCCATATTCCTTTCAGGCATAATTTGCAAATGCCGGAGAGGCCTTCTAAGGAGCCCTTCTGGAACATTTCCCTCCCAAATATCCTTTCCGAGTTATCATTTCATTTCCTGCATCATCAGTGATACACGAATCCCCCTCACACAAATTCTTAGGTATACAGGTTGATAAATGCATATCATGGGCTAATCATATTGATAACGTATGTAAAAAAAATTAGTAAAGGCCTGTACCTGTTGAGAGGGTTTGTAAAAACATGTAACATGGATGTTCTCAAAACTATATATAACGGCTTAATTTATTCGCACATCCAATATGGCATAAAAGTATGGGGTGGCTATAGTAAACCCTCATACAGAGCGTTCTAGTACTCCAAAAGAAATGTATCAGAAGTATGTTCAAAATGGGAAAACGTGAATCCTGTAAGGAAGTCTTCAAAAGGGAAAAACTGTTTACTGTAGTGTCATTGTACATATGTAGAGTAATCTGTCTGATTGAACTGCACAAACCTAAAACAAATGGTGAAATACACAGTCATGACACAAGGTGTAAAGTGCACTTGTACCATAATAGTTATAACTTAAAATCTATAAACAAAGATCCTTTTATAATTGGTTTATTTATTGTAGCGCCCCTACCAGGTGTGGTTACCCCACAGTAGCTGCTTGCATTAGGGGAGTGATAGCTCAGAGATAGGGGGCATGCTTTGGTACCAGGATGGTTGGTAGTTCGGAGCGGCATTCCAGGATAGGGGTAGCTAACTAACGTACATGGGATGTATAAATCCTATAAGTTGTATTTGCCTATACCATACATACGGCCCGCAGTTGGGCAACTTTTGATGGGGCGAAAGCCCGCGCAAGCAGAACTTAAGGTTGAAGCATTCTTACCTAGATAACTGCTGTCGAGACGGAAGCACTGGTAAGCTGGTGGGTCGTTAGGGCGGGAGTGTACGAAGCACTCCGTGTCAGCTATATCCTTCAGCCGAGGGCGGACGTCAGACGGCGGGTCATACACTCGTGACGGTAGGTCAGACAGACCACACATGGCCTAACCTCCTGCAGTATAAATACTTTAGGCATTGCTGACTCTGCATTCCTGAGTAAGCCCGTGTTGAGGTAACCGCATTTCAACACTTTCTGCTCGGTTACCACATCTGACATAATCCCCAGCACTCAAATTGATCTGCTACAATATGCACACTCGACTACCAATTGAAGTAAAAAGTGAAAGCAGCAGCATTAGATTAACAAAAAAAAAATTTAAAAAAAATCTCTTAAACGATCCTGTATATAATATTAATGATTTTCTTCTTTGTACTTGACAATGCTTGAAAGAGTCTGTATATAATATCAACAATTATCTTTAACATACTGTAGCAATCCTTTCAACAAATTATTATTATTATTATTATTATTAATAATAATAATAATAATAATAATAATAATAATAATAATAATAATAATAATAATAATAATAATAATAATAATAATAATAATAATAAAATTGATTATATGGATTGTAAAACTATATCCCTTTCAAGATCATTAACCTTGATGAAGCCCTACCAAAATAACTGATCAAGAGCTGCCACTTCCATACTGTATTCAAAGTTGGCTATAGTGTGAGCTTGTAACTTTTTGGAAAATAAGCAACTCATTTAATGCCAATTAAATTTTATTCCTTACATATAAAACTGTTAACATAAAAGCTGAATTACTGTTATAGATGACATAGTTTGACATGGTGCTAAACATGTTCTGTTTTACAATAAAATGTCTATTCTTTTAGTAAACACAGGTTAGGGAAACTATTTAAAGGCAAAGCTTACTTGTTAAATTTAAATGGAGGGAGAAAGTATATAGTTTGGTGGTAGAGGCAAAAATGATGTACAGTATTGAAATATGGGGATTAGATGCAGGATGCGAGAGTATAGATGAGGTGCATAGGATGTTTTGTAGAGAAATGCTGAGGCTACCAAACACAGTTGCAAGACTGGTAGCTCAAATGGAAATGGGCAGGTTGGTAAGCAAGGGAAACACAATGGAAATAGCATTGAAATATTGGTTTAGGATCTTAAATTTGAATAAAGAAAATGTGTTAAGACTATGATTAGAATACCAAGAAAAAATTTAGGGAATAGCGGATGGATAAATAGAGTGAGGTACAATTTGGAGAGCAATTGTTAGGAGAAATATTGAGAAGTAGGGAAAATAATGTGAATAATTTTTGGAAAGTGGTAAGAAAGAGATTAGATGATATAGAAATAGAAAACATATTTAGCACAGCAGCCGAAAAGAGATCCTTAGTTTTTTACATACCTATAAAAAACACATGGGGAAGGGAAAAATATGTAGATAATGCAAATAAGGACAAGCGAGAAAGCATTGCATGGGTAAGAACAGGAGTATGGAGGCTAAGAGGTTTTAGGAAGGGTGTACTTCAAAACCAATGTCCCACATGTGGTGGAAATGAAGATGTCGAACATATAATATTTAAGTTCAAAGCTACAGAAATTTGGAGAAAAGAGTTTATTAAAAAGAAATGGTTTAAGGTAGATAGAAATATTGCCATAATTGAAATGATTCAAAAAGATAGTAACAGTATAGGGCAATACTTGAGTAAAACTAAAAAGAAATGGATTTGGTCAGTGAACAGATCAGCAAATATGGTTAAATATGGTTAAGGAAATGGGAAGTAAAGTAAGTAAATAAAAGAAAGTATTGTAACACGAATTGACTGGTAAAGAGCCAGGGATGAATGCCGGTCATATCACTTGTATTTTACTTGTACATGGCTTAGTATAATAAAGATTATTATTTGTTAAATAGAAAATTTAATAAAATTCTAGAAAAAAAAAAGGATTCCTGGCTTTGTTATATAACTTTGTTTTTAATAATTCAATAACTGGTTAACTGGTAATACATTCATGTATGCTTAGCTAATGTATAAATTAGCAGGACTAGTTGGACAGTAGACTTTACATCTTTTTTCAAGTTGAAACATACTCAAATAACAACTATTAAGAATTTGGAGGAATAAGTATAGTTTCATCAAAAAGTCTGTTTTCTTGAAATTGCTTTGCATATCAAATTTGTGAAAGCTGTAATGCACACATCATTTATATCAGTATATGATTGCAAAATATAAAAGCTAATTAAGCAAAACAGCTCTTAGACCAAAAGTACTTATAACTAAATGACCAAAATGAAATTTAGATAGTTTAAATACTTAGCAATTAATATTCATGGCATAAGCCATTAAGAAAATGTCATTGTGATTGAAACAAAACAAGTGAATTGCCAAAACCCTTTTGTGTGTTGAGTAGAAAAAAAACTTAGTAATGCCGACAACTAGCTTCCAAATTTATTGTCAGGACAAAATAAAAATGATATGAGATAAGACTGATGTCAGTCAATGTATTGTCTGTTCCCAAACAGAATTTACTCTATAAATTTAAAAGTATTATAAGCATAAATAAACATTAATAATGTTATAACATTTCTTCAGTGAATAGCTCATTTGTTGAACAATAGTCCACAATGTTGTAGAAAAACAATACTATAAAACACAAAAGTAATAATGCCATGCTTGTATGTTAATGGAAATTACAACATCCCTATCACTATTACATAAAGAAGGATGGAAAGTAAGAATTAAATATAGATTCTGATAAGTGCTCAAAGCCTGTTATCCAGTCACTTAAGGCAGAGAGTTGAGGAATCTGTGCTTTTTCTTTGTGACTTTTTAGGCTGCTTAAGTACCTACATGTTCACCAATGTGAATCCACAAATGTGCTGCCTTGATACTTATTGCAAAATAGGATCGTGAGAAGTAAAGAGCTATACCATTTTACTTGAGGTATAGAACAGACAGAAACCAGGATCAATCTTTCCTAGATTATGTGGTTTTTGCTCTGCACTATTAACTGTGCCTGTGCTGCAATGTTTCCATGAGCATTTTGACAGGCTCTGTAGTATAGGCATCCTCATAAATGTGCATTTATTATGTATTATAAATAATGTGCAGGTCTATCCAAACAGGCATTTTCTAAACAATTGTAACACCAGTGAAGATACTGCAGTAAAATTTGAAGTAGGCTTATCTTGTTTTGTTAAGCCCACTACAAATGTCGCCAACATCACCTGTTGTAGAGCAGTGTTTCCCAAACTGTGACCCATGGAACATTAGTGTCCTGTGAATCAAGTGCTCTGCGATGATTTTGGTGGATTGCAATTGAAATTTCTTTAGGTTTGGATATCTTCTAGTAGCTGATGTCTAATTTCTTTAGGGAAGCAACCATTTCATTTGGCCATACATGACATGTAATGCTAGCACTGACTGCTTGCTGTTCCTCTCCTACTATTCTCAACAATGGTAAAATAATGTTGCCATATTTCAGTTAGAAAGTAGCTTAGTACACATCACACAAGAAAGAATATAATTATTTTGCTATAGATTTATGGCTAAAACATGGGAGTTCAATAAGAAGAGAAAAGTTCCCCTAGTACCTCTGAGGCAGCTGAATTAAAAGAAGAGAAAGCCAGTAGTAATAAAATAATTTAAAGTGTGAACTTTAAGTGCACAGTTCAGGACCAAAATAGAAGACCAAACCATAAGTATCATGGCAGTTATTAAGTTATGGTTTTATAGGTGTTTAAAATGGAAATGCTCCTGATGTCCAGTGTTTTGTATGTAACAAAGTCCTAGCCAATAGCTCATTTGCTCCTAGTGAATTATGCTGAAAGTTAGAAACCAATCTCCCTGAATTTAAAGACAAAGACATACTGTTGCAGGAATACTAACCGTAAAGCAAAATACATTGTGGTCTGCATGTTGGATGAAGAATCAGCAAAGAAATTTGATGAGGTACATATCTATCATTGTATCTAACTGATAAAGCACAGTATTAACTTTATATTGAGGTGTAGTTTACCTATATCTATTGTATGACATCATTGATATTACCAAAAAGGTGGAATTTTAGTTCAGCAAAAGAAATGTTTACAATGTGCACATTGATAAAATGGAAGAAAGGAGTTCTATTTGGAAGTCTTTGCTAATGATATTTTCAAATGCATGATTTAATACCACAATTCACAATTGTGCTGATTACATTAAGGAAGAGTTAGTTCACCTATTTAAAATTTCTAATGGATATGCAATTAGAAGAGTCTAGTGACACTTTCTTGACTTGCCAAGATATGGTATAATAACTCCATAGAAGAAGAATTGCTCCTAAATGTATATTTGGAACACACATATATATATATATATATATATATATATATATATATATATATCAGGTGTTCAGTTTTATCTGTAATTTTCTGTGCAAGAAATGTCATCATCGATGCCATTGCTGTTGAAGAGAGTTTATGTAGCAACAGGAAATCCTATGTAATGCAATGCCAACACTGATGAGGCGAGTTTATGTACTGTCCCTGTAGCAGCAGCAGGGGATCCTACTTAATGTGATGCCATTACTCATAAGGTGACTTGAATACTGCCCTCTTATGGCAGGTGTTCATACTTGATGGTTTGGAGTAGGTATTGTATCGGTGTTGCCTGCATAATATCAAATGTGTCTAATTCGACATGCTGTGCAGTTATAACTTATTTGCTTTAATGATGTAAACCAAAATGTAGACATGATGAATAAATGAAAACATGCTGTTTTTGATGGTGTATAGTATGCATATACACCAATTATACACCTAAGCAATTCAGATTAATAACAGGGTTGTTTCTCTTTTAAAATATTTTTGCAAATAAAGATACTGTAAATAAATGAAAATAAAGTGCTCTTATATCTTTATTAAGTAAATAAAGTAAAGTAATCTAAAAGTTTATAATTTATAAACCTTAACATCTTTTAACACTTTTACGGAAAAAATAACACAAAACTGATGAACATGAAATAAATACATAACCAAATAAAGGTGAGCCAATATGATAAATCAAATATCAGTACATAATAGCGTCTTTAAATACATGGTTCGACATGCCCACAACTCTAAACAGAGGTCGCTTGGATTGTTTTCTCTTCCGCAAACAATTGCTGCTCCTTTTCAGTAGAGAGTGCTATGGCTCCAATGTAGACTCACCAGTCAACTATGATGTCATTCTTGCTCTATTGGTGCATAGCAAATCAAGGATAAAAATGAATCCCAGTATATCTATACTAATATAAAGAGAGTAAATTTGTGTGTGTTTATATATATAGGGAAATCTCAAAAACCCACCAACTGATTTTGATAATTATTTCACCATTGAAAAGCCAGTTCATTCTGATGGATATGGGGCTAAAAATACAATCTAATTTCATTTCATAAATTACTAAAAAATTGAAAAAGATTTACATAGCCCTTGTACTTGAGTACAAACACATTGGAGTTCTAAAAGAGGATGCTTGCAAAGAAGGTCTTGACTTTTAGTTGAGAATGCCATGGGGTAGAAAATAGTTGTTATTGCTGCATAGATTGTAAATAGTTGCTGCACAGAATTCTTTGCAATAAAATGTAACAAAAGTCGGTTACATTTTATTGCAAGGAATATACATAGCTGGCCATAATGTAACATTTCAGCAAACAGAAGGCAGAGTTTAAAAAGTGATAATCGACCCTGTGTTACATTTTTTTCTTTAATTGACACTTAACAAAAAGTGCAGATGTGTGTGTAATGAAACAATGTCAAAACCTCTGAATAACCTTTATTCTAATTCTATAAATCTATGCACTGAAGCTTCTGGACGCCTAAACCTTCTAATAACCCCATGTAAACTTTTTTGCTTTCTTTCCTTCATATTTATGTTGTAATCAAGTTCATTTGCAGGGAATGCTAAATGGTTGTATAAACAGAGAGAACTGCTAGCTTTATAAATCAATGAGCCAATATTTTATATTAACTGAGGAGATTATTTTTCTTAATGGTTGCAGACTATGTGTCTTTTCCTAAGAGAATAATTTGGGGCCTGAGAATGCAGAATCTTATTTCATTGTATATGTACACCTTGCATTAATAATGGGGGATTTTTCATCTGTTATTTGGATTAATCGGGACTTTATGAAATTGCAATTATAAGGAGTAAAGGGGAGGATTAACTATAAAAACTCTGTAGATCATTGCACAATAATTTCATAAGATTAATTAATTTGTCATTGGAGTTTATGAAGCTAACTTACAGTTAATTTTAAATCGGAAGACATAGTGAAAAGATCAAGTATAATATATAGAAATGGTTGCAAATATACAATTTCACTAAAAGAAGTTCAATACCTCAGAACTAGTTTCAAGGAATCACTTCATCATCGTCAGCTGATTGCAATTGATTGGCTTTCCTCTGATGGTTATAGGTGTCTCTTTGTCCCTCTAGTGGTGGTTCTACAAGTTTCATAATCAAATTTTTGTCCATAGGGATGTCGAAATTCATTAACCTTGGACAAAATTTCCCAAGAAATATTTTCTCCCAAATGTTTAATTCCGTAGGTTTTTGTGCCTGCTTGATAAGTGATACTGTGTCCTCAATTTCATGTCCCTGTATCCAAAAATGTGCTGCAACTGCTGATTTTTCTTCTTCCCTGGATTTGATGTTTCAAAAATGTTCCTTAAGCCTCGTTTCTATGTTACACTTAGTTTGACCAATATAGATTTGTTCACAATCCTTGCAATCTATTCTGTAAATCCTGGATTTTTTATGAGCTGGCAGTTTTTCCTTTTGGTTTGCATTTATGAGGAATTTTATGCTGAATTTATTTTTGGGGATGTGTGCCACATTGATATCATTGAAAATTTTCTTGAATTTGTTATGTGCCCATGGATGAAATGTGACGTTTTTGTATGTCGGCTTTTGTTTGTGTGGTTTGAGGGTTGTATTTTCTTTTATCATTTTTTGTTGCCTGAATTTTTTGATTAAACTATCCACCATATCTGTTATGTAGCCATTTTTTCTAGCTGTTTTTAAGATTTCTTGGTATTCTAAGTTATATTCCTTTTCTTTGAGGGGGATGTTCACTAATCTATGGGTCAAACTGTTAAAAACTGCAACTTTGTGTAATGGAGGGTTGTAACTATTGTTTTTTATATAGTTATCTGTATAGGTGTTTTTTCTGTATATTCCAAAAGTTAATCTATTGGTTTTCTTCATGATTTTTAGGTCCAGGTAGGGGAGCTGGTTATCCAATTCAGTTTCCATAGTAAATTTAATATTACTGTCTTGCAAATTCAATAATTTGAGAGCATCTTGTACTGTCAGTGACTCAGGAGATTGACTTTGTCCTTGAACTGCAAGCGCGCAGTGGTCTGCGAGCTTCTTGCGTAAGGTGTAGATAGTGCAACACCAACAGTTCAAAAATATTCTCAACAATTGCAGTCTTACTGCAGGCAGTGTCAGAGGATGCTACAGTGTTAAAACGCGTTGTATTGCGAATGTCAAATTAATATAATCCATTAGTCAAATGGCTAACTTTCGGAAAAAGGGAAAAACCATTCATAGCGAGGCTCGCGAAATAATAAACCATGTAAACGAGCAATGCAAAAAGGAAGCAGAGCAGAAACAACTAATTCTACCGATTTCGCGAGGGATGAGAGAACAGGCAATTAGTGCGGTGTGTCTGTGGGAACAATTAAGAATATAAGACAAGAAATTGCGAAGAGAACAGAAGGAAGCCCTTTACGCACTGCAGGCAAGATAAGACCTCCAAATCCAGAACGAAATATAAATATAGGCGATTTCAACATGTGCTCATTAAGCGGACAATAATGGACTTCTACGTCAATAAAAAGATAGTTCCGACATGCAGAAAGGTACTCCTGTAGTTAGAAGTAAGATACAATTTCCTTGGGGGGAGAGTTAAGGAGAGTTATTCGGAAATTGGGATTTATATGGCGCAAGTGCCGAGGAAAGCGAACAATCTTAATCGAAAAGCCAAGAATTTTTGAATGGAGATGCAAATACTTGGCTGAGCTAGAGGAATACCGAAGTCAAGGCAGGGATATCGTTTATTTGGATGAAATGTGGATGGACAATAATTTAACATTCAAGAAATGTTGGAAAGCTGATGGGATCACAGGGGTGCTTACTGATGGCAGTGCAGGAAACACTCATTGACCAAGTGAAAAGTTATTTAAGATTGACCGCATCCTTAATGCACATGGACACTCCACTCTGTATCTGCCGCCTTACAATTGCGATCTTTATCCCATTGAGGTTGCATGGACGATAGTAAAGCACTTCATAAGGGAGCGAAACGTTACTGGGGAATTTTCGTTATTTCGTTTATTGAGTTTAACCAACGAAGGAATCTCTGCGGTACCTGCAGAACACTGGGTAGGATATCACCGGCATGTTAGAAAATTAGAAGATGGTTACTGTCCATGGATCGTGTGGTTTCTGATGTGATCGATCAGATTATTATTTCAAATGCAAACGACAGTTCTTCTGATGAGCAAGAAGGGATATCATCCGATGACTCGGACTCCGAATCATCTGCATCGATCTTGCATACCCTTCGGATTAATGAGGTTAGTAAAATAATATTCCACTTGTATAGTGTCGTAAATATACTGTTTTACATGTATACACGCTTTACAAGTTCACTTATTGAAATTATGATCATAATTGTTTTGTTTGATGCGGTAATAATGTAATATTGATGTTACTTCGCCTAATATTTGTTGTCGCGGAAAGAAAGGATAAGTACCTTTGGAACAGGGTGTAAGCAATAAAGCGATAGGAAAGAATAACACAACCCTCTCTCAGGTTCGCTTACGTCAACCTCAAGGACAAAGCTAAACTCCTGAGTCACAGACAGTACATGTTTCTTGTTAACTATTGTGAACACGTCGTCGACATATCTGGCCCAAGTTTTAAATAACCAAGGAAAGGCTTTTACTACTCTTGTCTCAAGAGCACTCATGAATAAATCAGCCAGAAAGGGTGACATTGGATTTCCCATGGCTAGGCCTGTGTGTTGTTCAAAATATTTTCCTTCAAAGCTGAAGAAGGTTTGCTCTATGCAGTTTTGTCAGATTAATGAGTTCTTCAATTTCTGTTGGATTTCTATTGATGGCAGTTAACCAATTTTTTAATACGTCTAACACCCTATCTTTAGGTAGGCTTGGAAAAGGTGAAACAACATCGAAAGACACTAAAGTATCCCCATCTCCGAGTTGAAAATCCTTTATCTTAGTGATTAACTCAAATGAATTCCTGATGCTTAAAGACTCAAATTTTGTGAATTCTTGAAATTTGTGGATTAGCCATTTTGTAAGATTATAAGTTGGGGCTCCAATGCATGAGATAATTGGTCTGATTTCGTTTCCAGGTTTGTGTATTTTTGGTAAACCATACATTTTTGCATTTAAGGGGTTGGCTACTTTTAATCTATTTGTATCTTTGTCGACCATACTGTATTGGGACAGTTGCTAGGCTTTTATTTGTGTGCTGAATGCATTTGTTTAAGTGATCTTTCTTTAATAGGGTGTATTCAGGAGCTGTTAGAAGATTTTTCATGCTTTGTATGTAATTTTACCTGTCCAAGATTACCAATTTATTGCCTTTATCCGCTTTATGGAATGATACATCTTTCAAATTTAATCTTTTTACGACTTTTCCGAAAGGGTTACTGGTGTGGAGTGTATTTTTTCTTTTTCTCAAAATAGGTTCACATTTGTTACTGATTGTCCACTTCTCGCCTTCTGGTAGTTTAGCTATCGCAATTTCGATGTCGGCAACATATTCGTCAATGTTTCTATTGTAGTTAATGCATGTCTTTAATCCTTTGTTTAGGAGATTTATTTCCGAAGCTGAAAAATCTTCTTGTGATAAATTCACTAGATTGTTTTCATTTCTTTCAATGTGGATCATAGGGCGTCTATTCTTCTGATGCTTTAACCGGGTTAGTTTCTTCCTTTAATGTAACGCGCTTTTTATTAATTTGGAGGTTAAGTCGCTCAAAAAAGTTTTGTCATGCCTCTTTGTTCCTCACACCAGCTTCAACAGCCAAGGAATACATATGTTGTTGGTATCATGCATGCCTCTGTGTTTCTTACATCAGCTTCAACAGCCAAGGAATACATATGTTGTTGGTATCGTGCATGCATCTTTGTTTCTCACATCAGCTTCAACAGCCAAGAAATACATATGTTGTTGGTATCATGCATACCTCTTTGTTTCTCACATCAGCTTCAACAGCCAAGAAATACATATGTTGTTGGTATCATGCATGCCTTTTGTTTCTTACATCAGCTTCAACAGCCAAGAAATACATTTGTTGCTGGTATCATGCATGCCTCTTTGTTTCTTACACCAGCTTCAACAGCCAAGGAATACATCTGTTGATGATATCATGCATGCCTCTTTGTTTCTCACATCAGCTTCAACAGCCAAGAAATACATTTGTTGCTGGTATAATGCATGCCTCTTTGTTTCTCACATCAGCTTCAACAGCCAAGAAATACATTTGTTGCTGGTATCATGCATGCCTCTTTGTTTCTCACATCAGCTTCAACAGCCAAGAAATACATTTGTTGATGATATCATGCATGCCTCTTTGTTTCTCACATCAGCTTCAACAGCCCAGGAATACATTTGTTGCTGGTATCATGCATGCCTCTTTGTTTCTCACATCAGCTTCAACAGCCAAGAAATACATTTGTTGCTGGTATCATGCATGCCTCTTTGTTTCTCACATCAGCTTCAACAGCCAAGAATTACATTTGTTAATGATATCATGCATGCCTCTTTGTTTCTTACATCAGCTTCAACAGCCAAGAAATACATTTGTTGCTGGTATCATGCATGTTTCTTTGTTTCTCACATCAGCTTCAACAGCCAAGAATTACATTTGTTAATGATATCATGCATGCCTCTTTGTTTCTCACATCAGCTTCAACAGCCAAGAATTACATTTGTTAATGATATCATGCATGCCTCTTTGTTTCTCACATCAGCTTCAACAGCCAAGAATTACATTTGTTAATGATATCATGCATGCCTCTTTGTTTCTTACATCAGCTTCAACAGCCAAGGAATACATTTGTTGCTGGTATCATGCATGTTTCTTTGTTTCTTACATCAGCTTCAACAGCCAAGAATTACATTTGTTAATGATATCATGCATGCCTCTTTGTTTCTCACATCAGCTTCAACAGCCAAGAATTACATTTGTTAATGATATCATGCATGCCTCTTTGTTTCTCATATCAGCTTCAACAGCCAAGAAATACATCTGTTGATGATATCATGCATGCCTCTATGTTTCTCATATCAGCTTCAACAGCAAAGAAATACATTTGTTGCTGGTATCATGCATGCCTCTTTGTTTCTTACATCAGCTTCAACAGCCAAGAAATACATTTGTTGCTGGTATCATGCATGCCTCTTTGTTACTCACATCAGCTTCAACAGCCAAGAATACATCAGTTGATGATATCATGCATGCCTCTTTGTTTCTCACATCAGCTTCAACAGCCAAGGAATACATCTGTTGATGATATCATTGCTTCCTCGTTGTTTCTCATATCAGCTTCAACAGCCAAGAAATACATCTGTTGATGATATCATGCATGCCTCTTTGTTTCTCATATAAGCTTCAACAGCCAAGGAATACATTTGTTGATGATATCATGCATGCCTCTTTGTTTCTTACATCAGCTTCAACAACCAAGGAATACATCTGTTGCTGGTATCATGCATGCCTCTGTTTCTCATATCAGCTTCAACAGCCAAGAAATACATTTGTTGATGATATCATGCATGCCTCTTTGTTTCTCACATCAGCTTCAACAGCCAAGAAATACATTTATTGATGATATCATGCATGCCTCTTTGTTTCTTTCATCAGCTTCAACAGCCAAGAAATACATCTGTTGATGATATCATGCAGTCCCCAGCTTAACCGAATGGATGTGAATGTTGCTATTTGAATGCTTCACCAGGCTGGTACAGGCTGCTCCAAAGCTATTGACAACTACTTACATTACGATTACTGCTCCAATTATTCCAACTTAAAAACATTGCTTGAGGATAGGATTTGTTTGGGACTGAAATTTTTTAACAAATAATGCAAGAAAACGTTATTTCTTGGAAAACAATGTATATGGGTGTTATTTACATACGTTATAACTGTAGAGGAGTTTCAGTAAGTAAACAGAGCAGTCGTATCACCACATTGAGTATAGGTGACTTTAGGAATTATGACAGACACTCTCCTCCCTAACCCTACAGACAGTTTCATTGCAACTTTTCCATTTATTTGATACATATACAGACCAGTGGAGAACTGTAAAGTAAAGATGAGTTCATACATTTAAAATATTATCATAATAAGCATCCTTTATAATGGAATTTGGCATGGAATGCTTCAGCAAAAATGGCGGAACCATCAGATATAACATTACGAGTATAGCTCAAAGTATATGTAAAACATCATGTAAAATAACCTATAATTATTAGAAAGGAACAATGAGGAAAGTGGACTTTCAACTTTGTCAGCTCCAACTATGGATCAGAACTATTTGAGGATCTGTACCACATGCTAATAAGAGCAAACATTGTTTTAAAGAAACGTCCACCTTTCTATGTAAAAGAAAAGACAATGTAACTCAGATTTCTGTGTATTAGTGCCTTAATGAAATTATAAGGTAACTTTGTTGCACACTATCAATAACTAAATATACATTGCTTTTTTTCCTTCCAACACTTCTTAATTCTGGTCTACCTGCTGTCGAAGTACGGTATACTGTGCATCATATTTGTTTGCAGAGAACTCTGCAAGGTCACAAGCACCTCCACCTTCTCTCACCACCAGCTCTCAGTTGTTCCTAACTTGAACGTTTATTTACTAAAATCCTATGCCTGGTTATAATGTAAACTGGCAGGTATCAAATAAATTGAATGATGAATTCGGGAAGGTGATAGTGCTGGGAATGATAGATCAAGGTTTGACTTTACTGTTGACACCATTTATATTAAGCAGCAGAAAAGGTGATTAGGGTGACATCATACACCTACTGTAGCTCAGAGCAATGATTTTAAACTATTCTAATCACTTACTTGCCCAAGTCTCATCCTACAAGGTTGCAGGTACTACCATTACAAACTGTGCTTGTCAGTAATCCTTAAAACCTTCATTTGACTTATGCATTAATTCTTTTGGCAATCTTAAGTCATTGACATATAAAAGTGGCTGTCGGCTGACATATCTGCTCACCTTATTACATTACAAGATTATTAAAATTTCATTGGTTCACCACAACAAACAAGTGCACATTGCTTTTATTTTGTCATGTGACTTGTGAGTACTGAGGCCCCAACACTACCAGACTCTCATTGCAATATCTATGAATTAGTGCTCTGCAATTATAAAAATATAACATTTTATTTTAAGAAGTAAATTATGAGTAAAAAGTAATGATTTCAAATAAAAATTACTAAGCAAGAAATTGTTACAATTATTCATTTATTTTACTCAATTACTTCCCATTTCTGGAGACAGCACATCCTGAGAAACAAAACATCTATTTGACTTTTTTTGTTGATTCTAATTCTGTGGCAGTAAGGCATAAGATGATATGTCACTTTTTGCAACTTTACAGGAGAGTAATTTTAAATTTCACTGGCTCATTAAAAATAAAAAACAAAATCAATGCTGATGTTATTTGTTTATACAACAAACAGTGTAGGTACTCTTCAATGTCATAACAGTTTAAAATAAATAATATTAAAAAATAAGCCTTAACTGAGACAAGTTGCAAGATATCAAATTTTGGTATCACACAATGAAGGTTAATCTATTCATACAGGTGGTAAGAACTGTCTCTTCACACTTATACTCATTGGTGTCAATCATCTATCTCATTTGCACTGTCATTAATTGTAATAAAATTCTGTGCAATTTATGGCATTCTTGGAGAGTGATGAAGATTCAGAAGATCATGTTTCTTTAATGGATTGACAGGCAAAGGCCCATTGTAGGTAAACTTTAGGTTTTTGTCTGGTCATGCAGGTCTTCTTCTCTTTTATTTCTTATCTAATATTCTGAATTATTCGTCAAGTTTTAACGAATACTTGGAACTGCAAAATTCCAAATTATTTTTTATACTGTAGGCATTTTAACTGTTCCAAATTAATTTTATTTCTTTCTACATCTAAATTCCGTTTTATAAGATGTGAATGTAAAAATCTGAAAACTAATGAAAGTCTTGAGTCAATTAAAACACTTGGAATGTTTCTTTTTTCTCTCTTAACACTCAAAAAGCTGTTACTAGCCTCTTGGCATCATAATAAGTATATCTGACTTCTTTTTTGATTTCTCAATTTTGGCATTTCAACATCACATTTCAAGTGTAGATGCCCGGGCATAAGAAATTTCTAATTCAACATGTGTGGTACTGGTCAGCATGTCCCTCCCCCACAGTTTCATTCCCATAAAACATCCAGTATCACCATTCTGCAGTCATGGGCTGTTAAGTTATATGTTGATAGAAGTCTCTTGTGGATAAGATAGGATAGGATTGACTACGGAGGGCACTTGGCACCGATCCAGAGTGGATATTGTACCAACGCCCCATGAAGGACGAAGGAGGAAGGATGAGGTGAGAAGGGACACCAGATGGCTGGAACCAGGAGTGATGACATAGCAGTGACAGGGTCCCTATGTTTCCAGATAGAGACACCCCTGCAGATCAGGGACCCACCCCACACAGAGGGGATCCGATGCCCCTCAAGGGGGTTTGGACACCCCAGCAGCCAGCCGAAAACTGAGAGATGGAGAGATACACAAAGAGCATCCTTTTCCCCTGCTGCACTGCACCGAAACACCATCGCTAACACTTCTGACCTTGAAGGAGACCAATGGGAAGAAAGAGGAATGAAATGAGGGACAGAAAATTTGGGGGATGAAAGAAACCACTCCAGCATTTGCCTGATGATCCGGGAAAATCCCTGGGTCAGAGTGGGCGGTCGCCGAGGATCAATCCTGCGACCTCCTGAATGCAGGCCACAGATGTAACCACCTGAGCCATCCTGCTTGGTAAGTCTCTGGTGAAATATTATATTAGATGTTAAAGGTGGTGTGTTATAAGTTGACTTCTCAGGACGCTCCATGATGACCTTCTTTAAATAGCCATTTCTTTATGTTCAGCATATGATCAAAATGACTGGTTTTATCTTTGCTCTGATTTATACTTATTTCTTTACAGTGTTGTTTCAACTTGCATCCTTTTTCTTAATAGACTAATTTTAACAAATTCCATGAACCACATTTCTCACATGTTTCATGCTCTTTCTCCTAATTATCATACATAATGGTTAAGTAAATACTCCTTATCTGAATAATGAATGTGTAATGACCTTTAAATTTGGAGTACATATTTGTCAATATGCCTTCTCTTTATGTCTCTTTCTTCAGACATTTTATTTGGCAGTTCATGTCTTCCACAATCAGGAAACTCTGTGCCCAAAGCTCTAAACTTATATATTAATATGCTCACTTTGCCTTGCTGTTAATTTCTTTGAAAGCTTTCATTCAGCCTCTAGCATTTCAATTGTTGGGTTGCACTAACTTCATGTGCAGTGACAGAGTAAATAATAATGTTTAAAAGCAGGAGTCTGAAGTTTCTGGAGCTTGCTAAACAAACAAAGTAGCATATTGTAGCATATATGTTGCATTTTTGTTTCTAACTTAACTTCATAGTATGAAATTATTTGATATTTCTTATATGTTTAATTACAGCAGTTTTCTTTTTGAAATGTGAATGTGCTGTTACTGTCACTTATTTGTGTAAAACTTGACAATGCAAGACTGAACATATACCAAATAAGGTTTCAAGTAGTTTATGGCATCTCAAGAGGAAAGAGGATCCCATTATCTTCAATGGGATTTATCATTCGTAATTCATCTCATTTCAATGATCCAAGAATTCTTTTCATATTGTACAATTCATTTGTGAGATCCAAGCTTGAATATGCTTTTATTATATGGAATCCTTATAATAATAAATGTGTTAAACTTATTGAAATAAGTATTTATTTTTCAAAAAATTTCACCTTTTCCCTAATTTAATATCTTATGACACATTACTTCAATTATTTCGGTTTAAAAGCTTACCTCATAGAAGGAATCATCACTTGTTACTTTTCCTTTACAAATTATTAAATAATAAGGTGGATGATTCAAACCTAAGACAATTAATATATTTTTATGTTCCCAATATTACACCAAACCATTTTCGTAATATCTTCTTTATTCCAACAGTCAACACCGATGCACATAAATATTCTCCTATGCTAAGAATGCAATCTTTATATAAAAATTGCATTACTTAACTATTGATATATTCAATAGAATCACAACAATTTCGCTTTATCCTGTGATCATTAACTACAAATTATACATTGACTAATTTATTGTACCAAATTACGAATTTTCTGATTTTTGTGTTATTTTGTGTTATTTGTTTTGTTCTATTTTGTAACTTTTTGTCATGTTAGATTGATTGTATTTTGTGTTTATTCATTTCGTTGAGTTGTAATTGTAAGAATGTTGCATTTAATTAAGTGAATATTGTAATTGGGGAAACCTGTAATATTCATAAAATAAAATAAGTAAATAAATAAATGAATGAACAAATGAACGAACAAATGAACAAACGAACGAATGAAGGAACGAACGAACAAAGGAATGAATGAAGGAATGAAGAAAGGAATGAATGAACAAATGAACAAATGAACAAATGAATAAATAAATATAATTATATACAGTACATGTTAAAATCATCACATTTTACAATAAAAAGAATAGGAGAACATATGTGGAGAGTAAGAGAAAAATGATTTAGAAAAATAAAGCAATATGAATTTGTTATGACCCACCATGCATAAATAACCACGGTGTTAAAATGCATGATGGACCAAAGAAAGAAAAAATAGCAACTCAAAGTAATGTATTAAAAATTGTAAGAATTTTGTATAGCATTATGGAAATAAATATCCATCCATCCGTCCGTCCATCCGTCCGTCCGTTCATCCATCCATCCCCGACTTCAGGTCCAGGGTGGAAAAGCACTGAGTCCCCAGAGTGTCATCAATCCGTGGCAGCAGAAAACAGTCTTTCTTGGCGACATCATGCACTTTCCGGCTGATGACGCAGAAACACAAGACTTCCACCTTCTTTTTCACCAGCACTACCGGCGAGGCTCACGGGCTATCGGGTTCCTCTATTATGCCTCTGATCTAGTCGTTTTTTCTTGATGGTCTAAAGGCTCTTCCACTGCATTAGTCAGATTCCATGTCAGATTTGATTCCTGTCTTTTTATTTCTTATCTCCTTAGCGATGTCATCTTTTAAGTATTTCACCGTAACATTATCAGAGTCGATGTCAAAATCGGATTCGGATTTAATTTTCTCCATTTCGTTCTTCATTTCACTTTCGATTTCATTTGCATCTGCATCTTTTCTATTTCGGAATGTACACTCGTCTTTCTACTCTCCATTTTCTCCATTCTAGATTTCACTGCCTTCATTTCAGTTTTCAACTACACTATTTCAGATTTCATTTGTCTCCATCTTCACCATTCCAGATCTCGTGGTTGTCACTTCGGTTAACAATTGAAGTACTTTCTTCATCATGACATTTAAGTCCCACTCCAAATAACAATGTCACTTAACTCAGTTGTAAAAAATCCCTTTCAATAGTAAGCTCTTCAAATCCCGTTAGAAGCCGCACATGGATCGTTCTTTTAACTGTACGGTGTGGCAGTAATTTGTATCACAATAATGTAAATGCCAGAGTGATTGTAGTGTAAATAAGCATTATTGTATGACATTGATATGAGATGTTTGTTAATTATAAGCATTGCTAGGAAATAAGTTTACAGGCCTCACTGAAACTGACAATAAGAGCGGATGACAATGAGCGAGGGGGTGAGTTGAATATTAATTAGAAGAGACAAACAAATGACGTCAGATTGGTGCGCTTTTCTGAGAAATAGAGGGAATTTCTTCCTTAGAGCATATGTTTTCGTAATTTTGATTGGATATAAAAATAGACGCTAATGTTGGCGCATTTTATTAACCAATAGCAGCTCGGTTATAATCTTTAGGCATATCGGGGTGTGTGAGTATAAAAAGCTAAAGCCAGAGGCAAGTATTGTCCAGTTCAACAAAAATCATCCACACGTTACACGTCGCTGAGTCCAACAGAATCAGTCAGAAGTTAAACATCGCTTAGTTCATCAGAATCGTTCGCGGGTTACACGTCGCGTAGTTCAACGGAAGCATACTTAAAGTACACGTTACGCAATTTTACAGAATCTCTCGCGTCGTAAAGTTAGTTATAAATGTGAAATACGCGAATTAATAAAGTGCGGCAAATAAGTGATTATAATAACATTAGAAAACATAACAGTTTCAGTCTGGCGTGTATCACGAGTCAATATGTGAATTTAATTAATTGTGACGGTAATAAAAGTGTAAAAACAAATTGTTTTATCAGTGTTATCTTTGAGTAACAAATCCTTTCCGTTTACACACCTTGTTTAAGAGATTTGCTCGACCGAGAAATAATAGCTAGCCGGAGGACAATGAACCCAACATTCAAAGTAGTAAAACAATAACAGGCGCCCAGCAATAAGATAACACGAAGTGACCGCGACAAATTGGCTTCCATATGTGGTGCAGATAAACATGAAGCATCTTCCAACCAACTACAAATATTCCACTTCAAATTGGCGCCCAACGTGGGGCGAATTAACCAGGAAGGGGCTGACGCTGACCTCTGACGCATCTGTGTTGTTCCTGGCAGTTGCTTCAGGGGACTCAGAGTCCCGGGTTCGATGGTTGGATGGCAGGGATTTGGAATTTGTTTCGGTAGAGCTGAGGTTATAGTTTTCAGGGGTGGTGACACTGCCTTGATGATATTAATAATACTGCCGGAGAAGTTTGAGTTATTTCTTTATTTTGTTACGTAGATTCCTATCTGGTCGACCCGCCACCTTCGTCGTCGAAACCACTGTTATTCTTATCACTTTGGAAGTCGCTACTTATATGTTTCTCCGACTAGCCCTCGAATTGCCTAGGTTTCATAACTTCATTTTTACACTATAAATTGCCTGTTCATTTTCTTCTAATTTGTTTCGTCGACCGTCCTCGTGGTTAGTTTGTACCGGAATGTGTCTCGGCGTTTCTTTTCCTCTTTCACGCCTTTCGCCAAACCTAGAAATTTCCCCCACCTTTCTTAAGTTTCGTTCCGTCTTAAGTTCAAACGTATCATGTGATGCCTACGCGATCTTTTGATTGGCTATCATTTTGTTTCATGATTTTTATTATTGGCTACCCCCACTTGACAACTTTCACATCTGCTTCTTACAGCTTATTTTGAGTTTTAAAATTTTCCCACGAATATTCTTAGATCGTAGATAAGGCACATATACTTCCTGACCCTTCTAAGCTTTGAAACCGTTGTAAACGACCTGTCCGAGCCAGATACAAAGGCGAAACTTCCGGTAGGCTTCTTGTTGTTGTCCAAGCAGGTAGAATACCTCTGCTTCGAGGACAACAAACTTTGTTTCTCTCTCTTCCCTACAAAACCCATTCCTAATATGAATTCAGCACATTTTCGTCGCTATGTTCGATCCTATATTATTATTATTATTATTATTATTATTATTATTATTATTATTATTATTATTATTATTTCTCCTGGGTCTCGATAACCAGCTTCATATGCCCTGACGGTAAATTTATCATCGGACCTTTAGGTTGGATGATGGGTTTATCGTTAATGTCCCATCTAAGCTAATCTAATGTCCCTCTCTCCCTCTGTTCCTTTCATTTATCATTTTATTTATTTATTTATTTAGTTATTTATTCATTTATTTAGTGGCTTACGACGATTTGATGGCGAGCCCACCGTTACACATTTATTCTGTTCACAATACATTTCAATCACTGAACACAGTGCAATTTCAAATTTGACACAAGTATTTTCACAAAATAAAAGAAAAACAATCTACATAATATCTGGCCGTCAACAACCAGGCTACAAAACATTTACATTTAAGAAATCTGTTTATACACACACAATACATTCTTCAAACAATTTTTTTTAATTACACATCTTAGTTCATCTATCTCTCTCTCTCTCTCTCTCTCTCTCTCTCTCTCTTTTGCACATTATATACAATACTGGTTTTCTTGCAGCTATTAGCAGCCTCCACACTCAGACACCTTTTGGTACCTTTTTTTCTGCCAGGTATACATTCTGTCCGGTTTTCATACTGTATGTCATTAACATCTTGAATGTCAAGCACACGGTTTTAATAGGACATTGCTATCCCAAAGCTACCAATTTGTTTGTAAACAAGGTTCGCATATATGACTTTCCTTACTCGTGTTCCGAGTGCGTTTGTACATTTTCCCTATCCGACTCTACTAAATTTCTTTGGTCCTGCTTAAATGGACGAATCAATGATAAATGGTACCTACCGATTGTTTTCCCGGTCCTCAATTTTTTGGAGTTGATATACCCTGTCCCCGAAGGTTTGTGATATCCGATAAGGACCTTTCCAACACATATGCATACGTCTGTATTCCTTCTTTATCTTGATGGTTTAAGCAGTCTGTTGATGCTACACGTTCGTGTATACCTGATAGGGACATGTTTTGATCACTGACTACCTGTGAGTTGTCCGCTCTCTCACCAAAATAAACACTTTCATTTTCTAGGTTTAACCCACAACACTGGGGTGCTTGACCTACTTCTGACTCATCAGCTGACTGCAGTGGCGTGTCGTTAAGATCTCTCCCTTCGCACAATTGTGGCGTAAACATTCTAAGCACTTTAATGCCTCCCCCAATGTGCAAATATTCAATAAAAAATTGTTCTTCTTGTATTTTTGTTTTCGTTCCCTGTGTAATGCGAGAACCTGCGCGCATTCTCTGAGGTTGAGCCTGGGAACGCTACGACTCTTCCTGTCTCTAGTTTTCCGACCGTCGTGGCCACGATCCTTGACTGGGGCCTATCCCTTGGCCTATGCTTTGTCCTGCCATTGCCCCGCTTAGGTGACCTATCGCGTCATCCATTTCGCGGTGGACATTTTGCGGCTGTCGTGTCTGTGATGGGTACCCGCTCGGCGTCAAAACGTGACTGTACGTAGGCATGCTTAAGAGCTCGTGGTTCTCATCTCTACGGGGTGGGGTCGCTGGCCGGCTTGGAGGTGTTCTTGGCCTGTTCGGAGGTGTCCTTGGCCTGCCCGGGGTGTTTCCAGGTCGGTTCGGGGGAGTTTCTGGGCGATTCGGAGGCGTTCTTGGCCTATCCGCTGTTCCACCGTGAAGGTTATTTCCCCGGTGTTGCCTACTATTCGCTGGGTACCTGGAGAATCTCATGTACTGAACGGGATACTCCTCATGTTGCCTCGGTGGCCTACCCGTGCCCGTTTGGTCCCAGGGCCTATAGTTTCTCTCCCGATTTCTCGTAAAAGGCTCTTGATAACGCTGTCGGACTGTGGAATAGTTGTTCAACGCACCTTGTGCCCTTGTCCCATCATTACATGCGAATGTATCCGATCAATGTGTCTACCTTCAGTCCTGATTCTGGGCCTATCTTCTTCCCGCGTTCCGTACCCCTGCAGAGCGGTAAGTAGTTCTATGGCTTCCCTCAGCGTCCTCGGAGTGCTACCACGAGGTGATGACGTATGACGTCTGGGAAGTGTCGTGTCAGGAGGGATACAAATTCACCTTCGGGCATCGGTGGGTCCAGGAGTTGACTTAATTGGCCGAGTCGCAAGAAGTAGTCGACCATCGACTCACGCTTCTCTTCCCTGTATCGGTCATTGTTTATTTCTGCGCTCACCCTGTATTGTGCAACGCCACTCCAATATTTTTCTAAAAATGCAGACCTAAAATGTTCATATTGTGCATGCTCGCCCACCGTCAATCGAAACCAACTCAGGGACGGGCCTATCAAGCTCCTTTTTATAATTACCATTTTGAAACGGTCGGGAATTCCCCTAAGCGCGAAATAAGATTCGAGGTCATTAATGAACTGCTTCGCATTATCGACTTCACTGTTGAACTTGGGGATTGGAAGTTCATTCAAAAATTGTAAAGGTATATTGCATTGTTGCAGGGGCCCTACGGTGCTTGACATTTCACTTGCCGTGTGCGGTGAGGCCGAAGGAAGGCAGGCAGGTTCGTTCGACCTCGGTTCGCTACTCGGGTTGTTACACTGGAACGACGAAAGCGCGGAAACCTGAGAGATAATTCGCGCATCCGTGGCTCCTTGGGTTCGCGGTTCGATTTGTTCTAGCGCGTCCCTGCGAGCATTGACGGTCTGTGTCAGTTCCTCCCTTAATTTGTTAATTTCATTATTAACCCCTGCTTCAAGTGCCTGTTGCTTGTTCTGTAATGCTACACAGACTGTCATTGCTTCTTCCCTTGCCTTATCACTAATTGTACATATTAAGTTTTCATTGCTTGCAATTTGTTGTGCCCTGATTGCGTCTATTTCCACGACAAGTTCCTTCCTTACTACCTCTACACTATTCTGTGTTGCTTTTAGTTCGTTTCTTATATATTCTACATCCTCGTAGATTACATTTTGACTTGCTCTAATTTCTGACAAGACACCCTGTATTTTATTTTCTAAGCCCTGACTGATTTCCTTATGTTGGATGCTTAATTGTGAGGCTATCTACCGCTGCAATGTTTGTTCCTGGGTGGACAATTGTTGTTTTAGTGTTTGCTCCTGTACTGTTAATCGTTGAGTTAGTGTTTGCTCTTGTTCTGTTAATCGTTGAGTCAGTGTTTGCCCAAGTGTTTGCTCTTGTTCTGATAATCGTTGAGTCAGTGTTTGCCCAAGTGTTTGCTCTTGTTCTGTTAATCGTTGAGTCAGAGTTTGCCCAAGTGTTTGCTCTTGTTCTGTTATTTTAGTGTTTAGGAGGCTCAATTGAGCCAACATTTGTTGCAGCATTTCGCTCGTGTTAAGTGATCCGGTAACTTGGTTTTTGTTTCGCTATCTCCATTTTCTACACCTACCCGCGTGCTATTGTTAGTGAAATTTTCCCCTTGTTCATTGCTATTACCTTCCATATCGTTACCGGTTAATTTCTTGTTTCTTAACAGCATTTACAAACATGCATAACCCAGTTTACCTATATCTATTGCATATACACTCCCTTCCAAAATGTATTGACTTATGTATCATACAGTTAACACTTACTCGGTGCTGAGTTGCGCTGCTGCGAGGTGTTGTAGTTCATGTATCACTTCACTACACTTACACACTTTTTGAACACTGATGATGTCTGCGTTGAATGCCTGCTTCCTTGTTGTGATGGAGCGGCGTCGATGCCGCTTGTTGCCACGCGTCTATCGGTACACTCTGCTGCTGGTGGTTGCTGATGTCGTCATCGGCGTCGTCTTTCTGTCCTTCCTTCCGTTGTCGGTTCTCCGGTTGTGTTATCCGCTGGCAGTATTTCGAGCCCCAACGTAGTGGGCGCCATATGACGCTGACCTCTGACGCATCTGTGTTGTTCCTGGCAGTTGCTTCAGGGGACTCAGAGTCCCGGGTTCGATGGTTGGATGGCAGGGATTTGGAATTTGTTTCGGTAGAGCTGAGGTTCTAGTTTTCAGGGGTGGTGACACTGCCTTGATGATATTAATAATACTGCCGGAGAAGTTTGAGTTATTTCTTTATTTTGTTACGTAGATTCCTATCTGGTCGACCCGCCACCTTCGTCGTCGAAACCACTGTTATTCTTATCACTTTCGAAGTCGCTACTTATATGTTTCTCCGACTAGCCCTCGAATTACCTAGGTTTCATAACTTCATTTTTACACTATAAATTTCCTGATTATTTTCGTCTAATTTGTTTCGTCGACCATCCTCGTGGTTAGTTTGTACCGGAATGTGTCTCGGCGTTTCTTTTCCTCTTTCACGCCTTTCGCCAAACCTAGAAATTTCCCCCACCTTTCTTAAGTTTCGTTCCGTCTTAAGTTCAAACGTATCATGTGATGCCTACGCGATCTTTTGATTGGCTATCATTTTGTTTCATGATTTTTATTATTGGCTACCCCCACTTGACAACTTTCACATCTGCTTCTTACAGCTTATTTTGAGTTTTAAAATTTTCCCACGAATATTCTTAGATCGTAGATAAGGCACATATACTTCCTGACCCTTCTAAGCTTTGAAACCGTTGTAAACGACCTGTCCGAGCCAGATACAAAGGCGAAACTTCCGGTAGGCTTCTTGTTGTTGTCCAAGCAGGTAGAATACCTCTGCTTCGAGGACAACAAACTTTGTTTCTCTCTCTTCCCTACAAAACCCATTCCTAATATGAATTCAGCACATTTTCGTCGCTATGTTCGATGCTATATTATTATTATTATTATTATTATTATTATTATTATTATTATTATTATTATTATTATTATTTCTCCTGGGTCTCGATAACCAGCTTCAGGGCGAATTAACCAGGAAGGAGCGAAATAATCAGGAAGGGGCGAATTAACAAGGACGTGGATTGAATGGAGCAGTGAAATTAACTACAAGATGCAGATTCCAAAAACAACCACCATAACGACCTACGATGCGGATGAGTGGACATCGTAATTACGAGAATAGAAGGCAACAGGGGAATTCAACTACGACAACAAAGACAGCGAAACGACGCAGATTCATCGTAGTACGACGCAGAGGCGACATATACATCTAGGAGAGAGGGGCAGGAAGCTGGACATCAAAGCAACATCATCAGGCAGCATCACAAAGGTTAGAATATTGTAAATTTTTTTATCCTAAAAAAATTGTGAGAAATTAAATGTTCTTAAGAAGTGGTAGGATTAAGAAAACAATGTCTACTAATAATACTGAAGAAACAATTATGGAGGGAGATAATGTAACAGCTGTAATTCAATGCAGATTATGGAAAATAGCTCAAACAATGTAGGATTTGAGGGAGGAAATGTTAGTGAAGAAAGTCGGAATAGAGTAGCAGGAAATGTTCATTTTGATGCTAGTATGATGATGGAAATGTTGAGAAATTTTGGTGAAAAATTAGATAAGAATAATGAGAAATTAGAAAAGAAAATAGATCAAAACAGGGAAGATATGGAAAAGAATAATGAGAAATTAGAACAAAAACTAACTCAGAATAATGAGAAATTAGAAAAACTAACTCACAATATGCAAAAGAATAATAGGGAATTAAGGGAAGATATTGGTAAGAGCTTAGAACAAAACAGGGAAGAAATTGAAAAGAAATTTATGGAGCTAGATAGTAGTAAGATAAGAATGAGAAATGAAAATCAGGAAATGATAGTAAATGAGATAGGGAAAGTTTCAAAGAAAATGTCAGACATGAGCAGGGAAATATCTAACCAAAAAAGTGAGGTTGATACCAAGTTTGAACATGTTAGTGTAAAATGTACAGAGTTAGGAAGTCCAATGAGTAGCATTTCAAGTGAGCTAAGAGAGATGAATGCAGATTTAATTCAGGTGCAAGTTAATTTCAGAGGGGAGATATCTGAAATACAGAAGGAGTCAGAAACACAAAGCAATAAATTGTCTGAAGAAGTTAAAGTTTTATCTATAGATTTGAATCAAAAACTAACTTCTGAAATGAACAAGCACCAAGCTGTTCAAAATGAGAACAATAAAAATTGGAACAGACAATAGAAAATCTGCAAGGTACTGTAAATAGGTTAGAATTGAATTCAAGGGTCAATATATGTGATGTTAATGTATCTGATGTACAGAATAATGATAGAGGTAGTTCCTCAGGTATGATTAATAATGTGAGTGATGCGGCGGCTTCATCTATAGCTCATACTGAAACTCAGAGTGCACAAGTAACACTAGAGAATTTAAATATGGGAGTAGGGGATTTACAAAACTATAATCATATCTTAAGTGATTTTCCACTTCCAAAATTTAATGAAAACTCCAGTCCAGTACAGTTTATTGCAGACTTGTCAGAATATTTTCAAATTAAAAAGATACCGGAAGCATTGAAAATGATAGTTGTCAAAAGATGTTTGGACCAGAAAACCTTAGATTGGTTACAAATGGTATCAGGGGGTGAAATTTCATATGAATGCTTTAAAAGGCTATTCATGAACAGATTTTGGAATGTTACGGTACAGCACAGAATACGGGCAATGCTTAGTCATGGACAATTTGATCCACGAGAGGGAATATCAATGACTGATTATTTACTGAAGCATGCAAGTCAGGTTAGGAACTTGTCACCTCCAATCAATGAGGAAGATATTGTGAGTTTGTTCACAAGGCATTATCCTTTAAGGATACAGAATTATTTATTAATTGCAAAACCACGTAGTATCTATGAGATGACAGAATTAATGACAGCTTTGGAACAAAAGGAAGAAGATATATCTCGAGAGTGGGAGCATAGATTTTTAGATGTGCGAGATAGACGAAAGTACCAAGGCAGTTATTATCACCAAAGTAGAGGACAAGACAGACGTCATGAGAATAATACCAGACAACGGTACCAATCATACGTTCCAAATTTTGAAAGACCGAGGATAGATGGGAGAACAGGTCGACAGGAACAAATAAATTACGTCAGGACAGAAAGATTGCCGGAAAGAGGGCAAAATCAAGGAAGGCGGTACATTAGACAAAGGGGAAATTTCACTCACTGGAGGGAAAACGCTAACCGGGAAAGATTCGAGGAACGGCAAGAAAATTACGTACCAAGAGGACATAATTTCAGAAATCGAGGATTTCGAACTCGAGGAAGGGGAACTCAAAACAATGGTAGCGAAAATGAGATAGATTTAGCGCCGGTTAGGAATGGCAGTCCCGTACATGAACATGGAAGTAACCAGGTAAACTGTCAATAGACTCCTGTGCAGTAGGTTCTCAGGACGTCTTTAATAATTCAGTATCCATTACCAATACAAACAATATGCCTACACACACACTCTGTAAAAAGATTGCAGCAACGAAAGATAAGGAGGAAAATTTCGAGTCACCTCATGTTATGATAGAAATCAGGAAGAAAGAGATCATTGCAACTATAGATTCCGGTTCATCAGCTTCAATTTGTTCGCAGACATTTTATATAAATTTGATAAATGAAGGTAACAAAATTATGGCTCTTCTCACTAGTATTTTAGTTTGTCGTGTTGGAATCGGAAGAACGACACAGGTCATAAAAACACAAGCTCTACTTAACATACTTATCGGCGGAGAGAATTTTGAGGTTATGTTTCTAATTGTAAACCATCTGATTTGTGACATAATTTTAGGATGTGACTTCCTACACGAATATGAAGCACGTATAGATTTTAAACATGAGGAGTTAAAATTGACAAAAGACAATAGAGAAATAAAGGCACTGTTTATAAAAGAGAAAGCTTCCGTGATTGAGATGACAAAGGATGAAGAAAGTTTTTGTGACCAAGAGTTTTTTGTGCAAATAACAGAAACCGATGAAAGCAGTCAGATAAAACAGTTAGTCACAAAATATGAAGGGAATACCACGCCATATTTTCAACAGCTAGTAGAAATGCCAGAAAAAGTAGAGAAATTTACAACCCGAACAAAAGACGACCGTGCGAGCGAGACAGACAACAACTGGGAAGAGAAGAGAAATGAGGAAATACTACACAAGTGTGAAGAAGCTTATAACATTACGAAAACACAAAAACAAATCCTTCATGACGTTTTGATGAACAATAGTTCAGTATTTAGTAATATCCCAGGCATATGTAACGTATATCAGCATACATTTCAGGTACAGGATGTGCCATCATATAGGCATAATTATGACAATTTACCTATAAGTCTTAGGGACAAAGCTAGAAAACTGATAAATAGCATGTTAGAAAATGGGATTATTGAGCAAAGTAATTCTCAATATATAAATTCAATTTGTTGGAGTATAAAACGAGATGGTAGTTTAAGATTAACATTAGATGGTAGATATGTCAACCAATATATGAAGCCAGACCATTTTCAAAGTAAAGGAATCGAACAACTAATCACGAAACTTTCAAGAGGGAGATTTTTGACATCCATTGACCTCACTGCGTCATATTGGCAAGTAGAATTAGATCCACAAGTGCGTGATTACACTTCATTTCAATACTCGTATCCAGTATCGTTTTTGTGTAAATCCTTTTGGTTTAAAAACTCAGGAAGTGGATTTTTGAGAGCAATTCACAGTATTTTTGGAAATTCTGCAGATGATTTTTTAATAAAGTATATTGATGATTTCCTCATCATTAGTCAAACATTTGAGGAACATATGAATAATGTACATTACGTGTTAAATAAATTGCAACAACATGGTATGACTGTAAACATACTAAAATCAAAATTTTGTGTCAAGGAAATAAATTTTCTGGGTTATGTAGTGGATGAACGAGGTATAAGACCCGACCAGAAGAGAATTGAAGCAATAATGAAAATTCCACCACCAAAGAGCGCAAAGCAAATTAGACGTCTCTTAGGGGTATTCAACTTTCAGAGTAAGTTCGTACCAAGGTATTCGGCTGAAATAGAACCACTGCGGCAGCTACTCCGAAAGAATATTAAGTGGAGATGGACAGAGGATCATCAAAAATGTTTTGAGAGAGTAAAAGAACTCTTTGCTAAGTCCATATTGCTCGAGAGGCCCAGAGAAAATTTGAAATACGAGATTTATGTCGACGCATCAATGCAAGGATTCGCCGGAATTTTAGGACAGCGAGACATCAACAATGACTTTCACGTCATTAGTACAGCTTCTAGAGGACTTACAAACATTGAGCGGAATTCTTCAGTGACTCAGTTAGAAATTGGAGCACTTTATTTTTCATTAATTCGATTCAAGACCTATATTTATCAGCAAAAGGTGAAAGTATATTCAGATCACATTAGCTTAACTTTCATCCAACGGTGTAGATTATGTAGTGGAAAACTTGCTAGATATATTCACGCAATATCTGCATTTGATATTGAGATTATAGACATTCCTGGCAAGAATAATACCTTCAGCGATTTACTATCAAGATTAAACTACAACCCACAAATTCTCGAGAATATTGAAAGGCCAAGAAACGAAGTCAAAATATTGACAATTGAAATTCCTTTAAGCAAAGAAATGATAAGAAAATTGAAAAATATGGGAGAAATTCAAAATGAAGACTCAAAATTATTTGAACTTAAAGGAAATGTACCATTAATTGAAGAGGCAAAGAAAGAAATTGTAGCAATTCGGAATGGAACGTTATACAAGAAGCATGGAAAAGAAATGCCTAGTTGGAAGGTAATGGTTCCAAAAAGTATGGAAAAGGAGCTAATTAAGAATTTTCACGAAGGGTTAGCACACTCAGGGACGGACCGGACAACTTCTATGATTTTAGAAAATTTATACACATCCAAATTGCGTCAGAAAGTTCGGAACTTTATATCGTGCTGCAACCTATGTCAGAAAGCTAAGCAAATAAATGCAGCATATGCATTTGAGACTAATTCGGTTATAAGGGATAAGCCGAGGTGCGTAATTAGTATTGACATTCATGTTCCTATGCCTCCAAGTCAATTTGGAAACAAATATATATTTGTCTGTTATGATATATTCAGCAAATATGTACGAATTTACCCTTTGAGAAAACCTACAAGTTTAGCATGTTTGAATAGACTACTCAAGTCATATGTGATAGAAGAAGGACCAATCCAATCTGTACTGAGCGATAATGCTTCGTCCTTCACAGGAAAAAAAATTATGGAGGGACTGAAAGAAAATGGCATTAACAATATTTTTCGTCAAGATACAGACCGAACTCCAATCCAGTGGAGAGGGAAATTAAGGAAATTTCGAATTATTTAAGGGTGCTATGTCATCGAAAAAAAAACCCAATGGTATGGATACGTGAATTTCGTTCTGAATCTACTCAACGAAACAATAAACAATGTGACAGGATACAAACCATGTGAACTTAAGTTAGGAAAGAAGATCAATACAATATGTAAGAAAATTCCAGAAGCCATTCCAGATGAGCACTCAATACCACAAACGGAAAAAGAGATGTTCCGACAAGCATTCGAAAGGATAAAAAAAGCCATAAAAAGAAAAAGGAAACATGAAGAAAAGAAAAGAAAGGAATGGAAGATCAAAATAGGAGATTTAGTTTTGGTTAAAACTAAGAAATTGTCTGATAAGGCAAATAAACTTTATTGGCGAATGTTTCTAAAATATCGTGGACCATATGAAGTTGTTGAAGTATATGGAACAAATACATATGAATTATGTAACCCAACAACTCGAAGAGCCATTGGAAAGTTCCATATTGAGATGCTGAAACCATACAACAATGAGGATAAAGATGAAACAGAAGACCAAGATGATGAAAAGTAGATTCTGGATAGTTAAAGCTGAACTGCAAAAAAAAAAAAAAAAAAAAAAAAAAAAAAAAAAAAAAAAAGTATTGGAATGTAAGAGGGTTAACTCTGTATGTATGTCATGAGAAATGAGAAATAAATTCTGGACAAAAAGAAATGTTTAAAGGGGAAAAAGAACATTTTCTTAATAAACTGTAATAGCATTTGAAATGAAGCATGTAATAATGAAAACTTAATGTTATATTAAAGTAAAAGTACGTAGATATAATTCCAAGAGTATTGTGAATATAGAGTACATAATAATAAAAAAGGGATAAAGATAATTAAAGCAGAATACTTATGTAGCACACAGGATAATGTGAATTTATGTCTAGAATTAAGAAATGTAAATATATTTGTGTAGAGGATGAATATTTTGGTAAATATGTTTAATAATTACAAAATGAACCAGGTTAAAAATCTTGAATGTATAAATTTTTATGTCAACAACCTAAGAAAGTAAACCATTTTGTAACAGTAACTAAATAATTCAGGGTACAGTATTGGTAAAAAAAATTGTAATGTCAGATGTATGTATATAAACACATTAGACCAGAGCCAGTAAATAGTGGCGAGATGAAGGCAAAATATATGTCATGTGTTAAATGCGTGTGCAGTGTTAAGTGCAAGTGATAAACACCGTGTGTTCCAAAATTCAGGAGACTAAAAACCCAATTATAAAATTTTCAAACAAGTTGTAAATATTTATAATTATGTTTCTAGTGGGGCATATGTGGCAGTAATTTGTATCACAATAATGTAAATGCCAGAGTGATTGTAGTGCAAATAAGCATTCTTGTATGACATTGATATGAGATGTTTGTTAATTACAAGCATTGCTAGGAAATAAGTTTACACGGCCTCACTGAAACTGACAATAAGAGCGGATAACAATGAGCGAGGGGGAGAGTTGAATATTAATTAGAAGAGACAAACAAATGACGTCAGATTGGCGCGCTTTTCTGAGAAATGGAGGGAATTTCTTCCTTAGAGCATATGTTTTTGTAATTTTGATTGGATATAAAAATAGACGCTAATGTTGGCGCGTTTTATTAACCAATAGCAGCTCGGTTATAATCTTTAGGCATATCGGGGTGTGGGAGTATAAAAAGCTAAAGCCAGAGGCAAGTATTGTCCAGTTCAACAAAAATCATCCACACGTTACACGTCGCTGAGTCCAACAGAATCAGTCAGAAGTTAAACGTCGCTTAGTTCATCAGAATCGTTCGCGGGTTACACGTCGCGTAGTTCAACGGAAGCATACTTAAAGTACACGTTACGCAATTTTACAGAATCTCTCGCGTCGTAAAGTTAGTTATAAATGTGAAATACGCGAATTAATAAAGTGCGGCAAATAAGTGATTATAATAACATTAGAAAACATAACAGTTTCAGTCTGGCGTGTATCACGAGTCAATATGTGAATTTAATTAATTGTGACGGTAATAAAATGTAAAAACAAATGCTTTTATCAGTGTTATCTTTGAGTAACAAATCCTTTCCGTTTACACACCATGTTTAAGAGATTTGCTCGACCGAGAAATAATAGCTAGCCGGAGGACAATGAACCCAACATTCAAAGTAGTAAAACAATAACAGGCGCCCAGCAATAAGATAACACGAAGTGACCGCGACAAATTGGCTTCCATATGTGGTGCAGATAAACATGAAGCATCTTCCAACCAACTACAAATATTCCACTTCAACGGGTAGTTTATTCTTTATTCTTTTTGTAGCTGTCAATTAAAATTACAGGAATTCATGACATTGTCAACTAGCACAATATAATACAAAGTATTATGTACAGTTTACAGAGAAAAAATATATATACAGAGAAAATTCAGTTCATAAGTTCTTAAATTGAATAAAAACATCCTTGCACCATGAAATTTTTCAGTTCAATTTTAAATTTTTTTATGCTATGTATTTGTTGTAGCCGAATTGGTAGTTTATTATAATACATACAAGCAGCAAGATTAGGTTTCATTTTATACAGTTGTAATCTGTGTGAAATTAAGTGAAATTGTGTGCTGCCTCTAGTATAATGATCATGGATCTGACTATTATTTACTTTCTCTACTACGTATAGTAAGTAGGGGAAGTATTGTATTCCACCCAAAAATTCGATACCGAGATTTCACCGGAAATATATGTTTTGAGACCCCCTGAATCCAAAAAGAGCATTTTTGGAAACATGTCCGTGTGTGTGTCTGTCTGTGTGTCTGTGTGTGTGTCTGTGTGTCTGTGAACAGCATAACTCAGAAACGAACAGTGGGATAAACACCAAACTTGGTATTTAGGTTCAGTATCTTCCAGAGATGCGACACGAAGGTTTTCAAGAAAATCCCCCCACCCCAGACTACCCTTTACATGGAACATTTTTCGAAAATTTTAATTTTCTCAAAAACGGCTCTAACGATTTTGATTAAACTATCATATGTTTAAGATATTGTCATGACAAATAAAATGTATATCTCGAATTTTCTGGCAATGTCTCCAAAAGTGTTCATTATGAACGACTTTTTCATAACTGGTAAACCATAAGAGATAGACAAAAGTTTACTACACGAAAAATGTAGATCGCGTTAAAATACACAATTTATGTCATATACATTTCTTTTGTTGAGTGAACCGTTTGCGAGATATTGCTTGTTATTACCTTAAATTTTCCAATACTTATACTTTTTCTCAAATTCATTATTCATTTTTTTATGTCCTGGACATGCAAAGAGAATGGAATGCGCCACATAGCAACCAGCGTTAAAATATTTGACTATCGCTTAAAACTTACCATATTCCCCTTGCATCTACAAGAAAATTATCAATAAGATCGACATCTCGATATCTCGATTAACATGAAGCATATGGAGTAGAGAAAGTCATGTGAGTGTAACACATCAGATTTTTTTGTATTATTTTCATTTTGTTTCAAGTAGATTATCACTTCATATATACATAGTGAGTACAGCATAAGAACATTTAATTTTTTGAAATTATTTCTACAAGATTCTTGAGGTTTTAGTCCTAACACCATCAAATTGCTCTTTTCTGTAGTATAAAAAGCCTTTTAGTATACTTCATTGCACAGTATCCCCAGACCGCAATTCCATATGATAAATGTGGGAATACTAATCCATAATAGATCTTCATTAATATGTTTATATTGACAATTTTTGCCATTCTTTTTAATAAAAATATACTTGAACTAACTTTGTTACAGACTTTATCTATTTGCTTGTCCCATATAAAATGTTTATCTAGTATTATTCCTAAAAAGTTAGCATTGTTTACCTCATTAATTTCTTCATTATTTATTTTAATATTTAAATGTATTTCATTTCTGTTTTGCATTGTTTGAAAGTTTATGTATCCTGTTTTCTTTACATTAATATGTGAATTGTTTTGTTTAAAAAATTCTACTGTTTGCTTTACATTATTTTTTGTTCAAATATCAAGTGTCTGTAGCATTTTACCAGTGTTTACAATTGAAATATTGTATGCATAAGCAATTATTTTTCCATTATGAGTAAATGGAATATCGTTCATATAAATTATGAATAAAAGGGGTCCTAACACTGAGCCCTGTGGGACACCATATTTAACGTTCTGTATATTTGAAAAATAATCCTTTATTTGCAGATTACTTTTGTGAGTGATTTTTACTTGTTGTGTTCTGCCATTTAAGTATGAACTTATTATTTTATTAGTTTCATCTAAATTTTCATAACTATCTCTTGCAATTACTTATAATGGATAGAGGAAATCGGTATTGCATTTCACCCAAAAGTTCCATATCATGATTTTACCAAAAATAACACGTTTTGAAGCCCCCTTGAAACCAAAAAGCATTTTTAGAAAAGCGGAGAGAGAGATGAAAATTTGGGTAAAGACCAAGCGTTGTGCACAAGTTAAGCATCTTCCATGGATATGATTTGAAAGTTTTCAAGAAAATCTCTCAACCCCAAACTACCTATATGTTGAAAAATGTTTGTTATTTTTGATGTTCTCAAATATGGTCCAACAATTTTGATTAAAATACCACATGTTTAAGATATTTACATGACAAATAAGCTGTATATGTTAAATTTTTTTGCAAATATAAAGTCCATGAATGGATTTTTAACCAGAATGAATTTTGTATACGTTAAATACATCAAGTTAAAAATCTTAGACATTGAAAGTCACAAAAAATGCAAATTGCATTGTTAACTACCTTGAAGAATCAATTGCGAAGTATTCTGTCCATAAAAAAATTACAATTTTTCCTCAAAATGAAAACATTGTAAGGTGTGTTACATAGTATATAAGTTTACTACATATTAATTAGTAATTGTGTAATGTTGCGAAGAAAGTTTTAAATACGAGGAGTATCATTTCAAATCATATTATGTCCACCAGTGGACAAAATTGAATTTCACACATTTTCGTATGGTTTCTGAAGTGACCTTTCATTATGTAAAGTCAGAATTTAACAAATTGTATTCACTAACAGTGTAAATAGCTGCTAAAACCAGCTGTTGCTTCAAATCATATTCAATTCTCTTTAGTGTATGTTTCAAATCATATTGTGTCCAACTTTATTACTATATTAAACATATTAGGTATTTTGTTCGTTTGGTTATACTGATAATGAGCATGCTTTTCTCGACAATTCTACATGTTTAATAATGACAGTAATCATTTTCTTATGAGTTGTGTGTGAAGGAACAGCTTTTTTGATTATGGAGAAGGAATTATTTTTGTAGGTGATAATTCAAGAGGAAGCCGAAAGAGGGAACCAAACATGCCCATCAGCTTAAATCTGAGGTAAGGTACATAAAAATAAACTTTAAAAAAGAACATTGGGATTGTAAGTCTTGCTGTAAATGTTAATCAAAACCCTGCCAACATTTTAATGAACATTGAAATCTATAATTTAATACAGTACTACTCAACATTCAGGTTTATGTCTCTCTTCCAAATTTTTTACTTTCTCTATTACATATAGTATGTAGGGGAAGTATTGTATTCCACCCAAAAATTTGATATCGAGATTTCACTGGAAATATATGTTTTGAGACCCCCTGAATCCAAAAAAAGCATTTTTGGAAACATGTCCGTGTGTGTGTCTGTCTGTCGGTGAACAGGATAACTCAGAAACGAACAGCCAGATAAACACCAGACTTGGTATTTAGGTTCAGTATCTTCCAGAGATGCGACACGAAGGTTTTCAAGAAAATCCCCCCACCCCAAATTATCCTTTACATGGAACATTTTTCGAAAATTTTAATTTTCTCAAAAATGGCTCTAATGATTTTCATTAAAATATCATAGGTTTAAGATATTTTCATGACAAATGAAATATATATCTTGAATTTTCTGGGAATGTCTCCAAAAGTATTCTTCATTGTGAATGACTTTTGCATAACTGATAAACCATAAGAGATAGACAAAATTTGACTATACAAAAAATGTAGATCGCATTAAAATACACAATTTATGTCATATACATTTTTTTTGTTGAGTGAACCATTTTTGAGATATTGCTGCTTATTCCCTTAAATTTTGCAATACTTATACTTTTTCTCAAATGGAAATTCGTTATTCATTTTGTTTATGCCCTGGACATGCAAAGAGAATGGAATGCTCCACATAGCAACCAACTCTTAAAACATTTGACTATCGCTTAAATCCTACCATATTCCCCTTGCACCTACAAGAAAACTAGCAATAAGATTAACATCTCGATTAACATGAAGCATATGGAGAATAAGCTTTTATAAAAATAGTTTGTACAAGAGTAGAGAAAGTCATGTGAGTATAATACATCAGATTTTTATTTTTTGTAGAAACTCCAATAAAGATTCTGATATGACTGTGTTCACATGTAATAATAACTTATCTATAAGTTTCATATAAATCTTACTAACGTCAATTGACAGCAGCAAGGAGGATGTTATGAACACCCTATACATCAGAAAGTTTATTGTGAAAAATTTAATTTTGTATTAACAAATAATATTCTTCTATAATAGCAACAAATACAATTGGTTAATTATGTACTTACCTTATTAATAATTTTTTATTTGTATGTCTTACTATTATTGGATCAAAGCATATTAAGTCCAACATATTTTCCTTAAGTTTGAACAAACAATTGCAAATTGGTTTCACTTTTTCATGTTTCTAGAAGTAAGCCTCAGACACAATAACGCCACATTTTACAATTTGTGAAAAATTCCTCAGGTTAGGAGTACCTAGTCAGTTTTTTGCTTTTCATGTAAAATTTTGCTCTATGAGCATAATATGATTTAAGTGATTCTTCTCACATGAAATTACTTTAGCAGTGAATTTTGAACTGTATTGTTTCCATCCATATCCATTCCTAATACATACATATTACATTTAAAAAAATAGATACACTGTCATATTAGATTTAAAAGCTGAAATTTTGACCCTTTTAAATTAAAATATGAAATAATTAATTTAACAAACTTTCAGTATGATGAAATGAATTTCAAAGTCTCCAGAAATTCATTATAACAACATATGACTGTATTGGTAAACCAAAAGGGATAGACAAATGCTTAATTCACAAAAGGTGTAGATCATTTCAAGTACACACACACGCACGCTCACGCACACGCACGCGCACACACACACACACATTTATTAAATGTCTGCAGATGAATTTAAAGCATTCAAGGAAAGGCATATTTAATTAAAAATAAAGCGACTGGGATTTCCTGTAAATATAAATTGTTCTCCAATGGAAGTCCTAAATGAAGGGGGTTGGCAATTACAATTATTACAAATGATAAATTATATAGGTACCATAAATTAGTTCCTTGGTTGTCATTGAAATTGTTCACAAAAAATCTGATGTGTTACATGACCTTATCTACTCTCTATGCTTTCTTAGTGGTTATAGAAACTATTCTTATAAGATTATTTTTCTGTTTACTTCACTTTAATCAAGATAAAGCTTTGCAGAAATGGCTACATTACACATTTCGTTATAGATGCAAATGGAATAGTGATAGTCAAATGTTTAAGAACTGGATGCAATATACTGGCCATAAGATTCTATACTCTTTCCATGCAATTGTGAGAAACAACTGAATATCTAATAGGACTTTGAAAGAATGACCAAGTATTGAAGAATTCTAACCATTAATAACAGATATCTTGAAAATGGCTTATGCCATACAAAAGGTTATTTGAAATAAATTGTGTATGTGAAAGAGATCTACATCTTTTGTTTAGTATGCTTTTGTTTATTGTTTAATGTTTACCAGTTATATAAGGCTATACACAATTCCTTCCAGATGAAGTGTATTTGAAACACTATTCGCAGAAAATACAAGATGTACATTTTATTTGTTATATAAATATCTTACATAAATAGAAATATCTTTAAAGACATTTTTGAGAAAATCACATATTCCAAAAATGTTCCATGTAAAGAGTAGTTTGGGGTGAGGGAATTTTCTCAAAAATCTTCATGTCACATTCTTTGTAGATACTGAACTTAGATACCAAGTTTGGTATGTATCCAACACACACACACGCATGCACACAAAATGTTACAAGCACATCTTTTTTGTGAAAATGCTCTTCTTGGATTCAGTTGGCCTCAAAGCATTTATTTTCTGTGAAATCTTAAAATAAAATTTTTTGAATGGAATGCACTACTTTCTCCACCTACTAGGAATGTGGTAGAGAAACTAGAAACTAATATTAGGAAAATAAGGATGAGTGTAACTGGGCAATGAGCAACCATAGATGTTGGTGATTATTAGCAAGAATAGAGTTCTATAGCACTGCCTCCATGGTCGACTGGTCTCTTCTCACCCAGAGGTCCCAGGTTCGATTCTGCGCTAGAGGGTGAGAATTTGTTTTCTTGACTTAGGATTGTTCTCTACCATTCATAAAGTCTGGAAGTTTGGATGTGAGTGTGACTGTGCATGTGAAAATAAATTTAAAAGCTTACAGTTTTCTAATCCAAAAGTTCAAGAGTAAAAACACCATGAAATGTTCCAGTCAAAGACTGACTATAGTGGTTAAAGGGGGCTATAAAACTGAACAAAAAAAAAAGATAATAAAAGTAACATTGGAAATAAACCTAGGTAAATATGTTGCAAATAGAAGTAAACTGAAGGATCTAAAGTGCATGACCTATTTGAATGTGCAATTGATGCCACCATATACTGCATAGATTAAAACACAGGTTTGTTTCATTGTCATCTCACCTGACAAGCATCCTTATTTCTTGCAAATGTACACATCTGGTTATTGGTTAATGTATTATTGTAAACTTGATTGCAGTTATAAAGAGTGAGTACTTTCATATCCACTTTTTGCAAAATAGTTGCTGTTGGAGCTCCAAACTCTAAGGATCCCCAGCCTGTAACATTTTAAGACTTTATTTATTCACTTATTTACTTACAAGTTAGTATAGGTGGTTGTCTGGACAGGTCCAGGCCATTTTTCTAGAGATGCCCCTTAACAGTATGTTTACAGACAATGTAAAAGAATAAGTAGGCTACTATTAACACTAATGCCACTAATTATTAGAAACATGTTTCTAGTTGTCATCATAATAACTTTGCCTGCCAAATATATACTTTCTATGTTCAACTGGATTTCTAACTATTGACTAAAGGTAACTGCTACCTATCCTGATTTTTTACTAACCATTTACATTTCACCTTCATCTTCCCTAAGAATTCTCCTTAATTTAGGTTGATCTACTTATATGTATCTATTATATCTGTAGCAATATCTTTTTAATGTGATTCCTTCATATCAATGCCTGTAACATACAAGTTCATGATTTTTATACCTGAACATGCATTTTTATACCAGAAAATCTTATGAGTAAGAATTATTTGCTTTTTCATTACGTGTAATGTATTTTATCATTATTGTACTTTGTTTTACTGATACTTTTCAAACCAACACACAAATAATCACTAGTTATTTACACAACTGCTAAAAATATGGTACATTCTTTTCAAACAAGATATTTAAGACTGGGCCATAAGTAAGATAGATATTTCAGTATGAATAAGAAAATGGTACTTTCTTAGCAACAGTGTAATTTATTCTGAACTGCCTTATTTAAAATTATATAATAGTGTTTAAATACTGGAATCTGTATTGAAGATATAGCCAGACAAACCATTTTTTGTTTTACTCAGTGAAAGAAAATATGAGAGAAAGATACAAAATATGAGACAGATATACAAGAGAAAGACGCTGTTCTACATAAATGAATAATTTTCTTCCATTTGCATAACAAATGCAGTAATAAATATCAGTCCAGAAATCACATATCATGACCAACCAATTCTCCTTTCTGCGGCATCTAAAATGCTCCAGTTCAGAGAAGGCTAACTGTGTAAAATCACATATTAAGTCTCAGTGGTTTCTGTTAAGGTCTAATCCAGATAATGCAAAATATTTTTCTATATCCTCATACTTCAAGTTGTATGGGGTAAAGCCCACTTACTTTTTGTTCTGTATGAGAACATTTTGTTCTCTGCCATTTATGTGTAAATAGAAATCACAGTGCTTTATGCTGTGAGCTCAAAGTTTTTGATTTCTTAGAACATTATATGTATATGCAATCTTTACAGTCATCAATGAAAACTGAACGTGGCTACTGGACAACAGTGTTTTACAGTTCTGAAATGGAGCTATGAGGCTTACATGGCCAGTGTGATAATTGAATGGTACATCCTACTATATTGCTCTTATCTTTTGCGATTGGCAGGAAACTTTGAATCGTTTTTACAGCACTGTACTGCGTGGCAGTATTTTGCTTCCGATATTACTCAATGCTGGGGTGTATAATATAAGGTGTGATTGTAACAAATCCTACATCGGACAAACGGGGAGATCCATGGCCACTAGGAGGAAAGAACAATTCCGAAGTTTCAAGCTTAACCAACCAGAAAAATCCGCTCTAACAGAACATACGCTCGATACCCGTCACCACATTGACTTCGACGGAATACAAGTTTTAGCCATTTGTGACAACTACTCTCACAGAATAATACGCGAGAGTATAGAAATTTTAAAACATAAAAATAATTTGAATCGCGACAACGGAAGAGCTTTGAGCTCCAGCAATCCAGCAATTGAGAACAGGTCGCCCAGCTTTACCTCGGCAGAATGTGATCGTCACAGTACCTAGCCGTTTACACGGCTTTACCTGTGCGATATAGAATGTTTTGCAGAATTTACACAAGCTTTTGATAAATGTCAATTTGTCTTGGGCGGAGTTTAGCTTCCTGCACTTCCATTGGCAGGATCTCGTTGTTCCCATATGGGCGGACGAGCGACCACGTGGTGACCAAGCCCAATACTGCTTAACTTGGGCGACCGCTTGTGTGGTCGTCAAGTTAAGCAGGCCGGCATGGCAGCAAGCGTGACGGGAAAACTGGGTAATGGTGCGGGGGTATCCAAGTTGGCAGCAGGGCGGGTCGCTGCTAGATGGTCATTCATCCAGCTAGCGACTAAGCCCAATGCTGCTTAACTTGGGGGAGCTTTGGATGTGAGGGATTGGAAGACCTCAGCCTCGGGGGCCCAAGCCGTCCTTCGGCAACCGGTAACTCTTCCTCCGCCTTGGCGCTTTGTGGTCATAGCAGCCCTAAGAGTTCACCAGCTGGTTGGTGTGGTAAGTGAGTTTCGTGTACATGGTACGGGTTCTCTCCCGCACCACGTCCACGATGTATGGGAGACCGGAATGGGTGTGTAGGATGTGTGACGGGAATTTACGCCCGGTATCATAGATCATCCGAAGCGCCCTGTTCTGGACGGTCTGTAGCCTGCGGATGGTGGACGCTGCCGCCGATGCCCAGACCTCGCAGCCGTGCAAAATCAGGGGCGGTATAATCGCCTGATATAGGCGTAGTTTGAGGTTTGTGGGCATTGTGGAACGGAATACAGGGTACAGCTGTCTGAGCGTGGAGTGGCCGAGGCCGACCTTTGCCCTGACATGTGGTGCGAAAGTGAGGCCGCAGTCGAGGGTGACTCCGAGATATTTGGAAGAGGTAACCCAAGGGATTCTCCTCCGCCTCAACCTCAGAGAACGCTCGGGCCGCCACTGACGGACCTTCGCCAGAAGAAGCGCAGGGCTCTTCCCCCGGCTGATGGCCATCCTCCACTTTTCGCTGCACCTGCCAATGTCTCGGAGCTGTCGCTGTAATGGAGGGAAACAGAATCGGGCATTCTTGTTCTGTGCCATTATGAGGACATCGTCGGCATATTGGCACGTAACAGTCCTGGGTTCCATGGGGAAGTCCGACATGTAGGCCGCGAAGAGAAGCGGGGACAGTACACTGCCTTCCGGGACTCCAGCGGCTATGGGACGGACTGAGGAAACCTTCCCCTCCACTCTCACCCTGAATTTGTGATCCCGGAGGCAACTGCTTATCAGAGCGAGATAGGCGGGAGGGATGTCTGATTCCTTGAGTTTGTACAAAAGGCCTTGATGCCACGTTGTGGCAAAGGCCTTCTCTACGTCCAGTAGCACCGCTATGGTCTTGAAGTTCTCCTGGAAGCCCAGGGAGGCCTTCTCGGCCAATCGCAGTAGCTGCAGGGTTGTGGAGTGTCCATGGCGAAAACCAAAGTGGTGGTCCGGGAGGAGGTGCCTTTCCTCATAGAGAGGTGTAAGGCGGGCTAGGAGCAACCGCTCAAAGACTTTTGAGACGGTTGGGAGTAAGCTGATGGAACGGTAACTGCATGGGAAAACCGGATCCTTGCCGGGCTTTAAAATGCATACCACCCGCGCCTCCTTCCAACTAGTTGGAAAGTGACGGAGGTGCAGGCACGCATTGAAAATCCGCGTCAGATGGATGACGGCCTTCTTGGGAAGGTGCTGGAGCATGGGCGCCGTTACGCCGTCATGTCCAGGGGATTTGTTAGCGTTTAGTTTTTGGATCTCGGAAGTCACCTGTTTAGGGGTAACTATGGGAAGATGGACCTCCTCGTGACGCGGCTGTGGCTCCTCGTAGAGGTAGTCCATCGTCGCTTCCACGAGGTCAGTGAAGTCTTCGTCCTGGGGGTCCTCCCGCTGTTCGAATTGAAGTTCCAGATGGTCTGCGAACACTGTGGCTTTATCGCGGGGCTCAAAAGCGAGTCTCCCGCGAGTGCCGTGTAGAGGGTGCTGGTACTGGGTTTTATCCTTTCTCAAGGATTTGATTATCCGCCATGGTTTCTTTTCTTGTAGGTTCACGTTTTCCATTGTTCTTTCCCAGGCTACTTCCTGTGCACACGGAGCAGTCGCCTTGCCAGGGTTTTGAACCGCTGGTATACTGCCCCTATCCTGGGATGGCGGAAACACTGCCATAGCTTCCGTACAGTTCCTTGGGTTTTAGCAGCTGCCGGAGTTCATTAGGAATGGTTCTCGGGTTGGGGTTGTCAGACGGGATGCGGTGGGTGTGTGCACGTACCGCAGTCAGGATCTGTTGGGAGAAGTCTGCCGCCGCCGCTTCCAGCGCATCGATGGAATCGATACGGCCGCGGGTCGACAGACCGGTTCAGTTTTTGGACGACTGCATCCCAGTCAACCTCGTTTACCCAGTCTGGGCTGACCAGCGCTAGCATTGAAACGTTGGAATCCACCAGGACTGGGTCATGGTCGGAATCCAGCTCGTTTATTGCCGAGAGCTCTAGATGAAATGGAATGTCTTTGGTGATCGTGATGTCGATGTCCGCGGGCCGGATGAAATGTAGGCCCTCTTGGTCCCTGCGCGATTAGGCTCGGGTCTCCGCTGATGAGGCGGTAGAGTCCGCGGCCTTTCTGGTTAACCGTGCGGCTGTGCGAGAGCCCGTGCTTCGCGCTGAGGTCTCCTGCAATGCAAACCACTGGGTGTAGGTTAAGTAGGGTTCGGTAATCTGCTTCATAGAAGCGATGATCTGGAGGGTTATAAACCGCTATCAGCAGTGTGTCTAGCACGCCAATGGCAAGCCAAATGGCACAGGCATCCACATGCTGTAGTGTCGGGAGAGGGAAGGGTGTATGCGTGATATGGCTTTTGATGAATATAGCTGTACCGCCCCCCGGTCGGCCGACCCGATCTTGCCGATGGGAGACGTAACTTGGCAGCGAAAAGTTAGTACCAGCAATCAAGTGTGTTTCACAGACCATTAGAATGTCAATTCCGTAGGAGTTAACGAACTCAAGTACGCTGGGGTAATGCCCCTTATTCCGTTTGCGTTCCAGAACGCAGCACGTAATGGCCTCCGGACGGGTCTGTTGGCCATTACGAAGCGGAATTAGGGAACAAATGCTGAAGCGTTTCGAGCATGACTTTGTGTTTTTGAATGGGGCTCAACTGCGGGTTAGCGAGTTGCAGCTTGCAGTTTCGTAGCGCAGGGCCTTTTTGATGAGGTCACCAAACCACAGGGATAGGGCCCGAAATTCTTCCAAATCGCTCTGGGAGATGGTGTCCCCAAAGCCTGCCAATGAGGCCGGTGTCATTGCCGGGAGCACCGGTGCGACTGTCTCGGCAGTAGCCGGTGTTGTGGGCACTGCCGCGGTCGCTGGTGGTTTTGGTGTCGCTACTCTGGGCGGGGCTTGAGGCTGTTGAACAGCCGAGGCCTGTGATTGGCCCGTCACAGTTGTAGGGGAAGAACCTTTGTTGCTGTTCTTATTTTTGTTCTTCGTCCGGCGTTTTGATTGTTGTTGTTGTGTAGGTTGTCCCGGCTGTGGCCCTTCTTCGGGCGTTGCTGTCGCCGGTGTGGTAGTCGTCGTAGTTGCTGCTGCAGGTCTCTCAGGGGCCGAAGCTCCTCCCACTCCGTGCAGCGTCGTCTCGGCCTTTTTGAGAGTGGCCGCAAAGGAGACTCCCGGTCGAACTGTAGCCGGGGCCGGTGCTCCTTGTCGGCGGCTCTCAATGATCATCTACCTCGCCACGCAGCCCTTGTAGACGCTGACGTGGTCCTGGCGGCATTAGCACATGCCTTCTCTTCGGGTGCCTTTTCGCAATCCCGCTCGCACGCCAGGCTGGAGTGATGGAAGCCCATGTATCTGTGGCATTGCACAGGTCCACCTTGGCCGTAAAAGCGTTCAACCTTTACCACCGTGTGGAAGAGCACCCGAACAGCATCAATGGGCTGGGGCTCACCGCCAGGAACCTTGTCCACAACGACGAGGTAGAGAGGCATTGGAACCTTGACCGGACCCTCCTCTGTTACGACTGTTTTCCTAAGTTGAGACACAGCCGAAGCAAGAATGTTATGTTCGTCGAGGAGTGCTGCCCTGACATCGTCGGCTGGCACTCTGAGTCTAGCCCCCTAATCACCCGGCGCTCCACATGTGGGCGTTGCTGTGAGTAAGAGTAGAAGGGTATGTGCAGGTCTCTCAGTACCTGCTTGGCTGCCTCGAAATCTTTGGGCGTAAAGGTCTGTATGTGGACCTTGAAGGGTTTGCGTTTGGCTTCGAAGCCGCCTGTTATCTTCGCCGCATGACTTCTATGTGGTCCCTGAAGGAGTCCGCTATGATTGGCGGTAGCATGGCCCCCCTTTTGGATGGGGGTTGCTGTATAACCTGTAGTGGTGTCTACAGACTCACGTCCTAATTGTATTTGGAACCCGAGGGTGCCCTTTTCCTTCCCTCGACGACAGTGAAGCCCTCGAGATCGGGCTCCTCCCCCTCCGAATCAGGCAGAGGGGTGAGGGAGGGGAGAGAGGGGATAGCTGGTGTTGCACCGGTCGTGATCTTTTGAGGGGCCGAAGCCTTCCTCTTAGATCCCTTGGACCTTGCTTTAGCTGGGGTTCCCAGTATTGGAGAGGAGAAGGAGCTAGGTCCTGGTATTTTCCCGTCATTGGGGTCGAGGGTCAGCGCGGTTGCCCTACGGCTGTCCGCAGAGGACCGGACCTCCGCGAGGGAGGTGCCTGTTCGAGCCATATCGGCCCTGGGTGCCGGACCTGTGGTTCTGGCCCTTGGCTGTGGTCTTGCGAACCCGCTGTCTCGTGGTCCGTCAGTCAGTGTGTCCAAGTCTTGGAAAAATATGTGATAGAGAGTAGTATGAAATGTGGGGTGAACCTGTTCTCAAGATACCGCTGGACCTTAGCGAGAGAACAGGGACAAGCTAGTAGGGGATGCTAGGTCCACTGCTTGCCCGGCCGGGCCCTTTTCTGGCGGGCTAGAAGGGGAAGCTAGTCCACTGCCCGCCAGTGGGAGAGGTGAAGTCGGCTCGCACTCTCGCGGCCGAGCGGCAAGCTAGAAGAGGGTGCTGTGCCCACTGCTTGCCGCTATGGTGAGGGCTGCCGGTGAAATGCAACTTGCTGGAGTTGCCGCTAGGTGCCGCTGAGGTGTCCCAAGCTGCGGTGGTAGAAGGCGCTGACCTTGTCCAGGATGGTGCTGCGTTGCCCCAGAAGACCGTAGGTGAAGCTCTCGAAGACGATGTTCACTCCACGGCTCCACGATGCCAAATGAGCTTTGAGCTCTATCTGGCACCCTCTTTTAACCAATGACGTCACTGGCCCTCCCATCACTAATAGAAAGGATTGTGGGCGGAGCAAAAGAAGTATAAATTAAGTCGCACAGCTGGGTAAAAAACTCATATTATATTGTAAATTGTAAACATATGTAAAATTTTGCCTGTAAGCCGGGCCCCATGTTCCGGCACCAGGTCATTGTTTCCTAATAAACTAAACTGAAACTGAATTAAAGCCGCGTAAGCGGCTAGGTACTGTGGCGATCACATTCCGCCCAGGTGAACCTGAGCGACCTGTTCTCGATTGCTGGATTTCTACCAACGCCTTTATGACGCGGCCTACACCGGAAGAGGTTAGAACAATAATGGACACCGGCCGTGGAAGCCTTCGCAAACATTTAACTTAAGCTCCTTCTTGAACATAAATAAGTTATAGTTGCAACTTATTCTACCTTCTTGACTCAAGCTTAATGTAAAGCTTCATGATTCATTTCTGAGATAAAGTTTATTTTGTCACGGAAAAATTTGTGATGTTTGAACATGGATAACACTGATTTCTACTGCTTTCAAATAAACTTCGGTAATATGAAAGGCCATTTGCACTTATTTACTTCCTGATACTGCTGTGATAGACATTGATGCAGCTAATGTAGAATGTCTGTTGTGGTGACAGTTGGGAATTCTTAGAGCTTTGACTCAAAGAACATAAAATTCACAACCACATTTTCTATGATTCTTTGTGATCTACATAGTAAGTCTAAGAAAATTTGCAAGTTAGGGTATACTCACCAAGGGCGGTGACTGTCTCGCCAGCAAAGGTGCTTGAAGTATTGTGGAATGGTAAGCAGACTGGACCCACTTCTAGGCTGAATTTAATGGACTTTTCAGTTTTCACTATAGCAATGTCATTCCTTTGGCTGACAGTGTTATACTCAGGATGCACAATTAATGATATTAGGATGTATAAGGCTGCTGCAGTTGTGTCGTTTCCTGTTTCAGTAAATACTTCATTTCAATAAATAGTATTGGTATGTAGTCCAAATTGAATAGTATGCTTTATACAGGTCTTATAATGTATTGATTTTCAATGAAAGCAAATATTCTACACATATAGTGACTGAAATATTGGTAATATAGAAGTAATAAGGCACCAAAGTGCAAGAAATTGTTCTAAGTAGAGTACTATAAAAGTGTTTGCAGAATTTCAGTTTACTGCATTGCATTTTGAAATGTGCAATATATAATTTTATGAAGATTTAGAGCGCTAAAAATCACGAATTAAGGCACAGTTTTTCAGCTGCTTATTATATGTGTTTCCCTAAGATCCAGAATATATTTGGTTGCACATGCGCTTTCTCTTTAGGCTAACAATGAAAGCTATAGGTAATCATAGGTTAAGTGCACTTAATTCTGAGGTGAACCATCAAGAGTTGATAAGCACATTTTGGCAATGAGTTTTTTTTAGGGTGGAATTATTTGTTTTTTTGTAAAGTCTTATTAACTTGGTGGCAGCTATCCATTAGTGTCATGTGGTTCTATTTGTAGATTTAAGGCTGGTTCATTATGACGTGAGAACGGGTAGTAACACAGCATACAAGATTTTGGTTCACAATAGCCCGATAACAAGAATGGTGATGTATATCGGTAACAAAGTGGAAAGTTGTTTTTGCGCATTGGGATTTTATTTGTTTCTAACGAAGTAGGTAACACGCGCGAGTTACCTACGGGCAGGCGGTGCAAGCACAACCTGGCAGGCTGTGTGCGGCTAAGGACCGGTCCCTTCAGAATAATAGTCTCATAACAAAACTCATTATATGCCACTTCCCCACTGTTTAGGTAATTACTATTCCAGAAGATTCCTTTAGGTGGTTCTAGTAACCTCCCTTTCTGGAACGTTCCACCTTGTATGCAAGTACTATATAAAGGGCTGCTCTTGTTCAGTCAGGAGTTAAGTTACAAAGTGAAAAGTTGACAGCAAAAGGGCATCATGCAGTTCAATTGTGATTTGATTTGAGGAATCAGCTGCGTTGTGTTCTGAGTGTATGTCAAAAGTGACTCAAGTGTAACGTTTGTACTACGCTGGTGCCTAAGGGATAAACAAGGTGTATTTAGCAGTATCTGGTGTTCTCATTTGTTACATTGATGCCAGAAGTGGGATATAAAAGCCACGATGAGGAAGTCTTAAAAAATTAATTGACCAAAATGGAGAAGATAGAGGCGAAATGAAATCCGAAATGGAGAAGGTGGAGATGGAAATGAAATCCGGAATGGGGAGGATGAAGACAAAAATGGACTTCGGTATGGAGAAGATGGAGAGTGAAATGAAGAATGTAAATTCTAGAATGGACAAGATGGGAATTGAAATATCGACAGGAATTTCGCTATGAGAAAACGGAATCTGCAATGGAGAAGATGAAGGAGATAGTGAAGTCCGGAATGGAGAAGCTGCAGACATAAATGTCCAAGATGGACACGGAACTATGAACCAAATTGACGAACAACTGGCCAACGTGAAGAAAGACGTGGAAGAGCTCGGCGGAACGGTGAAAGATCATGGCATCGTCTTAATACCCTGAAAGACTTTGGAGAACGGCTCAGAGTCCTGGAAGGAAGGTTCCACGGTGTCGTCACGGAACTGAATGCCATGATGGGAGAGATACCTGACGGAAAACTTAAGGAATGGAAAGTCGAGAGGCCTGGATGCGACACATTTGCCCGCGTCCAGCCACCAAGTACGACGGAATGTCAAATTTTGAAGTCTTCTGCCGACAATTCGCAGGCGTCACAGCCCGCAACCGATGGTCAGCAGAGTAGAAAGCTGCATAGCTGATAGTCAGCTTGAAGGGACAGGAGGCAAAAATTTTGAATGCGATTTCGAAATCGGCGTTGTGCGGAGACATCTGGGAGGCCCTCGAAAACCGGTTCGGGAACCATTATTTGCACGCAGTCTATCGTAGTCAGCTCAAGATAAGGCTGCAACAACAATTGCAGCTGCACGTTGCAGTAGTTCGCCCTGCAATTGAACAATTGGTGAACCTCCCGTCCAGCCACGTGTCCCAGAAGCTGCCTGCTCCTTTGCCGACGGGGTATGTGTCACCGAGATACGACAGCGTCTGAAGCTCGGCGGTTACACAATTATTTACGACTGCTTTGAGAATAGAGGTGGTCAAGGTAACAACTCCTTGGAGATCAGGAGTATTCGACACTACGGGGACAGATGGGGGACAGAGACGTCAAAGAAGATCTTCAAGTAGTGTTTGTTGGGGTACGGCTAACCAGGACACCTAGTGAAGGGCTGTCTAGCCCAAGTCAAAGAGCAGGCGGTATCTACAGATGAATTGGATAAAACAGGCCTGAGGAGGAAGCAGCTAGCGGCTGAGGTAACAGCTGAAACGACCTTGGAAATCAAAGAGTTCGATACGACGGGTACAGAGAATTAACTTAAAGACGACGACGAAGATCGTCAAGTGGTGCGTGTTGGGATGTGGCCAGCCAGGTTGCCTAGTGAAGGACTGTCCACAAACGAGCCAAGCGTTATGCGGTGTGTGCTAAGATTGTGGCCAGCCGGGATACCTAAGGAAGGGCTGTCCCCAAACAAGCCGACGAGCAGGCGGGGAACGAATAAGAACAGGCGTGATTAGGTGCACGTCAGAGCTCTCATTACTACCCTCTCGAGTGAAGTTGTGTGCCTTGTACATAAGAGTCGATGACAGCCTTGTCGCGGACGGCTGGATACAAGGAAAAGTGTACCGGATACTAGTGGACACAGGTACAGCCATGACACCTTGTTTGTGGAGAACGAGACCTTAATGGGTTTGGGCGGAGCATTGTAAGCCTAGGGTGTTCGTCGCGAGGGTGACTGAGGATGTTTCACTGGGACTGGATGCCTTCAGGAGCCATGACGCGACGGTCGACGTCGGTATGAGGCTGTTGCGACTCGGCCGAGACAAGTGACGCTCCGGAGCTCCAACGGACATCCTTGGGTCTGCAGGGTGGCCCTGATAAGAGGATGCGCCGTGCCCGCAAGACCCAAGCTGGCTTTCGGAATGCGTTTGGGATGCCAGAGGTCAAGGAACCTCGTGGACGGTCTCCGCGATGTACTCAAGATGGCCCGTCAACCTTCAAATTAGCAAGCGACCGGATGAAAACCCGCTACGACCTGCAAGCCAACAACCAAGGTTTGCAGCACGGCGATATGGTGTGGTATTGCTTACCCGGACTAAGGAACGTTGCCCCAAGCCTCAACAACCATGGCAAAAATCGTACCGCGTGGTGAAGGGGATAAATGATGTACCATAACGTTACTGACGATTTAATGAGCCTGGTTCTAAATAATTAACAAAAGTTTCCTAGGATTAACTTCATGGAGTCGTACGTCATTTTCTTTTATAGCTGTGCAAAAAGCCTGCAGAGTTACATAAGAATTTAACATTGTGCTATCACGTATGAAATATATTCTCGGACAGCGTTATTCATTCTGACGAAAACAAGAATGAAACACAACCGTAAGGATTTATAAACAGAAGTCGCAGCTCCATTCGGGTTGTTGAATTAACTATGGAGATTCTTACTCCCTTTCTCAACCTCCTATAATCTCTCACCCTCTCCCACTATCTCTTCCCCTTCCCTTCAGCGTTATACCTACTCCTTCCCTCTTTCTACCTTTCTCTCCCTCCCCTGTCTCACTCTCCCACCCATCTTCCTGTGTCACCCTTTTCGTATTTCATGCAATATTTTGAAACCTGTTAACAAAACTGCTTTTGTGGTAACTGGTTTATGTATATGATTTATATTAGCCAAACATTGGGTAACCTCTTAAATATTCATCCTACCGAAAGTTTGTGTATAACAAAGTTCTTCAGAATAATCACCTTTGAAACGTAACATTTTGCGCAAAACTCAATAATAAGTGCTGTATTTGGATTTTCTAATTTTTCCCCATTACAACTCCACTTTTGGGAAAGTAAGATGCCATACAGATTATTTTCTAAGTGAGACTTAAGGCATGTTAAATGCCAAGTTTCCAAACAATCGATTTAGCCTTTCTTGCGTATAAAGGTAAAACTTGGAATTTTAGTTTAGGATAGTCCATTATACTCGTTAACATAAATTATTCAACCGAAATATTATGAAAATATTTAAGTTACAGTGTTATGATACGTATGGGTAACAAATATTTGTAAACCATATATTTTGACTAAGTGCCGTGGGTGGGCTTAATCCTTCAGCGCTAGCCGGCTGGTTGATCTGGAAGAAGGGGAGTAAGGAACTCCCAGCCAACGTAAATTTCAAAAGCGTAGTAGAGATATAAGGAGATAGTTTGGATGTTGCCTTTCCCCATCCGTGGACTTTCCAGAAAGCGCTGCAGCTACGTAAGGGCGAGCGTGCTCGCAAGTGCATCGGTGAAGTGGTTGTTGAGGCGACGTGCTTACTCCGTACGAATAGAGCGAGAGAATATGAGCCCTGTGTTCGACAATGCAATGAGTGATTGGAAGGAAGAAGATGCTATTTCGTGCGTGACAAAGAGTGAAGTACGCAGAAAACTAAATTGTGACATTGGACTGGGACTTAAATGTCATGATGAAGGATGTACTTCAATTGTTAACCGAAGTGACAACCACGAGATCTGGAATGGTGAAGCTGGAGACAAATGAAATCTGAAATAGTGTAGTGGAAAACTGAAATGAAGGCAGTGAAATCTAGAATGGAGAAAATGGACAGTAGAAAGAAGAGTGTACATTCCGAAATGGAAAAGATGCAGACGCAAATGAAATCGAAAGTGAAATGAAGAACGAAATGGAGAAAATTAAATCCGAATCCGATTTTGACATCGACTCTGATAATGTTACGGTGAAATACTTAAAAGATGACATCGCTAAGGGGATAAGAAATAAAAAGACAGGAAATCAAATCTGACATGGAATCTGATTAATGCAGTGGAAGAACCTCGCCGGTAGTGCTGGTGGAAAGGAAGGTTGGAAGTCTTGTGTTTCTGCGTCAACTGCGGGAAAGTGCATGACGTCGCCAAGAAAGACTGCTTTCCGCTGCCACGGATTGATGACACTCTGGGGACTCGGTGGTTTTCCACCCTGGACCTGAAGTCGGGGTGCTGACAAGTGGCTCTTGAGCCAGTTTCTCCTCCCTCTCTAACACTTTATTCATATGAGCTAGCAAGATCTTAGTGTATAGCATCCTTCGTCTTGTAGATAAATACATAAATTGAGTTTTATTTATGGACGCTCCTTAACTGCTGTGGTTCTTAGCGTCCCATTCTATATTGGGCGTGAAAGACTGGTAATTTTGCTCAGAGGCTTGAGGTTCTTTTACGACACGGGACCACCGGCTTTACTTCCCTTCCGAAGGAAGTGGCGAAAAAATCCATCGCTCTCCGCCGGGTTTGAACCCGCGACCTCGGGAACTAGAGGCTAGCATGGTAACCACTACACCACGGAGGACAACCCTTCGTCTTGTGGTCGCTGGATCATGACATTGGCTGATGTTTCGCCAATCATTTGGTGGCAGCATTGGAGTGGCTAATATCGATATACTCACCTCCAGGCTTCCATGAACTGGACGTACGAGGAAGGCCAAGACACCTTAGCCTTGACTACTCCGACCGCGTGCGTCATTTTCCGGCCTTTTCCAAATTACAAAATCAACATGTTCTGATGAGTAAACATTAAAATGTTCTAATTGCATAACGGCAGCGAGTGAGGAGTAAAGCAAACAGAAAGAGTTTTAAGCGCACTTGTTACCTGTTAAATAGGCCAGTTTACAATGACAATGTTGGGAAGTACGTTTAAAAATTGTTGAAATTGAACAAATTTAAGAACTGTTAGTAGAGCCAGATGACACATCCTATGTTGCATTTTGCTAATCTTGTAATTATAAATACTAGTCGAAGAGCTATCATTATAAGAATATGGTGTTGCGTTTTACGCCTGTTACTCTGAAAATACGTACTTTAATATACATGAACGTTGGTGACCTTTGTTCTCGGAAATAACATGCTCAAGTGATTGCAAAAAAAAGAAGAAAAAAAAAGAAACACAGACACTATATATACAAAGAGAACCTAAAAGCTACAGCTGCGCGGTATTTTTCCTGTCCGCGTCTTCGACACTCGTTGCCGGCTGTCGCGCGGATGAAACCATACAACATTTTTAAAACTGCTTTTAAAGGCTTTACTTACCAACTTTATGAAAGGAGATACTGAAACTAGCCACCGTCGTTGTCCATACATTTTTGGCACCTCTTTAGGAAACTATCCATCACTCGCTGTAGTTCACGTCGAGAAATGCTGGCAATTTCCTGTCAGATATTTTGTTTTAATTTTTCCAGGGTGTGTGAGTTTGTCTTGTACACTTTATGTTTTAAGTTACCCCAGAGAGAGAGAGAGAGAGAGAGAGAGGGAGAGAGCGAGAGAGAGAAATCGAAGGGGTTTAAGTCGGGGACCGAGGGGGCCACAAATCTCTACTAATATTTCTGTCCTCAAACACACCTTCAATTGTTCTCAACGAAATCTGGCCGTATGAACTGTTGCAGAGTCTTGTTGAAAAAAGGCAAAATCACGCTCCCTGTCTCTTAATTCTCTAAAAAAGGAGGCAAAATTGTATTCACGTATGTAATGGCGTCAACTGTTGGCTCGAAAAAATTGGCCCTATAACCGTTTCTCCGCTCATGGCACACCATACACCAATTTATTCATCATAAAGGGGTGCTTCATGAACAATATTAGGTTTGTTAGAGCTCCAGTAACCATTATTTGGTGTACACATATTTATTAAGGTGAAACCAAGCCTCGTCCGTGAAAAATGTTAAATATGGGTCTATTTCGCCATTGTGTACACTATTGAGGATCCACTCACAAAATTTGCGCCTAATTATAGGATCACCTGGTTGAAGATCATGTGCCACAGTTATTTTACATGCTTTTAACCTCGCAATTTGGTAGCTCTTCGCGCAGAGCCATAAGAAATGCCTGTCTGTTGTAAAAGACGCCTAAGTGATTTTTGGGGGGAATTCTCCAAACGATGACCAATGTTGTCTAATGTTTCTTCGGTAAGAACCGTACGCCGTCTTTTAGATTTCGTGACCTGAAATTTATTGTAAAGTTCATGGATTATTGTACGGCCTGGAACTTTTGCACCTGGAAATCTTTCTGCAAATCGTACTTTCACTTGGCGAGCTGACTGAGCTAACACATATGAATCATAAATAAATATACGTTGTGCAGTAGAAAACATATATTGAGCCATAATATGTTTTGTGACTAAGTACAGGACAAAATAACAAATAACTCGTAATAACAACTACATCACATCACCGTCAACTCAATACTGCACTTCACACTGCAGAGCAAAACCACGTCAACTGCGTGACCTTATTTATAGCAGCAGTGCGTTATCATGTTTCCACACGTGCAGTGGAAAAACACCGCGCAACCGGTTCGTAGTTTCTTGGCTCTCCAGTTTAAATATATATATATATATATATATATATATATATATAGTGTGATATAAATCGCAGGAAAGCAAAGTATCAGTGTCAAATATTTCTAACCAAGAATATTTTTCTGCCTATACCAGTGTCGTCCTCCATGATGTGGTGGTTACCATGCTAGTCTCTAGTTCCCGAGGTCGCGGGTTCAAACCCGGCGGAGGGCGATGGGTTTTTTCGGGCGTTAAAATCTTTAGCATGGCTTCCTTCTGAAGGGAAGTAAGGCCGGTGGTCCCGTGTCGTAGATTTACGGCACGTAAAAGAACCTCAAGCCTGATAATAAAGAGGCCTCTGAGCAAAATTACCGGTCTTTCACGCCCAATATAGAATGAGACGCTAAGGACTACAGCAGTTAAAGAGCGTCCATAAATAATAATAATAATAATAATAATAATAATAATAATAATTAATAAAAAATAAACAAGAAAATCTATACGGTTTGATCCTTCTTTCCCTAGTAGGTATTAGTTCTTCCACTATATATAAAACAGCTATTCAAGCTATAATAATAGGTTACAAAAAGATCATAGAGCTGCTAAATAACATTACAAAATTGTAGCGTGAGCGTAAAGTATCGTTATTAACTGTATGTGGTATGATATATATCTGGTTTAATATTGAGTTCGAGTTTCTATTCTTACTACTACATAAATTTTGCTTACGTATGTTTTCGCTCGTGTATGAATGTTTCGGAGATAACTCAGCGTAATTCCACGCACTCAAAATGTTCACAAGGGCCACATGCGGAATTTTATCTCGCGGAGGTGAGAGGCTGAAAAAAATAAATATCTTGCACAAAGCTCGAAAAGAAAGGTTTGGAAAACTTACTGAAGGCAGTACGTGTTGCTGCACTGCTTAGCAAAATAATACAGTTAACATCAGCAGAGCTAGGCGCGTAAAAGTTATATTCCTATACCACTTCGGAGGCTAATAACATGTTTGTCGAGTATATGTCCTGTGCCATACATGAAAGCAACGAAATATTCAACAGCATCCCTGTCAATTTAATCTTGTTATCCGTAATTTACAGTAACCTAGAGATTTTATCAGCATTATGTATCTACAATAAATCCGTATAGTAAAAAGTATCAAACGAGAAATCTCTGTCATTAAGTGAGAAAAAATTATAAATACTCCCTAAATGTGGCAAAAAGACCTGGAACGGGTATTTGGCACATATGACAAGCAGGGGTACTCAAAATGGGAAAATTAGGTTAAACATATTTGAAATAAGCCGTTGGACAGTAACCGCGGAATAGGAATTCTTGTAATAAATAAAATTAAAGGGTGACAATGAGGATATACCTAAAATAAATTTGAAACTAAAGCATCAGCAATCCTGTAATGAATTAGCATTAAAAACTAATGTTATGTTTTGTGTGTGTGTTTGCGTGGTTAGTTCTTCCTGCATACTATACACAGTGCCTTAGCTAAATCTATAATTTATTCTGCTCCCGAATAATAAAATAAATGCATAGGCTGCAAAATTGCACAACGTATCAAAACAATTTAGCACCAGCAAAATTCTGTATAGTTCAATAAAATAAAAAAAAATAGATGTTTCATGGTTAACAAATTCAGAGAAAATTCCAAAATTACAATTACTACGATTGTTATGATACTAACGTTAATTACCAAAACGTGTATAATCTGTAAACAGTTGAATGTGTCTGCGTTAATGCTTTGAGAAACTGAAAAGTTGATTAAATTTTGCGTTGAACAGCCAAGAAAATATATAACTGAGCTGAAACTTGATTAGTGACATGTAGGTGCAGCGTCATACCAGGCCAAAAAAACCCAACTACAATGCTATATGAAAAATTAGATTGCTGAAAAAAAGCGAAAGGTTTCTTACTCTCCCAAATCCTTTAACAAACTTTATAAATTGACAAGGAAATCCATCTTCAAATTGCATTGCAATAACAAGTCATAATAAATAAAATTTATGGTAATTCTCAATGAAACCATTGAAAATTTATGAAAAAGTAATGAAACACTGAATATACGTGTACTCATTAAAGCTACCTAGATGTAGAAATTCTTGTAAATAATTTGTTGCTTTAGAACAACGTAATACTTATACAACGTATACATTCAAAGAAAGCTACCACTAATCTCAGAATATGTATGCGCCCTATACTTCAATGTTAATTAAAAGTTACTCAATCTGTTCCGGAAATGCTACGTTTATTAACCACTTAAGTTGAACAACAATGGAACTGTTAAAAAACTCTGGAAAGAAAGAAAATTTAAACCACTTCGAAGCACTTTTTTGGAACCAAAATTACATGACTTAAAAAGGAACAACCACAGGATGCGCTCAGCACGCCAAAAACTAGGGGGCCCAAAATATTAAAACCGTCACAATATTACTAAAAACTAAAAAAAATGTTAGGGCAGATTAATCAAAACTTAGAATTGATACAGTTTATGGGAGAGAATAGAACACCATAAAGTATAGCTGAAGATAGCAGCAGTAGAAAAAGAGATAGTAACATGAGTTAGATGTAGGATACAAAGCAGAAATGCTGTAAGATGTATAGAGAGAGTAGTAGTACGAGTGACAACCAGAAGAAATTGCAGAAAGGGGTCAGTAGTGTAAGAGAAATTAAATAATGAAATTAAAGAGAGAAATTGGCAGTAACCAAGAGAAATGAAAAGGCGAGATTAGCAATGTCAGTAGTACTCTGGAAAGTCTAAGAGGGGAGATGAAAAGCAATAGGGAAGAACTAAATAAATAAACAGCAATAAAGAAGGATTAAGCATGAGATAAGTAATGTTTTGAAAGAGGAACTAAGTAAAAATCACCGGAAATTGACAGCAGAAATAAATGAAAATATAGAAACGGGAATGGATGAGGTAATGGAGAGAAATAGTACAATTTATACAGGTATTTGGAGCAGAATGGAAACGATCAGAGTAGAAAATCAACAATTATAAGATGAGGTAATGGATGTATTCGACGTGAGATAAGGCCAGTTTGAAGCACAGTTAGAAAAGGAATTAAGTACAACCATGAAAGTGTAAGATAAGATTAATTCACCAATAGCTGAGATAGGGAAGGTAAAAGATACAGTTGCTGAACTGGGACAAAATCAGAACAAGGAAATTGCAGGTACGTAGGGCGATTAGGCGTTGTTTCAGGAGAAACCCACGTTAGAGCTGACCAGGAAAATAATAGCAGAAATGCACCTTCAGTAATGGTAATACATGAAAGTAGGATAAAAATGCTAGTATTTGAACCCTGTTGTGACGACACTCCAGTCAGTACCATAACAGCCACTTTCTTAGCGAATCAACCACACCATTACTCCTAGAGAAAGAGGGAGCAATCCCAGACAGTTTGTTCAGGAACTCTAAGATATTTCAGAATCAAATCCATCCCTGAGGACATTGAATTAATTATTGTAGTCCGAAAATGCCTTAGAGGAAGAGCCTCATTGACGTTAGGTGACTTTAATGACTTCGGGTACTTCAAGATCGCATTCCTGGCTAGTGCTAATAAACAAATTAGCATTAGATTGGAACTTACAAACGGAGCTTAATCAGAGAGAAAACACATCCATGATTGACTTTTTTATGCTGGCTAGGAAAAGCAGACTTCTGGATCTCTCTAAGTCGGAGAGGGATTTAATTTCTCTCATAATTAAACATTTGACACGGCCTTGTGGCTTCGCGGAGACAATTGACCTTTTGATTGCGTTAAACACGAGAAACAGCTATTATAGTCCAGACGTCAGAAACTTCTCCGGCGACAGTAGAGAGTATTGTAACAAACGAGAACGCCAATTATTGTGAAGTACACTTTATTTATCACTGGGCACTGAATGTAGTACAAACGTTACACTTGAGTCACTTTGGCACATTCGGAATACAAAACAACCACTTCGTCGAATCGTAACTGAACTGCCGAGTCACAACACCCAACTAAAATGCACTGTCCACTTTTCACTTCGTCACTTGTAAGAGAGCAGCCCCCGTATATAAGCCCAGCAACTTTCTAGAAGAGGAACCTGCGTGAACATGCCGAAAAGAATGATCCAGAATAGGTAAGCGACACATAATATTCCACACTACCTATTGCTTCTACACTCGCTATTCCGACAGGCGGTCGAACTCTCGACCCAAGTATCGGGACGAGAGGCGCTTACCGGCGGCTCGGAGGTAGCTACTCACACGCGATCGCACTACTCCCTCCTCAGAACTGGTTGTTCCGACCAGAACTGACGTAGCGGGCTAGACGGTCTAGGTATACTACAAGCATTTCCCTCGGGGCAGCCTCTGGATGCGGTAGACATCATTGATCCTCTTCACCACGCGGTACGGTCCTTACTATGGTTATTGAAGTTTGGGGCAACGCACTTTGGTCCACGTAGAAGGGTACAGCCACAGCAAAACACCTTGCTGGAAACCTTAATTGTTGGCCTGGCGGTCGTAATGGATCTTCTTCCGGTCGCTCACTTCCTGGATGTGTTGACGGGCCATCTCGTGCACATCCTTGACCTGGTCTTCCAAACGCGTCCTCACTTTTAACTCACGTCTTGCGGGCACGATTGCATCCTCCTTCAGGGTCACTTTGCAGATCCCGAGGTGATGTCCCAGAGCCCCAGTGGACGTCCTAAATTAAATTAAATTGAGTTTTATTTATGAACTCTATTTAACTTCTGTGGTCCTTAGCGCCCTATTCTATATTGTACGTGAAGGACAGGTAATTTTGCTCAGCTTGAGGTTCTTTTACGTGCCGTAAGTCTACGACACGAGACCACTGGCTTTACTTCCCTTGCGAAGGAAGTCATGCCAAGGATTTTTACGCCCGAAAAATCCATTGACTTCCACTGGGTTTGAACCAGCGATCTCGGGAACTAGAGGTTAGAGTAGTGTAATGGTTACCATGCTAGCCTCACGGCTGCACATCTGTCCACTAATGTTCGGTGCAGTTTCCCTTGGATCCAGTCGTCCGCGACATAGCTGTTATCCATTATTTACAGAACACGCAAGTCACTCGAGGGGGTGACAATGACGGCACCGATATGTCCCTCGCCACAGTGGTCCTTATTCGTTTCCCGCCTGCGCTTCGGCTTGGTTGTAGACAGTCCTTCACTAGGTGTCCTGGCTGACCACACCCCAAAACATACTGCTTGACGCTCGTCATCTTATCTGCGGTCCTTCATTAGGTGGATTGGAAGAAAACTAAATGGAAAGGATCACGAGTATTAAAAATTCAGGAAGTTACGGAACACGCGTGTATGGGAGATGCGCGGATAAATGTAGAATATTGCATTTGAGGCTTTTGGAAAGAAGTAGAATTATTCGTAAGGCTAGAAGATATGGACGGACAAGATATTTTTGGCAATACAAGAGAGAAAACCTCCTTGAGGACATAAGGGAAATGAAAACAATATAGGAGAGGGAAATATATATATATATATATATATATATAATAAATTCGGATGAAAGGGATTTGCATGGGTGAGAAGAGGAGTTAGAAACTTGAATGGCATAAAGCATGACGAGGATATAATAAAACACCATGTTTGGGGAAGGAACTCGGATTTCACTGTTTAGTATACTGTATTTAAACAAAAACATTGAGAGAAAAATTTTGGCAACAGAAATGGCAAACTTTGAATGGAGAACTATTAATAAGGAAGATTCTAAATATAAAAGGAGATAACATGTAGAACCTGTGGGTAACTACTTCGGTAAGGTCAACAGAAATGGTTAAGAATGACTACATAGAAGATGGGACTAAAGGCAGACGAAATAGACGGTAATGTAAACAAGCAGACAGTAGGTCCTCAATATATGCAAAACCAGGAGTCGTATGTATTGAGACCGTATATTAGCATAGGCAAGCATCCAAGAAGTGAGTTTATAGCGTAAATAGCCTAATATTTTTAAATATCATTATAGTCTATAATGTATGTAATTTTGAGTATTGAGAAATAAATATAATTCATTCAGGTGGATTTGGCTGGCCACACCCCCCAAACACACGCCACTTGCCGCTCGTTGGCTTGTTTGTGGGGAGTCTTTCGTGAGGTGTTCTGGCTGGAAATACATTACTTGACGATTTCCCTCGATGTCCCTTGGTCGATTCTTTATGCCTGTCGTATCGAATACTCCTGATCTCCAAGTCGAAAACAGCTGTTACCTCGGTCGCTAGTTGTTGTCTCGTCAGGCCCGCGCCATACCATCCATATGCAGGCACCGCCTGCTCTTCGGCTTGATGTGGACAGTCCTGGCCACATCCTCAGGCACACCACTTGGAGATCGTCGTCGACGTTCTTGGGTTGATCCTCTGTTCTCGTTATATAGGATGCTCCCGGTCTTCAACTAGGTACACGTGTTACTTGCTCGCCTCCATCCTCAACGCTGCCACTAGCAACGCGGCAGTAGGTAACTTCCTGGCCAATAATCGTTCGGGAGGTTGATCAGAGCTTTAGACATCGGTTGTTCAATTGCCAGGGCAAACTTCTGTAGCATCTGCGGCCACGTTATGGTTCCCTAATGGGTTTTTAAAGGCCTCCCAGAAATATCCGGCCGCCGCCGAGGTCGGAACCATATTTAGAAATTTTTGCTGCTGGTCTGGAGGATGGCTAATAGCTGTGCGGCTGCGAATAGTCGGCGGAAGACCTGAAACGTGGCTTCCGTCGTACTTGGATGGCTTGAAGCGCGCAGATGTTGTGTCGCGTCCTACTGTCTTGATCTTCAAGTTCTTAAGTCTTCCTTCAAGCATTTCTCCCATTATGTCCTTCTGTTCCTTAGCGCTACTATCGACTCTTTCTTCTAGGACTCTAAGTCGTTCTCCAAAGTCCTCCTGGGCGATAAGGCATTGACCATGGTCTTTCAACTTCCCACGGAGCTGTTCCACGACTTTCTTCACGCGGACGAATTGTTGAACAATTTTGGTTGATAGCCCTATATTCGTACTGGACATTTCTGTTATTAATTTGTTTCCTCACAACCTTACCGCCGAGCTCTTCCACGCCTTTCTTCACGTCGACCAGTTGTTGTTCAATTTTGGTTGACATCCCTGTATTCGTACTGGACATTTCTGTTATTAATTTGTTTCCTCACAACCTTACCGCCGAGCTCTTCCACGCCTTTCTTCACGTCGACCAGTTGTTGTTCAATTTTGGTTGACATCCCTGTATTCGTACTGGACATTCCTGTTATTAATTTGTTTCCTCACAACCTTACCGCCTAGCTCTTCCACGCCTTTCTTCATGCCGACCAGTTGTTGGTCAATTTTGGTCGATAGCTTCATCCTGGACATCTGTCTTCATTTATTCCCCACACCCCTCATCTCTGTCTGCAATTTCTCTGTTACTGTCGTTATTTTCTTCCCATTTGTTCATTAAAAATATACATTAATTTCACCCCATCTTCTCCATTCTAGATTTCATTTGCGTCTGCATCTTCATACCGAATTTTATGATCTGCACTTCACTTAATAATGTTTAAGTATTTGTTTCATTGCGTTGTTTGGATCCCATTCTGACACCAATGTGACAAATGATAACGCCAATTACTTCGAAATACCTTAATTTACACTAGACATTCAATGTAGCTTAAACGTTACACTTGGCACACACTCGGAATACAACACAACTGCTTCGTGGAATAGCAACTGGACTGATGTATCACGACTGAATTTCTGAGTCACAACTTAAAAACTAAATTGCCTGTCTGCTTACGCTATCCACTTTTCACTTCGTCACTTCTTCTAACAAATTTCAACTCCTGTCCTGGCAGAGCAGCCCCTGTATATAAGCCCCGCATACTAAGCAGAACTTTCTAGAAGAGGAATCTACGAGAACATGGCACAACACATAGTCCAGAACAGGTAATATAATAGGCTAATTACTCAACAGTGCTTATTGTTCGTTTGTTTCCGCAATCATTATTGTTACGGCGGCCTATCGAAGGCTCCGCTCAAGTGTCGGGCCGAAGCGTCCACCGGCGGCCCGCAGGTAGCTCCGCGCATGCGGTCACAATATAGAAACGGGGAATGGGCAAGATCACATAGGCGAGGCAATATGTGAGGATTCGTGATCAAGACGTGATGTCGAAAAATAAAATGGACATAGGGCAGACGCATAATATGGCAAGAGCAGAGCAATTACCAATAATAACCCAGGCAGAACTATCAAATTAAGGGCAGAGAAGAAATGCACAGATAAACTTAGTAGACACAGGTAGTGCTATAGGTTACGGCGGCAACCTGACTTTTAGCTAGAGAATGGCTGTTTTCGTTTTTGTTTTCTTTGATATGTAATAACTAGGCTTCGGACACGACTTTAGGCTAAGTTAACTTCTATTATACTGCTACTTTGTTTACAAGCGAGGGGAGAGGAGAGAGGCAGCAGTCTCGTGCGCTACTTACTTTGTGCTGTGCTCAGTACAGTGTACGCTATAGGTGGGCCCAGAAGTAAGTATACAATTCTGTAGTTAACTTAAGCTTTTTTACAAAGTATAAGTAAGATGAACAAAATAATAAATATGAACTGTGGCAGATGAAATAATCAGTTTCACGTGTGATTTATACGCTTGGACAACCATTGCAATGGATTATAATATATTTTGTGAATGTATCAAAAGCAAAACGTCTTCTCAAACTCAAAAAAGTTTATATCTTGAAAAGCTCCGTTCCACATCACTTGATGTTACTAGTGCAAAACGAAACTGACGAACCTCATACACCTCTGGGAAACGCGTACATTTTCATTATTTAGAATAATGATATTCTTAACATTAATCATATTATTATTAATGCCTAATACGGCACATAATTGCATATACTGGTTTTTTTTATCTAAAACACACTTCAGTTTCTGTTGTGCTATTTCAACAGCAAGGCAGTTGTCTATTTCTGTAAAGTTTGTGTCAAATTATCGACAAGTTTCAAGAACTCTGGTATTGCCATCTATGACAAAGACAAATAAAATTTGCGTAACGTAGACTCACAAGGAAATTTCATAGCTGGATATTTCTCCGGAAACGTTTTAAAAGCAGAATTTTGCAGCTTATTAAATGGGATATTTGTGCTTACCATCATGTCAGACGAATCCTTGTAAGCTTAGGTTTGGCTACATGAATTCGTGGTTTCTGATGTGGATAATATATCCTCACTCCCTCATTTCGAGGAAGCAACGTAATATTTTGTAAGCGTTTTTTCAACGAAACAGCAACCGTGTCCGAAGCCTAGTAATAAACATTAAATATGTTGGATTGTTTGAGTAATAAAGAATTCAACATTTCTTTCAGTGGCATTTTGAAGCAGTTTCTGCGTCGGTCTATTAGTGTAGTATTTACAACATCTCGCGACCGTGTCAACACATGTAATGGATGATGATGAGATGCGGTTTAAAGGCTAAACTGCTAAGGTCATCAGCGCCCTTAGAATGTATAAAAAATAAAGTCCAAAATATAAAGAACGGGTAAGAAACCGCATAAGTAAAAAACGGGACACAAACCCGCGATGTCCAAAAGCTAAAAACAATACACCAATCCCAAAAACACACAAAAAGCATAGGCCATAAAAGACCAAAACGTGTCAAGAACTGTAAAATGCGAGGGACATGAGCGCCTTATGTCCACTGGGGAGTAGAGTCCCCCATTAAAACAGACAGAATAAAATTATAAAGCTAAAGGTCCCTCAACTCATCAAATGCGCAGATTAAAATCACTGTTACGAATAAAACGTAAAACACATTCTACAGCACGCACGTCGTCTGCCAGAACGTTGGCTAGGCCAACAGGCAGACCCACACGAACACGCAATGCAGCTAAAACCTGACACTCCTCTAAAACGTGACGCACCGTTAAGAACGCATCACACTGCCCACAGAGTGGTGCGGGGTCACCACTGAGCAAATACCTATGACTAAAAATGCAATGTCCGATACGAAGGCGTGTTAAAATTACCTCTTCCCGACGAGAAGCACGGGAAGAGGTAGCCCAGACTAACGGGAGAGGTTTAACCTCCCGCAACTTGTTCCCCCGGAGGGCCATCCACTCATCGCTCTAAAGCGAGAGGATGCGGCGACGTAAAACAATAAACAAATCTGACGAGGGAACAACAGAGGTAAAACTTCTGGGAGATAAAGTCGCCGATTTGGCAGCGGCGTCGGCAGACTCGTTCCCTGAGATGCCAACATGACCTGGAATCCACATGAAGGAGACGCGGATGCCAGAGACACCAAGCGAGTGGACCAGATCATGCATGCGCTGTACGAGTGGGCGGTAATTGTACAGCGCGTTAATACTCTGAAGGGCACTCAGGGAGTCTGCGCAAAGAACACAGTGCTGTAAATCATGGCGATGGAGGTATAAAAGTGCCTGATAAATACTACAAAGCTCGGCGGTAAAAATTGAACATTGCTCCGGTAAACGAAAGGTAAAACTATGCCGACCAAAAACAAAGGCACACCCTACTCCAACATCAGTCTTAGACCCATCAGTGTATATAAAATCACAGTTACCGATTTTCGCCTTGAGTTCTAAAAAACCTGATCTAAGAACTGAAGAAGGGGTCTCAGTCTTCGGCATCGACGTTAGCCCAAGGTGATAGTGAGCCTCAGCGCGCAGCGATGAAGGAAAAAGCGTTTCCCCCTGGGAAGGGCCGGCACTGGCGCAACGTCCAAATGCCGAAGGAGTTGTCGAAATCGAACCCCTGGAGGTAGTAATGCAGAGGAGCTAACTAAATATTGTCGATCAAGCGAATCCTCGTAAAATAACTCGAAGGACGGGTGGTTAGGCAAGCTTGAGAGCCGACAAGCATAGCTGCACAAAAGCATCTCACGCCGGAAGGATAGCGGAGGCTCTGCAGCTTCTGCGTACAGACTGGGTACAGGGCTAGTTGGAAAGGCCCCTGTAACGACTCTTATACCACGATGATGAATGGTATTCAAGCGACGTAACACAGATGAACGTGCCGATGAATAGACAATGCACCCGTAATCAAGCTTGGATCGGACCAAGGAGCGATAAAGACGCAGAAGTACGGTCCGATCAGCTCCCCAGGATGTGCCACTTAAAACACGTAAAATATTAAGAGAACGATCACACTTTGCTTTTATAAAGGAAACGTGAGAATTCCACCTCAGCTTTCGATCAAAGATCAAGCCCAAAAATATCACCTCGTCTGCAAATGGAAGGACCTCAGCCCCAAGGTGGAGAGAGGGCGGAGGGAAAGCCTTCCGGCGCGAGAAGTTGATGCAGACGGATTTCTCGGCGGAGAAATTAAAGCCGTTGGCGTTACTTCAGGTGTAGAGACGGTCGATACGGCTCTGGAGACGGCGTTCGAGTAGACAGGTCCGCCGTGAACTACAATAAATGGCAAAATCGTCAGCAAAAAGGGAGGATGAAATGCCAGGTGGAAAACAATCAACAATGGGGTTGATAGCTATCGCAAAAAGTGTGACACTGAGTACAGAGCCCAGCGGTACTCCGTTCTCTTGAATAAAAAGACTAGATAAAACCGAGCCCACACATACACGAAAGATGCGGTCCGTCATAAACTCCCGAAGAAAATTGGGAAGACAACCGCGGAAATTCCATGCATGGAGTGTACGTAAAATGCCGACCCTCCAACAAGTGTCATAAGCTTTCTCCAGGTCAAAAAAATACAGCCACGGTTTGACACTTTCTCAGAAATCCGTTCATAATATGCGTCGACAGAGACACCAGATGGTCGACGGTACAGCGATGGCGACGAAATCCATACTGAGCGTTCGCCAGAAGTTTCTGAGACTCAAGCCACCATATCAACCGCCCGTTGATCATGCGCTCCATCACCTTGCAAACGCAACTGGTGAGGGAGATAGGGTGGTAGCTGGAAGGTAGTTGCCGATCCTTATCAGGCCTTAAGTATAGGGACAATGGTGGCTTCGCGCCAAACGGAAGGAAAAAGGCCGTCCTGCCAAATAAGATTATAGACGCGTAAGAGAAAGCGCTTACTGTCGGCTGAAAGGTTCTTTAACAGCAGAACATGAATGCCATACGGCACAGGAGCGGAGTGCCTAGAGCAATAAAGAGCGTGCTCAAGCTCCCTAATTGTAAAAAGGACATTATAACATTCCGTATTATCAGACCGAAAATTATAGGTTGCGGAATCCAGCCGGTTTTTGATAGAGCGAAAGCCAGCGGAATAATGGTCTGAACTGGAAACCGCCTCAAAAGGCAGCACACAGAATGTTAACGATGGCAGCCGGATCCACTATGGTGGCATTGGAAACCTGAAGGCCAGAAACAGTACAATGCGACACTTTACCTGCGAAGCGACGAAGTTTATCCCAAACAACAGATGAAGGCGTAAAGCGATTAAAAGACACGACAAAACGAGTCCACGACGCCTTCTTGCTATCCTGAATAATGCGACGAGCCCTGCGCGCGATTGTTTAAAAGTCACCAAATTATCAAGTGTAGGGTGTCACCGAAACACCCTAAGTGCAGTTCTACGGGCATGAACGGCGTCCCGACAATTCTCGTCCTATCACGGAACAGGCAGTCGCCGAGGTTTAGAGGATGAATGGGGAATTGCGCGTTCGGCAGCAGAGAAAATCGTAGACGTAAGGTGCTGCACTAGTTGGTTAATGTCGGTAAAGGGCTGGTCGTCAAAATACACGAGGCTGGAATACAAGCTCCAGTCGGCTTTTGTGAATATCCAGGTAGGTACTCTCGAATGCTGTACGTGGTGTGACAGAAGAGAAACGATGCAGGGGTAATGGTCGCTGGAGTAGGTTTCAGCGACGACGTTCCACTGAAGACGACTAGCAAGCTGGAGTGAGTAAACGGCAAGGTCCAAGTGAGAAAATGTACCGGAAGAATCAGAAAGAAACGTAGGCTCACCTGTATTGAGTATAGAGAGATTAAACTGATCAAAAACGTCGGAAAGAGGAGTTCCCCTCGCACAAGCCCTTAGTGAACCCCACAGGGGGTGATGGGCATTAAAATCTCCCAACAGGAGAAATGGTTTTGGGAGAGCGGACAAGAGATCTCTAAGGTCCGCGTTAGCGAGGGGAGAGGATGGAGGTGAATATACAGAGCAAACAGAAAAGAAAAAACCCGGTAACTGCAGTCTAATGGTAACAGCTTGCAAGTCGGAAGTAAGAGTGAGACGTTGAAAATGAACATCGTTACGCACTAACAAAATGACACCTCCATGAGCAGGAGTACCCTCCTCCGGTTCAAGGTCGTAGCGAACCGGAGTATATCCTCGGGGATCAAAAGGATCATGAGGGCGAAGCTTAGTCTCCTGCAAACACACGACCATAGGCGAATGGGAACGCAATAAAAGTTGCATTTCCGCCCTATGCGATCGTACACCACGTACATTCCAGGTCAGGATAGCCATTAAGAAAAAGGGATTAACTGTCTACTTAGAAGGGCGGCTTAAAATTACCTTTTGTTTAATCTTTGGGCTCGGGCTTTTGGTATGGAGTTGGTCAGACTCCATAGCCTCCTCGAAGGGAGGGCCCACGCGCTCAGAGCCAGAAACCGATTCAAGCGCCGAGAATCGGTTCTGGGTGGCGATGGGTGAGGGGTGCCGCTGAGCGCGACTTGTCCCAGGAGCTTCCTGAGACTGCGACCTCCGAGGAGGAGAAGGTGAACTCTGCTTGCTGTGAACACGCGGAGGGTCTTTTAAAAAGTCTTCTCTTCGAAGTTTCTGCTTCGGCTTTTTCTCAGTGGCTGGTGACTTCATAGACCTTAGACCAGGTTTATAGGGCTTGGTAACAGTAGCAGACTTGGACGGCCGGACGGTAGTGGCGGTCAAGGCAGTCATGGTCCAAGTTTGAGTCCCAGCATCCTTCCGGGGTATTGGCGAGGCAACAAAAGAACTGAATGTTCCCGATCGCAGGAGCGAAGGTTGCCGCGCATGGTAACGCCTCCTGGCTTCGGCGAAGGAAAGTTTCTCCTTTACCCGGATCTCCTGGATCGCCTTCTCGTCCAAATACCGCGGACAGTCGCCAAATGAAGCAGAATGTGACCCTTTGCAATTGACGCAGATGGGGGCTGTTGAACAGTCACCTTCGTGTGAGGGCTGGCTACATGTTGCACAGATGTTAACGGCACTCTTACATGAGACTTGCGTATGCCCAAAACGTTGGCATTTAAAACAACGCAGAGGTCTAGGAATATAAGGCCTCACAGAAATCCATTCGTACCCTGCGGAGATGCTCGTGGGCAGATCGACGCCATCAAATGTTAGAAACAGGGTACGAGTGGGTACCAATACGCCGTCGCGTTTGGCGTGCACTCGATGAACCACTGTCACCTTCTGGTCTGCAAGATATTCTACCGGGTCCTCGTCCGATATGCCATCGAGGCTATGCGTGGTGACAACGCCTCGACAAGAGTTCAAGGTGCGATGCTTCTCAACACGGATAGGATAATCGTGGAGAAGCGTAGCGCGCAACAGGATCTTACTCTGCTATTTGGATTTGGTTTGAACCAACAGGGAACCAATCCGAGGACGAGTGCAGGACTGAACCGCACCTGAAGTAGCGTCAATGCCCTTCTGGATAATAAAAGGGTTCACCTTCTCAAACGTTTAACCTTCCTCAGTTCGCGAAATCAGTAAGTAACAACCAGTTGTTGGTGGTGCTATGCTACTTCTATTGCAATCACTTTACGGCACTTGTTATTTATAATGGAGAAAGGGTGCTCCATAGCGAAATAAATCCTCCACCATTGCAATCGTCTCCGACCTCGGGCTCTGACTTCCCGGGCGTTACTCCGGCTTGGGTGAGTGGCCTATCTATACCTAGCTTACCCCAGGGTCACACCTCCCAGAACATAGACAGAGGGACCCAATCGCCGTCAGAAGTCAGCAGCACATGCAATGGCCCCCTACGGGACTGCAGTTGAACAGCGCATACGAACACATACCTTACATGACGACCCCGGATGGTGGGGATGACACCATTACTCACTCACCCAGCTGTGTACCCAGTGCGCGGGTATCCGTCAGGCTGTGTCCACGGAAGATTTAAATAAAAAGATAAAAGAAACTAAAAGTGTGTGGGCGTTTCGCACACAAGGTAGGCCGGCGAAGAAGTAAAAGAGACGTGTAAATGAATGGGCGTAGGGCGAAATGTGCAGAAGGAGAAGAGAAGAAAGAAACGATGGCGAGGCGCGACATGGAATGAAATGCACACAACGCACAAGAGCCTACCTTGAGTCCCCCGGCCACGAGAACGATCCCACCTCGACCGGACGGGGATGAACGGATGAAAATGGCGATGAGTGGCTCGGAACCCCCGGGTACGCCAAACCCGTACTCACATAAGGTGAGCCCCTGGGGGGATATGTAATGGAGGAATTAATGAGAAAGTAAATTCCAGTGCGGCGTCTATTTATGCGGTCACTGAACTTGGGTGACACCGAAAATGCAAGGAGATCCGCTTGTGAAAGAGGATGTTATTACATTAGTGGACAATGCTACACGCCATCTCAAGGTTGAAGAAAGTATTCGGGATCGGTGGTTCCGAAAATTAATTCTGATCAACGGATATGCGAGAAAGATTACGATGCTACGGAAGACTTGAGACGGATCATTCATCAGGGAATGTGGATGCGGATGTGAGTGAGCAACACGTGATCTGATTTCAGACTTTGTATAGCTACGTCGCGAAATGAATTTAAATATTGTGGTTCGTTTGCTCGCGAGTAAGACGCGACATACTTCAGCGTCTCATGTCGGCTGAAACGGACATTTTCTGTGACCGGGATTTGCTGTCGTTGTTAGCTTCTTGTGTTTTCGGAATGAAATTTCCCAGAAAAGCTCATTTCAGCCTTAACATCAAATTTCACCTATCATTACAGACAGATCGAGCTTCATTACAAATGCCTGCGGAACCCTACTGCCACTCCTACAGCAGAGGAAATAATTATTTCATTTAACCCAAGAATTTGACATTGAGATGTCATTTGAAATGTACTATTTGAGGTGTACTGTATAAAAACGTTTAGATAAAGGTCCAATGAACCATTCCATTTTTCCATACCAATGAATGATATGAGTATCATTAATGAATAATTAGGTGAGCCAAGACTTCAGAAAGCTTGGAGCTACTCAATATCTGTTCAGCATAATAACAGAAAATCAATAGAAATAGGTCTGATACGTTACAATCACGTGAACTTTCCATCCTGTATCATTTATTAATGTGTATAAAAACGGAGCGGGCTGTCTGTGGATGGCATTTGGGAAGTTCGAGTTTCGATCTCTGGTAACCGCCCAATCTGACCCATGGTTTTTCGTATTTTTCCCGGGTCGAGAGGCGAATACTGGGGTGGTTTCCTTACTGCCACATTTTCCTTTCCGTCATTTTCTTTCATTCCATTTCCTTCTCATCTTTCAGGTAAGTTTCTGGGTCTCTTTAAGATAGCGCCGTTGCATGCTCACTGGAAAGAAAACAGCAGAGTGCTGCTCGACTGGTTCATTATCCTCTCTCGGCCAAACGGATCTGCGAGTTTGGAAACATTTGGGATTTCCACGCGACTCCGTGGTCTTTCTGTCTACGACCTATTGTCTGCGTGTAATTCCTTCACTTCAGCCCTTCCTTCTGGGGGCTGGTAAGCATTATAGGCCTGTGCAGGTCGCGGTGCAAGAAGTGTCCCCTCAGTTCAACTACTTATTCCTATAGCTATGGGTATACAAATATTCTTACGAAAGCTTATTTTTCTATCTACTTTATTTTAATCGAGATAAATCTTTACAGACGCTCCTTCTCGTTTCTGTGGCCTGTCTACCTACGGCCTGTAGACTCCTGTGTGGTTCCTTCACTTCATCCCTTCCTCCTAGGGGATGATAGGTATTATAGATCTATGTAGGTCGCGGTGCACAAGGTGTCCCCTCAGTTCAACTACCTATTTCTATAACTACAGGTAAATTTTTTTGAGAAGACTTATTTCTGTATCTACTTTATTTTAATGGAGAAAAATCTTTGCAGAAGTAGCTGCGCGTTTCTGTGGCCCCTCTGCGTACGCCGTGTAGCCTCATGTCCGGTTCTTTCAGTTATCTCTTCCTCCTGCGGGGTGGTAGGAACAATAGACCTATGTAGCTCGCGGTGCACAATGTGCCTCCCTCAATTCAGCTACCTATGGGTATAAAAACTATTCTTACCAAAGCTTATTTTTCTATCTACTTCATTTTAATCGACACAAACCTTTGCAGAAGCAACTGTATTATATATTTCATTGTATATAAAGAGACGGCGACAGTCAAATGTTTAAAAACGGACTCTATGCGCTGGCCTTAAAATCCAGTACTGTTTCCATGCAATCGCTAGAAACAACTGAAAATCCACAGTACTTTAACATTTTATCCGACTTTTCGTATTTCAGATATGCTGTTCGCACGCACGCACACACATATGCACGCCTTTTTCTAAAAATCAGATATTGCATTTACATTACTTTCCCTACCCTCTTGCGCTTATTTTAGGCGTACAAATTATTTTATGAAAATGTTTCTTTCTGTTTACTTCACTTCAATCGACATAAACTTCCACAGAAATAGCTGCATTACATATTTCGTTATAGATGCAAAGACAATAGAATAGTCAAATGTTTTAAAACTGGATCTTATATGCGGGCTTCAAAATTCCATACTCTTTCCATGACATTGAGAGAAATAACTGGAAATCGGCACGACTTTAAAAGAATGGCTACGTATTCGACAATTCGAACCATTAATAATGGATATCTCGAAAATGACTTATACCACAAACAAGTGATTTGAAATCAATCATGTGCATTAAACATGTCTACAGTTTTGGGTAGAATGTTTTCGTGTATCGTTTACCAGTTATACCAAATTCATTCCAAATGAAAAGAACTTCACAGGTTACTTCCAGAAAATTCAAGATACGAATTTTATTTGTCATGTAAATATCTTTAATAAATAGTATTTTAATTAAAATTACTAAAGCCATTTTTAGAGAATAAAACATTTCAGAAAATGCTCCATCTATGGGATATTTAGGGACGTGGGGCTGCCTGAAAATCTTTGTAAGATACTGAACCTAAATAGAAAGTTGGTATTTATCCAACTTATTGTTTTTGAGAAATGCTGCTCATAGATGCACACACTCACACACATACGGACCTTTTTATAAAAAAAACTTGTATTTTGGTTCAGGGGCCTCAAAATATATTTTTCCGGTGAAATCTTCGTTTCAAGTTTTAGGAGAAATGCAATGTGTTCTCTACGTATTATGTAGAGAAAGTAAACATACTTTTTTATTCAAGGGTCCTCAAAACACGTATTTCCTATGAAATCTCGGTATTAAATTTTTGGGTGGAATGCGATACCTTCTCTACCTACTACGTATGTGGTAGAGAAAGTGGAAAAGCTTATTGTGGTTGTAGGTACTCGTATAAATGGAATAGGGGAAACCGAATCCTGTCAGCTGTTTAAAAGCGGCTCACTATATGATGGATTTACAATTCAACACTCTTTCCATGACATCGCAAGAAACAAGTGAATCGCGACAGCAATTTAAAAAATTACATAGTATTGATCAATTCAAACGAATATTAATGGATATATCAAAACTCGCTGATGCCACAAAAAGTATTTGAAGTAAACTGTGTGCTTTAATGAGAGCAAACTAGAAATAGACATGTGGCATGAATAACGCCAACAATGAACAATTATAATAGGGTGGAGATGACCTACTGTCGCATCATCATTTTCCATCTAGCGCGTTTTCAGTGTGTTTTGAAACAATGCGTAAAACATACGCAGATTCATGGACATCCCCAGGCTTGTTTCCGGAAGGGGACGTAGCATTTACATTTCTAAACAGATAAGGAAAATATTATTCGGAAGCTGAGATCCCCAGCAACGTTTTGGTCAAATGCACCTGACCAGAAGGTATAGATAAATAGGATTATATTGTTGAGAATGAGCACCGTGAATATTTATCAAGATAAAAGTGATTATTTTACAGAGTACTTTTGCTCATACCACTCGGCTCTCTCCGCCGGCATTTGTAATGAAGCCCGGTCTGTCTGTAACGTCCAAATTTCCATTTCTTTCGTCCATGGTCTAACTGTACGTGCGTAACATTTTTCTGTTAATTCATTGGTTTCTCATAATCATTAATTTTGTTCTGGTTGGTTAGTTTACATTTTGTTTTACGCCTACCGACAGTTGAATTTCTAAGACTGGGTGTTCGAGTTGGGAGATAAAACATAGGCTTGGTAGCTAAGTTATGACCATGACTTGTCTGCGTCACGCGCTAAATCTATGCACCACAACTTACTGTCGCTGAAAGTAGCCTAAAGCGAGGTTTGCCATTTCTTTTACTGCATCCTCCTATTGGCGGCCTTCTGTGATTTTGAATCTGACCTAAATTTTGTTACGTTCACATGGAGTGCTAAACAACTTATGTTATTTTGTATATAATTTAGCAAATATTTATTTGTTTCAGCATAGGGTAAGCTTGTCTTTCCTTCACCTCTTATTATTTTATGCATGTATATAATTTATCAAGCATTACTTTTCTCACTATACGGAAACTTATTTTTCCTTCACTATTTAAATTTCATTTATATCTAATTATATTAATGTACGTCATAGTGATGAAATTATAGATTGACAGGATATGATATAGTCTCGGGCTATAGAGAGGATTGGATAACAGAAAAAAATATTAACGTTTATTTGTAGAAACAATAGGTATTATTTTTGGAAATAGTGAAGCTGAATTCTCTTCTACCTGTTTAAGAAGTCTTGTTGAGAGCTTTCCCGCATCAGAACCTAATTACAGTAAAGCCATTGAACAGCTGAAATCAAGATTTGCTCCTGATGAATTACTAATAGACTGAAAACTGTGACATTAGAAGACCTATATGACATTCGAAATCCAACTAGATACATTGGTGTAATAACAGAAATATGCTGCTTTATTGTATTGTAGCAACCCTTGGGGTATTTAGCCCCGGAGATGCTGACAGCCAGCGGGTGGTAACCTCAGAGTGAAGAGCTTTGTTATAGGGTGGGGTAAGCAGGCGGAGTGAGTTAGGGAAGAGGCATCGAATAATAACCCGGGGGTTGTATAAAAGCTAACAACTATATTTGTGATTGATTTACGTGGTTGCCGGGGGTGAGGTTTGCACGAGCAGGAAGTTATGTCTAATTCATCTTACCTGAGATCTTCTGCTATATCCTGAGGTTACCACTAGTTAAACGTTTAACTGAGTTACGTCGGAGATGGCGTATCCTTGTCGCTCAGAGCATCGCCATGCGAGAGGGTCATTGTCAATGAGTGAGCATCTGCCGCCGTGACCTAAATTCGTGGTCGTTAAGTACTTCTTGACCCGCTGATTGTGTGCCCCCGTGATCTACAAAGTCGGGCTTCCTAGATTTCAGCATCTTACCACATATTGGTAAATCTAACACAATCTCCAATTCCACGTTCGAACCACCTCTATGACTCGCTACATTACCTCTGAAGGGGACTAATTCCGACCCCGGAATTAAATTAAGAAGTGGAGAAAGCCTTTCCTCTTAGGGAATACCAAAGCCGCCTTATTCGACGATCCTTAAAGATCATAAAAGAAAACAAATCAATAATTGGGATCTAGCAGCCCAGTCGTCTGACGACTATAGTAACTTTGCTGTGCTAGTCCCGATTTCATTTCTGTATAGGACTCGGGAGTCATGGGAAGCTCTTCTTGGGTACCCTGAGGGAGGGTTTGGCTTCGGTTTTCTGGCCTACTGCAAATCTCTTGACCCTTCTTTGTTGCACATTGCCTGTAAGGTGTTTGCTTGTCCATGAATTTGCCTGCTGAGTCCGTGGTTCCATACACTGCCTTCAATTTTGTTGCATTTCCTGTCCATAGACAGTGTCGGTAGGTTATCTAAGTGTATTTACCTCACAATGTATAGAGTTACTGGCGAGATAACTATGTCAAACAATTACTGGTCATGCTGGAGTATTTCATAGCCAGGTTTCCTTACAGTCTCTCCTTGCTTTTTAATTGTAGTCCATTTGGAGTGAAGTGGAGTGGTTTCTTTCTTCTTAAGGGTTGGTCTATTTTTGGAAAAGAAAACTATAAAATGTGTGGGGAGGAACGATGTGGCTTCCAATCTTGTAAGTATAAGTCTGACTACGGTAACGGGAAAATAAACGCCTAGCTCTTCCGATTACTTACCTACCCCTCAAAGTTTTAAAATGGGGTAAACAAACAAACAAAAACAAAGGCTTTAACTACTCTCCACTTATGAGATAGTGCTGTTAAGGCCTTCCTCTTACTGTTCTTGACTTACATTGTTTTCTTTTCATTAAGTACAGTTAGTTTCTCGTCTATACATTTACAAACAGTGTTTTTTGTATGTGTGAAGGTGTAGCTCCTCGTATATTTGTTCCTGTTTTTCTTTCTCTTTTTCCCTTCTTTCTGTCTAGTTGTTATGGCTCGGAAAGTTTGGTTACGTTTTCTGTTTCACCTCTGCTTCTATTGCCAGACGTTGTCTGTTGATGTCCTGGTTCTGCAAATATTCTGCAGGGCTCTGAAACACTTCAATGGCTGTTTTAATGATTTGCTCACTGTGTGTAATCTTGCTAGTTACTATTCGCTTTTTCTCTGTTATTTCCCCATTTTGAACGCTCCATTTTATGAGAAAAAAGCAAAGTAACTGAGACCCATTTACTTCCTTTCACTGAAAAACTCTTCTATGGCTCTTTAGACTCGGGTCGTGCCATTGGCCTACCTCGACCTTTGGGCCCTAACAGCCTCCTGTGTCAGTAAGGTCGCCACCTTACTGTCTCTTGTAAATGAAATCTCTCTAAGCGTTTATGTCTGCTTCTTTATCCTAGGACAACCCATATGGAGCTCCCTGTAAATTTTTCTCTTTATTCGGGGGGGGGGGGAGGATACTTCCACTTTCATGATTATTACGCACAAAATGAACAATTTCATGCACGGACAATATCGATTTTCCTTTATGCGAGACCATCTGTTTAATCATACCATCCATGCTATTTTTCCTATCATTATTTGTTTGTTATCAAACCACTACCTGCCGGTTAATTTTCTTCCCTATCGGCTTGCATTCTTCCTCCAATTGTTCAGCTGATTATGCCCTGGAGATTGGTTACTGGTCTCTCCTATCTGTATGGAGACTGGAATATATGATAGGCTACCGCAAAAGAAAACAACACAACTTTTTACTTTCTATACCTATTTGATATTATGGTTCCTCATCTATGTTATTACTATATTAGTAACAGGTAGAAGCGGCTCTGCGTTGCACCTAGCTTTTGCGTTTTCCACGTTACTTTAATAGTTAATACAGGTAAATATATAAATTTCAATGCATCCATTGTCAGCTTGCCACTGATCGGTACAGAGTCAATATATATACACTGCCGTTTGTGAAAATTGCAACACCAAGAAATAATTTCCCCAATAACTCCAAATTTGGTGGAAGTGTAGAAGAGTGTACAATCAATAAGTGATTAGGTTTGCAGAGAGATGGGTTACAGGTAGGCCGAGCACAACCCTCTCGTGTCAATCCGACAAGGTCAGTGTTGCGCCCATTGTACTCAGTGCAGAGCTGTCAAACAAGGTGGAAACAATAAAGTGAGTGCCAGTATGCCTCGTCGACGTCAAAGGGAGCCATATCGTCATGTGGGTGCGTTCGAACGGGGCAGAATGATCGGTCTCCGGGAAACGGGTTTGTCATACCGTGATATTTCTGTTCGTACAGGGAATGTTGCTACGACGGTGATAGTGATGCGTGTGTGGAAGCAGTGGATAGATGTAGGTCATACGCAGCGAAGAGCGGGTACTGAACCACGGAACATGACCACAGCACGGGATGAGCGTTATCTTGTCCGCATGGCCATAACGGACCGTGCAGGTTAATCCACAGTATTGGCTCGACGCTGAAGCACTAAAACAGGTGTGAACTTGTCTGCATCAAGGTTTTGTTGCCGTCTGCAGCAGGTTGGCATGGCTGCATGCATGCCATTACGTCGGCTTCCATTGTCCAGAAACGACAAGCTCCTCCGACTGCAATGGACACGTGAACACCGTCACTGGGCTGCTGAGTGGCCAAATGTAGTCTTTTCGGACGAGTCCCGCTTCAACGTGTCCTACAGTGATGGCCGCATACGTGTCCGGTGGTACTGTGGTGAGCACAACCTGGAGGGCTTAATTGTTGAGTGGCATAGCGGACAAGGACCTGATGTGATGGCTTAGGGCGCCATTGGTTACAACAACCGATTTCGCCTCCTACGAATTGAGGGCACTTTCAACAGCAATCGGTACCTAACGGTGGTTGTAGAGTCTGAGGTACTCCCCCTGCTTCAGGCATCTCCATAGGCCACATTTCAACTGAACAATGCCCGGCCACATATTGCAAGGAATGTACAAAGCTTCTTCGAAGAGCTTCCCTGGCCTGCACGTTCACTTGACATGTCGCCCATCGAACATGTCTGGGATATGGTTGGTCGGCATCTGGTGCGTCACGGTCTTCCAGTAACCAGTGACATGGATTTGTGAGTTCGAATACAAACTGCGTGGAGGGAAATCTCTCAGGAACTTATTCAGAACCTTTTAATTTAATGACACGGCGTATAACAGCTCTAATTGCAGCGCACGGATGTCACACCAAATACTGAATATTAGGGCTCAAAGGTCATTTATAGATTTGAAAAGTTTATCATTTGTTACTTATCATTTACCTAACCTGTGATATTAAATTCATGGAATTCATGCGTTTCCTTCTTGGTGTTACAATTTTCACAAATGATAGTGTATATATACACATTTCCATGCATCCATGGCCAGTTTGCTCGCGATTGATCAGTATAGGGTCAATTTTTCAGCGACGGTATAACATGCTTAGTGAGGTTCTTGCTTCTCCTCGCCTGCTAATGTCGTATTCCGTGGTGTAGTGGTTACCATGCTAGCTTCTACTCGCCGAGGTCATGGGTTCAAACATGGCGGTGGGCGATGAATTTTTCGGGCTTAAAATCTTTAGCATGGCTTCCTTCGGAAAGGAAGTAAAGCCGGTGGTCCTGGGTCGTAGATTTACGGCACGTAAAAGTACCTCAGGCCTGATAAATAGGCCTCTGAGCAAAATTACCGTCTTTCACACCCAATATAGAATGGGACACTAAGGACCATAGCAGTTAAAGAGCGCCCATAAATAAAACTGAATTCAATTCATTCGCCTCCTGATTTTCGATACGTATCCTTTAGTGCGAGAATAACTATGATCTAGGTGAGACTTGTATTTCTGCGATGTTTAAAATTTAACGTCGCGTGTGGCATATTATCATACTATCATATAACTTCGTTTTGTATAACGGAACTTGTATTCGCGCTCGAAATATTTGCTATCGTAATGAGCTCGTGTCCTCTGTAGTGTTCAAACTTTATCCTCGCCCCGTTTGTCCTTCCGTGTATTTTGTTTTTTGTGGAAGGTAGGCCGTTACTAGGACTTGACGTTGTTGCTTATAGCTTTTCTACCACACTAAAGTTAGTATTTATTTTCTTGAACATTTATTCATTTAGCATATATCATACTGTACACTAAAGTTACATGTAACTCTGCGTTGTCCTGTTTCGGTGCTGTCAATACTCATTATTTATTTACAGTTCTCGCCTGCAAACTTTAACTTTTGGAGAAATCAGCTCCAACTCACTTATAATTTGTTGCGAATCATTTTCGAAATAACTTAACTCTGCACAAAAAATGCTAAAATTGGACGCAAACGTTTGATAAGTTTTAGACAGTCATAAGGCATTTCAGCCTTAATTTTCAGTCTTTGTACTACTGTAAAAGGTATGGGAAACTTATAATATTGATAAAACCCTCATAACTTAAGTACGCATATTCTCTGAAGCGTACATCTTAAACTTCGTTTTAGCACTTCGTCATCAAAATTGTGTTCCCGAACTTAGCTTCTGGGACAAATATACTCCTTTTAAATATTTAAATCTGAACATTTCATACCTTAGCAATGTGAAGAAACACAAAGGTTGCATTCCGGATTACCTACTGTACTTCACTTAAGACAATTTCCCCTTTTAATACCTGTAAAAATAACATTTCGGCGGTGTGGATTAGCATCTTCTCTACAAAAAACTTAAATTATGCTGGAGGTACAAAGCATATGATGCATTGTATTACAAGTTACATAAACTATTTTCAAGCATTTGAGAATTATTATGAAAATGCAAAGATTAACAACATTCCTCTTTTCCTCGTTTTCTTCAATTCTCCTTCTTTTCCTTTATCATCGTGTATTGTTGATTGGCTTTGGAGAGCAACGCATTTTGATGTTCATCTGTGAAAACACTTTCGCTGGTATGTGTCGAAAAGTGAAACGTTAGGGGTTTTCGTTTCCTTTGTGTGTGGCCGCTTCATGGCATTTTCTTGCACAATCTGCGCTTGCAGTAGGTGTCTTGTAATCTTTCCCCACTTCCACTTCCTTACGTGTAATATCGCGAAATCCTACTAATGCGAACGTTTTGATGTCTTGCGTGATTTTTTGCTTTTATCACGTAATTCAGGGGTATTAGTTTTGCATTATCTTGTACGGATCTGTATAGTTCATTAATATATTCGTAGCTCTGCCTAATTTTCTCTTCAAAATTTCACAAGAGTGTAAAGTTTCACAAGGTTGCCAAACATATTCAATGTGTCTACTCTTCCGGTCATATAGCAGCTTGTTCTTTCTCTAGCTCTTCCCTATATTTTCTCATGTTAGCTCTCTTGATTTCAATCACATCTGGTTGTTGCGGCTCGCTGGTTAACTCGTCCTTTTCGTTACTTGTAGGAAACGCACCTTTTCACCTAGTTTTCTATATCCGTTTTCATTGCGATTCAATAGTCGTGGGAATTAATTTTGTGAAAGGTTTTAGCACATCCAGTGTCCACCTACTACATCGTCATTATTATTATAAATTATCTCCTGTTTGAAACTATCAGATACAACTAATAAGTGCATGTAAACCGTGCTGCTTGTTTTTTTTACATCACATCGGAATTTAACACTTATGTCGCGGCTTGACGTATTAACTTGGCATTTGCCGTACTTGTCTGTTTTAGGGCATGTATGAGGGTTTTATTTGGGGTCCTCGTCTTGCTTTTGAACTAGTGCTAGGATTTCTAAAAGACAGGTTATTTCTAACTTCATCTTCCTGTGCTGTCTCAGGTTCGGGTATCTACCGAAATCCTCGATAAGCAATCAGCGTGTTTATGTTCATTCCTGATTTGTTTTGGATAGTGTAGTCAAATTCTTGCAGCATTAAACTATAGCGTTTCAATCTTCCTGACAAATCTCTAAACATATTTAAGTGGCACGGACATGCGTGATCTGTCACTATGGTTCCGGGATAACTGTATATGTACTGGCGGAATTTTGATAATCCATACATGCCTGTTAATAGTTCTTGTTCTGACACAGTTATCTTTGCTCAAACCCCTAGAGACGAACCCTACTGGTTGCATTTTTTCATCCTGTTCCGTAAAATGCAAGAGCCTATACTATGCATGCTGGCATTGTAGTATATTTGGGTTTTGTCCCTGGTATAAATGTGCCCAGACCGGATGTTTTACTATAAGTATTAAATTATGGAAAGCTGTTTGCTTTTCCTGGCAGCGTATACGTGTTTGGTCGGCTTTTGTTAGATCGTTTATCGCTGCAAGGTTACTAATGAACTTCCCATAGAAGGAAAGCAATCCTAACACTTGTCTTAGTTTTGACATTCCTTGGGGTTACTAACTGTGTGGATGCCTAAATTTTATCCGTGTGGGGTTCTATGCCTTGTGCTGACACTTAATATCCTAGTAACTTTATGTTACTCATTAAAATCGTTTTGTATCTTGAGTTTAAACGTGTGTTCTTCAAATTTTGATTGGACAATACTTGTTGAAATGTGCGCGCAAATACCATTGTGTCGTCTAGGTAAATTAACGTTGCAATATTCTCCTGGCTTCTTCTTAACTAGGATCATTAGTGAGCTCCAACTGTTCTGAAAATCCTTAATTATTTCCCTCTGCTTACGGGGCACTCTGTATGGCTTTTGTTTTACGGGGGTGGTATTTGTGAATTCTATTTTAAATTCTGCTTTGCCCGTGGTTCCTAATTCTTGCAAGCTCGTTGGGAACATATGCTTTATATGTCCAATAATTTCCGCAGCTCTTCCTGTTGTTCCTCTTCCAGTTGCGAGTTAATGTCAAATTTGGTATCCTTAATATCTATTTACTTGGGGGTCTCGCGTGTAAACGCGGCCATTTGTATTAATTCAGCTTCGTGTATGAGTGCTGGTGTGTTATTTTGGATATTCTCTGACAGAGCAGCTGTGTTGTTCTGAACTTGGATTTTGAGTATTATTGCACAACACTGACAAAATGCTGTTGTGTTTCATTTGCATGGTTATAGTAATAGTGTATTCTTGGGGAGTAGTGGCATTTGAATGTTTACTTGTGTTGTGGTGAATGGGGTAGTTCTATGTCTTGTTGGCATGTTGCCTTAATTTTCGATACTTGCGTTACAGCGTGATTTGTGCCAGTGGGTACTCTTCTTTTTCATTGCGGATTATGCTGACCTCCTTAGTGTCCTGCAGTTTTATCGTTATTACGGCATTGCCTAGATTTATGGCCGCTTTGTGCTTCTGGAGGAAATCTACCCCTAATAGCAAACTGTGTGGAAAATATTTCACCACCAAGAGCTGTGCTTGAATTCTATTTCACCCATTTGAAATCTAGCATTAGTCTGCTACTGCGCTGCAAGTGGATTATTGTTTGCTGTTCGAAGAATTAAACATGAGGGTGCTGCATCTTTATCTACCCCTACCAAGTTGTCATTAATGACGCTCACCAAGCTGCCCGTATCTATTAGAATGTCAATTCGTGCTACTCAGTTGACTATTGCTTTTGTCTGTAGCGCGTTGCCGGATTTATTGTTTCCGATATACTAGCAACTATGGCTCTTACCGAGGGGGTTGTTTCGAGGCTGGAGGTGAAAATTTACGTCCCTCCTCCGCATTCGACAGCTTGCTATGACGTGTCCTATCTGTTTACAGTTAGGTTTAGTGGAGACTGTTCTCCTCTGACTGTAAACGTTTTTAGTGAATTTGGGCGGGGTCCATACTTCCCATACGACCAACGTTGCATGTTGGTATTGGGGATGGAGGATGGGGATTTACTTTGTGTTGTTGCGCTTACCTTGTCAACTCCTCCATCATTTTGCCATCTGTGATGTCTATTTGTGTAGACCCTCAACTTGCGCGTTAGGGTTAACTGTGCACTAATCATGTCAACCCTCTTCCCTATTAGGTAGCGACCTGAGTCTATTCTGCGCACAAATTGAATTAGTGCATCCACCGATGGGGGTTTGTGCGACAACACTTGCTCTACGAACGAAGGTTTGAGTCCCCTTATGATGTGCTTAACCTTTTCTTTCTCTGAATTTGGGGAAAACCAAATCACACAAAGCTATTGTTCCGTATGCGTATTCCTCCGTGGGTTCACTTAGATCCTGTACCCTCTGTCTCAATTTGGATTTGAGCATCTGTTCTTCTGCCGCGCGAACGAAAGCATTTAGTTGTCCCTACTTTACGAGGTATTTGGATTCCTGCAAGCAAATTCTGATACTGTCAGGTAAGCTGTTGATAGGTGCAAGGGTGCATGTTAAGGCTCGGATATTTATTTTATGGGTACTTCTTTATTTCGGACAAAGACGTAGATTCTTATATCAATTACATATTTTTATATTTCATAGTCTTTCTTGACTTATGGGTTGTAACAGCATCTACTTGTAACAGGAACAACGTGGGGAACAATTCCCTATGACTATACCAGTTGATTTTACCATGACACCGGCTTACTCGGGGCTACGTGCAAATTTGCACAGCATCAAGCTGCACTCTGAGCTGTCATGCGTCACTAGGGATGTTTTGGAACAATTTGAATTCTCTGTTGCTATTGGTTGTTACAACTCAAGCCTAGGGCACCGGTATATAATATTTGATAAAGCTTACGGCATGTTTGTCGCAGACCCACTAGGCGGAGATTTAACTATAGAAAGAGCTTCAGAAATCAGTTGAGGGCTCTCATTCTCTGGTCCGCAATTTATATGAAGCTCTCAACAGCCACGTCACATCGCTCCCAAGATAAGCCCCGTAGGGAAAGCTTATATTATGTGAGTTAATCAGTTATCGCTGTTTGAAGTTTCTTCAAGACTCCCGAGGTCGCGGATTCAAACCCGGCGGGGAATGATGGATATTTTCGGTCGTAAAATTCCTTAGTATGGCTACCTTCGGGAGGGATGTAGGGCCGGTGGTCCCATATCGTAGATTTACGGCACGTAAAAGAACCTCAAGCCTGATAAAGAGGCCTCTGAGCAAAAGTACTGGTACTTCACGCCCAATATAGAATGGGACGCTAAGGATCACAGCAGTTAAAGTGCGTCCATAAATAAAAAACTCAATTTAATCTTATTTCTAGAAGACTAGTTCAAGTAATGTGGAATTTGTAGTAAGCCCACAATATAACAATTAATGATCTTAATAATTGGGCCATCCAGTTATTATAAAAGTTGTCTCTACCCACTGTGTACCCTCCTTGTTAGCTACGCTCCCCATGGCATCCCACAGTTGTGACTTAATATGGAGACGCCCGGTACTATTATTTTAATCGAGTAGTAGGTACGGTTCGATCGCGCACCTTCTTATTCTTTTACGTTGGTATCACTTAGGTTAAATTATGAGGTGGATACAATCACAACTGGTCTCATCCTTTTGGCTTTGATGACGCATTGTTGTCGTTGTTAATTAATTTTACGTATAACAGGGGTTGTATGGACTCTAGTTGAGGTTCTTCTCGTAGTCCTCGTTCTTCTTAAGTATATGGGTTTGCTCGCGCAATATCTGAGTGATGCCGCGATTACTGAAATTCGCCAACTCATTAGAAAATTTTAACAAACCGTAGATGCTAATATGCCAACGTACGATATTGCTGTGGATGATATACAGGTCATTTATTCTGACCTAGCTGATTTGTATAAGTCCATGTCCAAAATTCGGAGCAGAAGTAGTCGTAGAATCCGCAAACAAAAGCCAGCATGTTAATTTCCAATTAAGCAGAGAAGCCTGCTTTCAGATGCAGCGGCCTCCTTTTTTTTCAACTGTAAAAGTTTCCTATATTTGTTGTCACAATTGCAGATTTTTTTGTGTTTTATTGTATCTACTTTAAATTGAACATGTTGGATTTCGTATTAAAACTTTTTCTCTCTTTTCTTGGCTTTTTATTTCGAAAACATATTTTTTAACGTGTTTTATCAATGCGCTATATCGTATTTAATCGTTTTACATTCCGTTAACAACTCTAATACATTTATTTCATTTTTCCTATTTACCCTTCCTACTTTCTTTTCTTTCTTGTTTGTGTGCACCTCATAAGTAAAGTAAACCGGACCTTCAGAAGTTATATCTACATGTAATTCCTTTTAACTGCTTCGGTAACTACCCTTTCCAAGTTTGTGTCCCTTTACGACAGCTACCTACCTATGGGCCTCATATTGATGAAGGGAGATGCCTTTATTGACACAATTCTTCTTTTTTCCTTCATGAACCGTGTGATCGTTTATTTCCTTGTTGAACCTGTTTTTCTTTCACATACTAAAATTTGACGATCATGTTGTGACAATACTTCATGCGTAGCCATCTGCATATTTTATTTCTTTTTAGGTGGATATTAATGCTTTTTCGGAACTGACGTCTTAATTATTAGTTAGATTTACTGTTTCATTCGTAACATCAACTTCGGTAATACAGCGTAAACCCTATTCTCGTTATTTAAAGCTGAAATTATACAGCTTAATGAATTTTTATTTTTGATTTTTCTGCCCGCCTTTCACACATATTTCCCAAAATTTATGATTCTCCTTACCTTTTTTTGCGGATGCCTACAGGTGTGCTACGTTATCTTCCTTTTTATCCTGATATACGAAATTATTACCCCAATATACTCCTCACATAGAAGTATAAATCTCTGTATGACCAATATATTGTATTGCAGTAAAACAAAACAATGCATTTCTAACAACCGTGCCTCTTGCGGTGATAAAAGGCTCACCTTTCGTATTAAAAAACAAACAAAAAGAACAAAATAAGAAAACAAAGTAAACTAAAACCATTCATCTTCACAGCATTTATCATTTCTAAATTTTTATTTTTTTAGTTTATTTAATCTTTTTTTAGCTTATTTATTGGAACTAATGTTCCAAATTCCATCGTTTTTTAAAACCGTTTTAACCATTCACCTATCTGCCACAAATTATTCAATAATTTTCGAATACCTTGACTGAAAAGAACACTTACACACCCCGCTTACCCCTGAATTGTCATTATATGAGTTTTGTAAGTACTTTCCACCATATAGTTCTTTGCAGCATTATGCATATGAACCGCCCCTGAACAAAGAACATAATTATAGCTTTAATTGCGTTGACATTCCTTATAGGACTTGTAGGGACTTCTAGCCGAACTGGATTTACTTTTTTCTTTTATCAGAAAGATAAGAACACTATACACATTGTCGATTCATATTGAGTTTTCTTTTTTCCCTCAATCTATTACTAATTGCTATGATTTTATTGATTATTTTTCTGTTTGTGGGTAATGTCACCTTTTTGTGCAGCCATATATTAGTACTTACGTTTGCAGATGCTATTGCCCGCCGGTGCCCACTTGTTTTTCTCTCCACATGTGTACTCCTAGCGCTACGCTCTGCTCATCTTTCACCCGTACTAGGTTTTCTTTTCTAAAATTCCTATGCTTTAATGTTATGTTGAATATTTGACTGTTCACTCACCACCTCATTTTTTCTCTTTCTCCTTTTCTTTCTTCATTTACCCCTCATACTAGGAAGCAGGTTTACGTTAACACTATTGCGGGATGCTTTCTCGCTATACCCATGGTTTTGTCAGGCACAAAACATTAAATAACACTCTTCTTGTTGTCACTTAAGGTGTTGGTAGTTCACTATAGCAATCTGTGGCTCTGACATGCGACGCTTAGCGGCCGGATGTCTCTTATCGCGGTGCCCCACTGTGCCGTGAAGCAGTGTGATATGGTTTGCACGCTGCTCACGTTGTATAAAGAAATTTCTTATCTGAACAGATGGCTCCAAATGTTTTCCGGTGAGCCAGAGGGTCAACACGAAGAGGGGAAAGGAATGTCTTCTCGACTAGTCATGCTTGGCTATAGCCGATAGTAGGCGCCGGTATCGTCTCAAGGGTCACATTTACTTTTGCATACGTTCGTATAATTCAGCGACCTGACTCTACGAGGAGAGACGAAACTAAATACTTTTCCCTTTACTAGATCTATCCAAGCAATTAACATTTTCTTTACATGACATGTTTGTTTAAAAAAGCAAATATTGCACTGTTTATGGGGATGCTACAGAAGTTTAAGATGCATTATTCAATAATTTTCTTGAGAAACAAGGTTTGCATAATGTATATCTTGTTTTTAATACTCTTTGCATATCCAAGACAAAAAATGAATACGAATTACCATTTGAGAAAATAAGCATTGAAAAATTTTAGGGAATAACAAGCAATATCTCGAAAATAGTTCACAAACAAAAAAATTTGATGTGTTACACGCACATGAATTTTTCTACTCTTGTACAAACTATTTTTACAAACGCTTATTCTCCATCTACTTCATGTTAATCGAGATAAACATTTGCAGACTCTATCTTATTGCTAATTTTCTTGTAGATGTAAGGGGAATATATATTTACAAGGGCAATATAGAAATACAGTAGCCTTTAAGCACATACATATCTCTTAATAGCTGGTTGCTAAGTGCAGCACCATTCCCTTTGCCACAGATTAATACTCTTTGCATATCGAAGACAAAAAAATGAATAACGAATTCCCATTTGAGAAAATAATCATTGAAAAATTTTAGGGAATAACAAGCAATATCTCGAAAATAGTTCACAAACAAAAAAAATGTATATGACATAAATTGTGTACATTTGTCTACATTTTTTGTGTAGTAAAATTTTGTCTATCTCTTATGGTTTACCAGTTATGCAAAAGTCGTTCTCAATGAAGAATACGTTTGGAGACATTCCCAGAAAATTCAAGATATACATTTTATTTGTCATGAAAATATCTTAAACATATGATATTTTAATCAAAATCGTTAGAGCCATTTTTGAGAAAATTAAAATTTTCGAAAAATCTTCCATGTAAAGGGTAATCTGGGGTGGGGGGATTTTCTTGAAAACCTTCGTGTCGCATCTCTGGAAGATACTGAACCTAAATACCAAGTTTGGTGTTTATCCGACTGTTCGTTTCTGAGTTATGCTGTTCACAGACAGACACACACACACAGACACACACACACACACACACACACACACACACACACACACACACACACACACACACACGGACATGTTTCCAAAAATGCTTTTTTTGGGATTCAGGGGGTCTGAAAACATGTATTTCCGGTGAAATCTCGGTATCGAATTTTTGGGTGGAATACAATACTTCCCCTACTTACTATACGTAGTAGAGAAAGTAATATCTGGGAAATAGTTAATTTCATAAAATATATGTATGACAAACTGTATGCTTTAAGGGAGTCTGCATTTCTTGTGTAGTAAAATGTTGCCCATCTTTTACAGTTTTCCAATTATATAAAAGCTATTCAGCATGAAGAAGACTGGGAAGCTCTTCTCAGAAAATTCAAAATATATATTTAGTTTGTCATGAAAATAGCTTAAACAGAAAGTGCTTTAATCAAAATCGTTAGAGCCATTTTTGAGAAAATAATAAATTTCGAAAATTTTTCCATCTAGTGTGGTGTTTGGGATGCGGGAAACCTTCTTGAAAATCTTCTTGTCACATCTTTGAAAGATGATGAAGTTAAATATCAAGTTTGGCATTTAACTGACCTTTCGTTTTGGAGTTATGTTGTTCACAGACACGCAGCATACGGAGCTGTTTCTATAAAATACGTGTGCCATTCACATGACTTTCTCTACTCAATCTCCTACACACTATTCTTACAAAACTTATTCTTGCATCTATTTCATGTTAATACAGATAAACCTTCATCACTTATTTCCATATTTCGTTGTAGGTATAAGTAAGTGATAGCCAAACCCCTCAAAGCTGATCGCTATGTGATAGCTTTGAAATTATCCTCTTTGTATGAACACGAAAAAGAAAGGAAGAAAGAAAAACAATACCGATTTGCAGTTGAGAAAAGTATAAAGTATTTGAAAATTCAAGCCATTGAGATGACAAAGAAGAGGTTAACACCATACAAATGTTATTTGACATAAGTGTTATGCTTTAACAAGATCTACATTTGTTGTCAGTAAGGTTTTGTCTCTATCTTAACGTTTACTAAGTATCAAAGGTCATTCACAATAAACACGAATTTACAGATTATTCCTAGAGAAGTAAATATATACGTTTTATTTGTCATGAAAATAGCTTAAACATATGTATTTTAATAAAATTCCTTAAAGCCATTTTTGTAAAAATAAATTTTTTTGAGAAAGGTCCAATGTAAAGGATAATTTGGAGTGCGGAATTTTCCTTAAAAACTTCGTGTCGCATCTTTGGAAGATGTAAACTTAAGCACTAACATTAATCTTTAACTGACTATTCGTTTTTGTGTTATTCTGTTCACGGACACACACACACACACACACACACGCACACACACTCACGCACATACACAAACACAAGACACTTGGGCCTTTTTCTAAAAATACATTCTTTGGATTCAGGGAGTCTCAAACGTGATTTCTGTCGAATCTCGTTATTGAATTTTTGGGTGAAATACAATACTTCCTCTACTCACTGTAAGTGTGTAGTAGAGACAGTAAAAAGTGGAGCTCTGGTACAGATAAGCGGCTGTTTGTCTTTACGGCATCTTTAATGCAACGAAATCGGGAAAAGTGCAACTTGGACCGTAACTTGAAATGATCTTTGGCCTAAACTATTTCAACGATTAAGGTAAAGTGCACGGAGAAATAATACTTTATAAGGATATTATGATAAATAATGAACATATTTTAGTTGATAATGGGTAGAGAAAGTAGTGAATATTGTTACGATGCCTGGCTTTACTTCATTCATTTTGTAGCATTGTTCGTGCGCTCAGTAACGTTGGAAATTAATGCACCATAAAAGTTAAAAGGGCTGACACGTAGAATGTATGTTGAAGCACTCTGTCGTTGCTGAGCGTAGCATCAGGTTTCATTCAACTCAGAAACTTCGAGCGAATTCTGCTGCTTCGGATTAGGACATTCGCCTAAGAGGTGAAGGGCTGCTGACGTAGCAGGACTCAACCTTTAAAAACCCCTGGCTTTTGGGATAAAGGGGGACTCCAGAGGGACTTCTAGACTAACCTGCGTCAATCGTATTCCTCAAAATCATTACGAAAAGTAAATCATAAATCTACAAGACAACACCGTGCATCGAGCAGCACCAGCTTCGTCTCAGGCAAGCATGCCACCTGGCTGAATCAGTTGTTTTCCCTCGTAGGCCAGAATATATATTTATTAAATTAATGGTATAAATTAATTTCTTGCTAGTGTAGCATGTGATCGCTTTATCTGTGTCTTGCCATATCCTCATTTACCGCTTACTGTTAGAATCTCAGAAGTTATCTCGGGGTCCTATGCCTTTCCCCAACTCCCCTTCAGTAGACTCATCCCCTTGGTGAGTAACTCTGAGTAGGCCAGTCTACTAGCTCTACTAGTATCTCGGTCTCTCTTTCTGGGTACTCGTGGCATGTGTGTGGTGACCATTCGAGGTCCGGAGCCGCCACCAAGAGCCAATTCCAGTTGTACGGAACACAAGTTGAACGGTTAAAGAACACCGCTCAGGCCACCGCCACAAGTGATGAAAGCGCACGGGTTAGATCGCAGTGGGTTCGCTATCCTGTAAGCACCCCAAGGTTTTTAACGCCCTTCACCGTTGAGAGGTGAGTGACTCCACCTTTAGTAGCAGTCCTTCAACTCCGTAACGGTGGGCATGGTACAATCGTTGAAATTCAGTTATTATTTATGGACGCTCTTTAATCGCTGTGGTCCTTAGCGTCCCATTCTACCTTGGGCGTGAAAGACCGATAATTTTGCTCAGATGCCTCTTTAACAGGCTTGAGGTTCTTTTACGTGCCGTAAATCTACGATACGGGACCACCGGCTTTACTTCCCTTCCGAAGGAAGCTATGCTAAGGATTTTACCCCGAAAAAATCCATCTCCCTCCACCGGGTTTGAACCCTCGACCTGGGGAACTGGAGGCTAGCATGGTAATCACTACACCGCGGAGGACGAATGGTACAATCGAGCAGGATCCTCCATGACATCTACCCCGTGTAATTCTCTCGCCCACCCACCCTTTTGGTTTGCCCTCCCCCTTCTGTCCTGCATCTCGCTGTGATACACACAGACTAGGATATTTGTATGTATGTATGTATGTATGTATGTATGTATGTATGTATGTATGTAGATGGAGGAATCTTATTCTACTTTAGCTGTGGTGAACCATATTGGAGAGTCAATTCGAAGTTTGTTTTCTACCACGCGAGGATTTATTTTCTCTCCCCACCACTTGTAGAAGTATGTCAGTAAAACTATGGTCACAGGTACAGTTTCTCTGCCAATGCTCTTCTAACGCTGTTGATGGATTTTCTTCAATATTAGACCCCAATACCCCAACTTCACAGGAAATACTAAAGCTTTAAGAGCAATTTTGTAGCGCTACTGATAGCACGCTCGTAGTCCAACAAGCCGCGGTAACGGAATTACAAGTCTGGTCTGGGGAATTAACAGCTCTCTATAACCATATGTCACATGTTCAGCTGAGTTCTGGGAAGGTCCTAGCCCCTCAAGCAGTATTTGTGCATACCGAAAATATTCCAGCAGACGCGTCCACATCATCCACATTGCATCTCCACCCCAGCCCATATACCGTTTCGGCGCAACCTGTCGTTTGCAGATTCGCTTGACATTACCCCAGAACCTAGTCAGCCACTCACGATGGTGTTAGAACAGAAAATCCCCATACGATTTTCGCGCTCTCTGATTGATCCAGGTAAATTTAAAGATAAGCAGGGAGAGGACTTGAGAGCCTTTATCTGTAACTTTGAAGTAGTTGCGACGGCCAACGGCTGGTTGGAGCCGCACAAACAGCAGTTTTCCCCTGCTACCTATGTGGCGCAGTGGCCAGTAGTTCCGCACATTCGCTCACCGGCAGCCAGATTTCAAATTGCCCTAGCTGAGAGACGCTTTAAGGGTTGCTTTTACACCCGTAGCATAGGCCGCTCTGGAGTATACATTGCGCCAAGATATGGCTGAACCCACTGATCAGTATGTCTATGAGATACACTCAAGGATATGCTCGGTAAAATGAGGCTAGCATCCCCGAGGGATACCTATCCGATAAGGGGTAGCAGACTGCACCAGGGCATCAGGAGCCAACGAAGGGGTTGGAATACTGGCCATGGTGTGCCTCAGGAGGACACATGGCGACCCCCTAGAACGGACTGCAGCACGGATGGGCGCCCCATATGCTACAATTGTGGGAGGCCGGGGCACATAGCCGTGAGCTGTTTCTGAAGTACTCAGCATTCAAAAAGGCGAGTAGCCTCCACGGGCGCATTGCCTGTGGATTTTCCATTCATATCACTATCCGCTATCCGCCCAGCCAATGTTTTATCCGTTATAGACGATATTGATGGCTGGCCTATTATGGCACTAATAGATTCTGGCAGCGCCATAAGCATTATAAACGAAACTTTAGTTTATTCCCCTAAAGAGCCACCATCGGAGTCGAATCATGCTTAGAACGGCCAATAATTGCCTGATAGATGCAACGTGTTATACGGATTGTAAATTTAAATTACAAGACATGTTATTTAAAGAGATAGTGATAGCACCCTCACTCTTGGGCCCTCAATTGCTGCTTTAAATGCACTTTTTAACTAAATACAAAGCGATCCTACATCTAGCCACAGAAAAAATCTCCCTACACATAGCAGAAGGACCACCTCTGCGGTGGGTTCTTCTAGAGGGTACGGAGCAACCACACAGCCCTCTAAAACAGATTAGAATTGAGCCGCCGGAGGAGAATGTTCTCCGTAAAGCTAGATGTGTTGTAGAGGTCAAACTTCCACCTTTTAGTGTTACCGGTGTGCAGGTACAATCTGATGCACCCTTGTCTAAAGATGCCTTACTCAAACCGACGGAGGCTTTGATGCAGGAAAAGTTCATTCAAATTCTGCCTACGTGTTGCGTGATGAGTCACAATGTCGGTCAGCAATAATGCAACTAAGCCAAAAAATATTTTTACAGCACAACTCTCGCGTATGTCTGTGAGGTAACGCCGATAAAGTCCTAAACTTTTCGCCGGAGCATGTTACATCTGTAGAAAGGATACCATTTTATATAAATTCCAACCTCACCAACAACTGTTTATAACCGAAAGTTTAAGGAACTTTAGGCACACCTTTGCAACTAGTTTGCTAGAACTAGGGAACACTTCGGTAGAAGAATTTCATATCAACCTTACCAATACCAAATCTATAAAATAAATGCCTTATAGAGTGTCACAGCAACAACGGGAGGTCATTAACTCACAAGTGCGGGAAATATTGCAAGCTGGCGTTATTCGTGAATCTTCCAGCCCGTGGGCTATCATCATTAAAAACAGGTTTCCGTTTTCTGTAGCCTCAATGTGACCCACTGTACCTTATAACTCACAGGCCATCAGTGACGTCATATTTTACATTTATCGGTTTGACTCTTGCATAAATCACAACATGCTACGAACTTCCTTATTTTCCTCGCTAAATGCTTCACATACACATTTTCTTGAATCACTATAACTACTTTTTCTGCCCCTGAATGTGCAAATCTAACATGAAAAGCTAATACTATCTAATCTCTTCTCCACTGTTCTTGGGATATATGATTTCCGTCTTCATTGTGTTTTGCAAGTCCCTTTATAGGTGACTCTACTCTGTTATATTTTCAGTTAACCCTGGCACATTATCCGGTAATTTGCTTAACACTCAATCTCTCGCTACAATTTCTTTATATTCTTTGATCAATGCTTTTCCTTTATCTGTACTAAGTATAACATTATAGTTTCATGGCCCGGGTCTGAAATTGTCTCGGTTATTTCCAATAAACTTTTAAATCTAAACAAAAGGACCCTGAACGTATTTGGTCTGACGCAATATGACGAATTCGTATACCATAGGACAGGCCGGTTCTATGCAAATGTTACAGTAGAAGCTACAGCCGTCATGGCTACAGCCCACCGTACTGTTGGGTTGTGAGAGAGAGAGAGTGCTGGCGTATTGTGGTGGCGATAGCGGATGTTTAGAACACTACTTCTTATTGGAAGTGGCAGTGTTTCGTTCAATAAAATGCACATTAATAACTTCGGTGAATAGAAACAGAGCCTATATTACAGACTGCTTTGAAATTAAAAGAGCAAATTTTGAAGTACATTCATTTCGTCCAAAGATTCGTTTATATTATCTATATTAAGAATTAAGATTCCTTGATGCGATTTGGGCAGTGTTTTGACGCAAATTATTGCCGTGATAGTATTTAATGAATGAATCCTCAAACATTTTTCAAGCGATATATCTGACAAACAGGATCTCGTCTTATATCTGTTGAAATTCATTAACGGAAATAATTGCTCACAAACGTGGATACTACCAAACATTGCAATTGATCGCAGGGCGAGTGAATGAAGACGAGGAAACTCCTGTTCAGGTTCTTATAAAACTTAATGATATCGCCACTGTAATGTTTATATCTGTCTTTGAGAATGGTGTAAAACTGAAGTTTAACCAGTTCGACCTGAAATCTGGTTGGAGTCTTGTCAACGGATATTGAAAAGGGTGTAATGAAAACTCTCAACTCAGGTTCCATTTCTAACGTTTCCTTAAATCAATCGTTAAATCGACAAATATTGAGTTTTATTATTCAAATACTACGTTTATTGTTTAACTACGCTCTTTAACTACTGTGGCTCTTAGCGTCCCATTCTATATTGGGCGTGAAAGACCGGAAATTTTACCCAGATGCTTCGTTAAATTGACCGTGAAGCTTTACAAGAACAGTACTATAATCTGTAAAATCATCCACTTGTCAAGTAACAATAGGCAAAACCACAAGAAAGGGTCTCAGTTTAACCCTTCAGGTTGTCAGTGCCGGCTACATATTGTCTAGCTTTTTGGTACAAACTCTGCTCTGGCTTAGCGTTATTAGAATTTTTTGCGTGTTAACTTTGTACATTGCTTGTATCGTGTAGTAATATTACGTTTTAGTATAACAGTAACGACTACGTTTATTATAAGTGTAGCGCACGTGAAAACATTACTACATAGTACATTTTAACCTAAGTTATGAAATTCTGAGCTCTGAAATGCTTAATTTTATTCTATATTTCACAGTATTTGTTCTCGTATTAAAAATTGTTTTAAACTGGTGTTGCAAAGAGGGGAAAGCTATTGCAGTCACAGGGTAGGGAAATAATAATCTATGTTCATAGATCCTTTAAAGATGTATGTTAAGCACTTAAAAATGATCAACCTACAATATCTGTCAAAGATGTTGTTGGACAAAGAGCTGCCACAACTGGAGTATATCGTGCAAGTGTTTATAGAATGTTAAATAAGAAGGTAAACGTAGACAATTCAGGGACCAGAATCCGAACTCCGGGTAACAAAAGGACCCTATAGTTCCTAGACAAAGACCAACGTCGTTTCATTTACTGCATCGGCGATTCAAAAGAACAATTTACGCCTTATATAAAACAGTTTGTTCAGACTTTCGTTAATATCCACAGAGGTTTGAGAGAGGCTATTTTAGTTGAAGGCAGCATATGGGTAGTGCGACTAATATTAAAATCTCTTAAATTTCGGTATACTAAAAACGTGTAGGACGAAAGATTTTAATGGAAAAGCCTGATATCGTAGCAAAGCGGTTTCGTTACTTAAGATGATTGCAGGAAATGAGAGCAAGCGGTAGACCAATCGTTTATCTCGATGAAACCGGCTGAATGTGAATCATACTACATGTAAAATATGATTCTGTGATACACCCGATGGTGAAATTTACATACCTATGATTGTCCCTCTGGGTAAAAACAGAGATTCATTATTGTACATGCCGGGGATTCTGAAGGGTTTATTGCAAATGCTCTCTTTTTTCGGTCTAGGTCAACAAACGGTTGTCACGAAGAACTGGACGCTATTGTTTTCAGGGTTTGGTTTGTAGGAAAACACCTTCCTAACACCCTCAGAGCAGGGTAATCGTTATGGATAACGCACCGTATCATTCAGTGGAACTAAACAGGGCTCCTGTGTCATCCAGTTTAAAGAGCGAAATGTAATCCTGGTTATATGAAAAGAATACATTATGAACCTAGATGAACGAAAGTAGTGTTATATAACATTATTAAGCGTATGAAAGTCCGATTTAGAAAACATTAAATTAACCCTATCGCGGAGTTAGCAGTATATACGCTAGTGCAGCTTCCTCTCTACCATTGTAATTTCAATGCAATTGAGTTATTTTGGGCCCAGGTAAAGAAACATGTTGCGAAACATCATACCACATTCAAGCCCAGTGACGTACAACTTTCCCTGAAAATGCTCTATCAAAGGTGACAACGGAAAGCTGGAAAAAAGTGTGAAAGTGTGGAAAAGGAGGAACAATTTTATTGGGAAGAAGATGGATTAATTGTTCTCGTATTAACGAGAAGCCTGTTTTTAATGATGATAAAGATTACATTCAGAACTTTTCAGAGCAGCAATACGGTTATTAATTGTCTACTACCAGCGTCACCACAAGTTCTTTTTTTGGCTAGATCAACTGTAACGCTCATTCCTTCCGCAAGTGATATACGCTGTCATAAAAGCTATTTCAACATCTGATGTGATACATTTACATGACCTTCTACACCCTGTATCGTTTATTACTTGGTGTACAAAATATTGTAACTGTTCCGCTCTGAATTCCCTCCGTTGAATATGCTGCCAGCAGACGAAAATCGAGGAACGTGCTAGGACGATGTCATTCCTGATGCGAGTGTGGTAGAACGACGTAATGGTCGTCCATGCTTGTCATTAGCTGGGCTAATTACGTCAGCGATTACAGCGCACTACCAGACAAGAGGAAGAACGTGTGTCTCCCGGGTGAGAGCAGCCATCAGTGAGCGACGAGAGACGGAGCGAACAGTTCGCTTAGCCTTCGGCGAGCGTTTCGGCATATGATTATGAAGAGTAATTTTGTGGAGTTTTCAAAATTGAATACATACGTTTTTCGTAAGCACTTCCAAAATTGATTTCATTACACTTGTTCCAAATTCTTTAGGCTCGCTCATTTTGTAATATGTACGTATACTGCACTGGCAGTTGAAGTAATCAGAATACTTTGTAAGGAATCAGAAATTATGTAAAGCAAACTAATTATCAGAAAGAAAGGTGGAAGAGAAATACTAGAACCATTATATATTTAAAACAGGTTAAATTTTTTGTCCTTATGCATGTTAAAAATTACAGGACTACTTGAAACCTACACAACTGTTAGCGTTATACAAATCTTTCACTTATAATAAATAGTGAGCTTCTCGTGTGAATCTTTCAAATCCTAAGCTCCTTTAACAATTCATACCTCTGAAGCAAACAAAGGTTACATCAGCAAGGTTGAATTGGACAGCAGCTTCATCACATATGTGCAAAATTGCTTGAAGGATAATATAATAATTATTTTATTCTATGTGCCGTGCTATAATATAATTATTGTACACGGCACATAAAATGGTAGCAAAGGGTATGCGAGCTTCCTCTTTAACCCTTTGATGCACAAAAAATTACAAGCTCTAACGCAAGAATGTTTTATTAGAGAATGAACAGTTAGACCTACACTAAAACACAAAACAAAGAATTACTCAAATACATTTCAAAAGAGTCTTAATTTTTCTTCGAAAATGATATGGTTTTCTCACATTACCATTGTGAAGCGCACTGTTTATGTTACATACAGCTCTAGGTGAGCTGAAATACAAAAATTTCCTTTCACAAAGACAGTTCACCTTTTTGAAGTATTCTTCAAAAGAGTTTTTGTTATTTCTGAGGCATAGAGCGACACCACATACTTCACATGAGCACCGTGAGCGCTTCTGATTGGATGTAGAATTACAGTTAGCACATCGTGTCCATGTATCTCTCACTGGCATATGAACCTAAGCTCATGGGCAACTGGGCTTGAACACGTTGGTTCTTCGTTTTACCTTACCTTTCTCTTTTGGTGGTTTTATGGGAAGCAGCCCATGAATCACGGATAACCGAAAACTTTTTAGGTCTTTGTGTTTCCCTCAGATCTTTCATGAAGTATAATGAAAAGCTTCATGATTGCAACATCGAGAAAGTGTCAGAAAAGTGCGCATATACCATGTCTTGTTTTTCCTATCTATTTCATAATAAGCTTTCAGCATGTCTGTTTTGTCAACACATACCATGTGAGCATTGTAATCTATCACCATAATGGGACTATTTACTGTAATCCTCATCTCTTTTTTCTGGCGCCTCATTACAGTTTCATCTGCTGCTGAGTCATGAAGATTGCTGAGAAAATGCACTGCTTTTCTGTCCTTCCATTTAAAAATACTACGCCCTTCGCACGGCTTGAGATCATGTAAGCATTGCCTGCACCCCACTAGAAGATTCGTCATTCTGGCGGGAGCAGTGTAGTTGCCGAAGAAGCCTCTGGGCTGGCAAATAGAAGGAAGCACACGGATATCATCGAACCAGGTATTAAGAGAATACCGCCATGCAGCATGCGGAGAAGAAATACCAGAGAGGTAGTATTCTTACAATACCACTATGAAGCAAACAGTTGAATGCGTATTTGGTGCTCTTTGCATGTTATAAGTTAATTAGCAACCAGAGCGTAAACATTTTCTTTCTATTTCGTTTCATACTTACGTTGCTAGCTGAGTGTTAGCTTGCTTAACATAATCGGCCATCGGTGTATGGGAGCTAGGCTTTTGTATTCCACTGAATACAGTTGTATTTTGTTCCGTGGATTGGGACCGATTTCTGCTGTTACTACAGGCATGTGATTAGAAAATTATCTTTGGCATTATGTCCCGTAATGTTTATGCACGCTAGTACCTTACAGAATAAACGTGTTATTAGATAATTCACCCTTGGGTAGCAGTGCAGCATGGGTGATTCAACACACACACATTTCATAATCAATAAACGACTAAGTGAGCAGATAAATAGTTTAAGCCTCTCTCGACTTATTCTGGTCGAACAGTACAGATCTTAAAAGATCACATGGAAACGTGCCCGCATATAACCCGTTTCACAAAGAAAGAGTTTTATACATTCCTACAAAATTGTTTTTTTCAATATGAAGATTTTCAAAGATATATTCTCCGATAAAGTAGGAGCATCTTTACGTCGCATTCGTGCACATGTTGACCATTATAGTACTTTGCTTTTATCTACATTAATTATAGAGGACAAGTCAAATACGCAGAATCGTTTACGCCAATATACGGAATTATTACCTTATTTGGCAGATCCATTGTTTTCCGTTTCCGAAGAGAATACTGCTGAACATCAATTAGAAAATACTCTTAATTGTACCGTTCCGCAAAATTCTGCGGCGTTAGCAAGTGATTATCAAGAATTTTTCTTTAAATTCTAGCAAATTCAACATCCTGCGCAATAGTTATTACATTCTGCTCACCATGTGGTGAATAATGCAGAACAGGCTATCCGTTTTTCTTAAATTATTTTTATGCATGCATGCATGATTTATGTGGCGATGTTCCTTTTCTGCTAGTATTTTTGTATTACTGCTTAGTACTGTGGAGGGCAAGATCGAATTTTTGTTACGCAATGCATTAGTGAATAATTTGGATTTAGCCTCTTTCCATATTGCAGTGTTAGATTTCTTTTCTCCACTTCGCATTCGTACGCAATATCTTACCAAATTTTATTATGCTCCACAACAGTTAAGTAAGGATTTATTCGATTTTGTTTAGAGTTAAATTATATGTACGAATATTCTTACGGGTGCTCCCGAACATCGTGTATGTGATATAATTCTTTCGGGTTTGAAATCAGAGACACGTTTGTCTTGTGTTTATGTTATAGCTCCAACTGCTTATTCTGTTCTGGACGTAGTTATTGCCTCGGTGCAACGATTTCATTTGGATCTGAAACTTCCTTTGTTTCGAGAGGGGTTTGAATAACTCAGTCTAAAGGGATACAAACAAATTCGCAGCAGGTTATTCCGTCTTTCCAATGGCCGTCCTCAGCATCTTTGAATTCTGTCCGGAATCATGTCTGCGCATATTGCAGGAAACCTAGACATCCTTTTGAGTTTTGTTTCATTGTAGGCATTTAGGACTTAATCGAGTTACATCACTATGCGTAGAGGTGAAATTTTCCACTTGTCATATGCCGCAAGTACATGTCATACCTTCTTGTCGTTGCCAGTTATGCCGGTTTCCTGTTTGAAGACTACCATGTGCGCTTTAATCGATTCTGGGGCATCTCCCAATCTCCTCAATGAGTCATTTTGGGGTAAGGTTTGCGGGCTCTTGCAAATTAAAATTATTCCCCGTAGGTATTCAATGTTTTAGAGCAAGGGTGGCGAAAACGCCTGCCCTCCGCGAGTCACAAATATGCAACATGCACTACATCACTCAACAGCACATGGAAAACAAATGAATTGACGGCTAGAAAAGGAGCTGCGTCTGCGAGTCACAGTGCCTTTCACCACCACTGATTTAGAGTATCGGGAACGCATTTACCCATTTTAGAGGTGGCCCAAGTGCAAATATTAAAATGGGGGAATTTCTTGTGGTATGTTATACTCCACGTTGTGCATAACTTATTTTATGATTTGATTTTGGGTTCCCATTTTTTGTTACGCACGCGGTTATACCTGAATGTTGCGGATTTTCCCGTTTCCTTTCAGGCCAAAATCAAAGACTCCATTTTTGTTTCGGCGCATGACGTCGTTCTAATGTGTCGTGTTTGACTTTCAGGCTGCTTCCGTGAGTGGATTTAATCTAACACCAACGTTTGGAAATGATATTTTGTATTTATTGAATGCGTTCCCTGATATCTTTACCGACACTCCTGGCACCATTCAATTTTTTTAATATTCCATCCAGTTAGTAGATACCGCGCTAGTACATTCTTCTCCTTACCGTTTAACGCCTCCAAAGCTGGAGGTGTTACGTACTGAAGTCGATACTATGTTGCAACGGGAAATTATCGAGCCTTCTACGAGTTCTTATTCTAGCGCTTGTATCTTGGCTCCAAAACCAAATCGTGACGCTTGGGTTGTTATCGATTATCATAAGCTTAATGAGCACATAGTTGTCGACTCGATGCCCTGTGAGATATTCATTCCGTGCAATATTTTCTGGACACGAAGGTCTTTACCACTTTAGATCTTAATCAAGCGTAGCTTCAGATACCTTTAACATAATCATCTTGTCATGTGACGATGTTTTCAACTCCGTGGAATTTATTCCAGTTTACACGCGTTACATTTGGTATTTTTGTGGGTACAGAAACCTTATGACACCTTTTGGATTCTGTCCTGCATAAATACAACTTTAAATTGTTAAAATTATTTAGATTATGTGGTTATTTATTCGCTCGTTTTGCAGTCACATTTGCGAAGCTTGCTTTTGGTTTTCCGTTTTTGCCAAAAAAAAAAAAAAGGGTTTGACTGTTTCTCCTTCCAAGGTGAAAGTTGCTGTTTCATAAGTATATTTTTTGGATCACATCATCTCTTCCGACGGTATTTCTATTGATCCAGCTAGAACATTAGCCATTCATCAGTATCCAATACCTACTGCTTTGAAGCGTCCTCCATCATTTCTTGGTATAGCAACGTTATTTTCGAAATTTATATCGAATTTCGCTCAAACCGCTCAGTCCTTGAATCTCTTGCGTATTAAGGGAGCGAAATTTTGTTGGAGTGAGATTCATCATTACGCCACTATGAACGCAATCCCTAGCTTTGAATCCGCCACCAGAGACAAAAATCAAGGAATGTGCTGGCATTCCTGATGCCAGTGTGGTAGAACGACGTAATCATCATCCACGCTTACCATTGACCGAACTAATTACGTCAGCTATTACAGCGCTCTACCAGGTAAGAGGAAGAACGTATGTCTCCCGGGCGAGAACAGCTATCAGTGAACGACGAGAGACGGAACGAGCAGATCGCATAGACAGTCCGGCTTGCATTTAGCTTCAGCTTATGTGCAGCGAGTGCTTGATGGATAATATTAATCATTATAGCACGGCACTTAAGTATAGATTATTTTTCTATATACTACATTGTAATCCAAATAAACCTTTGCAAAAATGGATACATTACATACTTCTTTATAGATATAAAGGGAGCAGCAATATTCGAATGTTTAAAATGCTATGCGCTAGCCTTATAATTTCATACTGTTTCGTGAGAAACAACTGAATGTTGACAGCATTTCAAGAGAATAGCCAAGTAATGAACAACTCGAACCATTACTAACGGATACTTTAGAAATGGTTAATGCCACCAAAATGTTCTTTGAAATAAATTGTGTTCTGTAAAGAGATCATTTTTTTTGTGTAGTAACTTTTCCTCTATCGCGTAGCGTTTAATAGTTATACGACATTATACAAAATTCATCCCGAATGAAAAGGAGTTCAGAAGCTTATTTCAGAAAATTCAAGATATACAGTTTATTAATCGTATAAATAGCTTAAACATATAATATTTTAATCAAAATCGTTACAGCCATTTTTTAGGATATCCATTTTTTTCGAAAAATGTCCCACGTAAATGGTAATGTTTATTTGATGGATGGAATCAAAGAAAACGGCTAAATATGTATGTATGTAACTTTATTATAAAAGTTCTAGGCAAATTAGCAACTGGCATCCTTCAAATTTCGCAAAAATCCTACCGGGACAACTACTGCAAGAGAAGCTTTCCATCGACTGAATAATGGATAGCTAATGCAACACTTCCCGCAAACCCTTCTTGTAGCTTTCCGCTGGTACTCTGTGCGGAAACTTCCGATTTCGCCATCGGTGCTTCATTTGAACAAATCCGAGGCAAGAGACCTCAGCCTTTATTTAGGTTTATTTTTAAGGGACTCAGTAAAACGCAACAAGAATATATACATAGCACGTTTAATCGTGAACCTTTGGCAGTGTATGGAACTGAAGTACTTCAAACATCTGTTGGAGGGAAGATAATTTTCAATTCATACAGATCATAAGCCTAAAAAAGAGTTTTATTTATGGACGATCTCTAACTGCTGTGATCCTTAGCATCCCATTCTCTACAGGGCGTGAAAGACCGGTGATTTTGCTCAGAGGCCCTTCTATCAGGGTTCAGGTTCTTTTACGTTCCGTAAATATACGACACGGGACCACCGGATTTACTTCCCGTCTGAAGGAAGCCATGCTAAGTAGTTTTACGCCCGAAAAATACATCGCCCTCCGCCGGGTTTGAACCAGTGACCTCGAGAACTGGAGGCTAGCATGGTAACCATGTACGTACGCTTTTGAACAGAGACGTGATAAAGGTTCACCTCGTCATCTACGTCAGCTGGACTATGTTGTCAGTTTACAACTAACCTTCGATATTTACTAGCAAGGATGAACATTACCACTGATGCATGGTTACACCATATCTGAAGTATCAACGCCCTCAGGTGTATCACACAGTGATATAACTAAAGCGTAAAGCACTTGCGAAGAATTGAAGGGTATCGTGACCTCAAAGATCTCTTTATTTACTTTTGAAATCTTGATGCTTGAAGATGGTGAACTGATATGCCACTAATTTACAAATACATTACATACTTTTATGCCGCTACAGGACTTCTGTTTGAGTCACTGCATAACCTGTCTCATCTGGGAATCTAGGTTCCATAAAACAAACTGAGGAAATATGTGTTGGCGTTCACTGAAACGTGATGCTACTTTATAGGTAAAATTTTGCATTCTCTAACAACGCCTCAAGATATGAGTGATATATCCGCCGTTATTGGCAGCTATATGTCGGTGACTAAAAGATTTTATCACATGAATGTTGATATCGTAAGAGCTTTGCCATCATCTGAAGGGTATAAATATATCTTGAGAATTATTTTTGGTTTTCCAAATGGACAGAAGCGACCTCATCAGCTGTTTAACCTGAAATATTGTTGCTTCTACTCTACTTCAAATATGGATAGCCCGGTTTGGTCCTCCTAGCACCTTTGGTCTATCAGCTTTAACAGAGGAATGCGTTTAGATTGTGAACTCATCCCTCAACGGACTACACTGGTCGGTTTACAGACATAAGGGCTTCTTTATACCATCCAGCCGCTAATGTCTCTATTGAAAGATGGCATCGCTCCCTTAAATCCACCCTTAGAGCACAACTTACCACGGAATGGATTCTTAAACCACCTCTCATTTTACTAGGTCTTCATTCAATAATTATTTCTGAGCGTGATGTTACTTCAACACAAGTAATATATGGATAATCAATCACCTTCTCGTCCGATTTCCTCGATGGCCTGAGCTTGTTTTTACAGACATTCCATAACTGCTTAGTAGATTAACAACCCACGTTAAATCCGTTCATCCAGTCCCTTTTAAGTATTTATTTGTTCATGCTGAGATGATAACTTCCCATGTACTCATCCGCAAGGAAGAAGCCACTTCAACCATCTAAGAAGAACCATACTGTCTTCTTACTTGGACTGAGGTTATGATTTACCCAGAGGCGAAGACTGTTTTTTTCCAAAGACTTAAACCGACATTTTTGTTGCTTCCTGACCTGAAAAATAATCGCGACTCATCAAATTATATCACCCAAACGCCGCCTTATAACAACCAACAAAGACAGTTACATGGTAACCTTCAAACATTATCTAATGAAATCAACAATACTCCTTAAACTGATGATGCAGTCACTATTGTACAGCAACCTTCAGTCAACAAAGTAGGGCTATGTTTCTAAGGTACCCACTCGTATCCAAGTTGACCCGTTGTGGATGCAAAGTAAAATTATCTAAAAAGTGCAAAAGTACAATTGTCACGGGAGGATAGCATGTGGCTATGTACATTGAATATTTCATGCAGACAATTTTATGTTAATATTACCTACTACTTTCGTCTTACAGCTTTATTCCCTTTGTGTGTTGATTTTCATTCTGTTTTGTTTGTAAATAGTTATTTATATTTTCTATATCTGCGAAAGATGATCTTAATTTGAATTATTCTGTTAATAAAATAGTTGTTATATGGAGTTGTGTTTTAAACATCTACTCCATTAATGATACTTAGATTCGTTTACGATTTTCTTTATTCTTTACCCAGAAAATAATATGTAAAACAAAGCCATCTTGGTTTGCCTCCGTAATAAACATGAACTGGATGTTGAGTCAAAACAACTACGATGTAATGAAAGGAAACAAATGAACCTAGAATCATAACATACGGAATGGCAAATTAATCTATAATATTTGGTATGAGAAGTTGTTCATTACAACAATGATATAAGATACAGGAAGCATTTTTATTTATAATGTAACATAAAGCATTGGAAGTATTATAATTAAATTTACCAGTGGAAATATCATGATCACCAACCAGAAGTGCAGTATCTTGAAGGGAATGTTTAACAAAACAATGTGCAGCTGTGAGAGCATATCGGCTTGCTATAATTGAGGCTCCGCAGAAGACCATCCTCAGTGTCCTACTCACCAAGCCTGCCATCATGGGATATTCATTCACTCCAGTATCATGGCCTCCTACGATTCGGGTCTGTGGAATGTACAATGCTGCATAAGAGTGTGACACAATTGAGAGAAACTGATAAATTTGAAATATTACTTTTATTTATGCCTGCTTTAATACATCTAATTTGCCATAAAATAAGTGACTTGATGTACAAAGACAATTAATAGCGAATTATTAACTAAAACGTATTATCGTATTTCGTATTGCCATTTAATTATTAGGTATTAGAATAATAGGAATCTGATAATAGCTCTCAAAAATTTCCAGCAAAGGAATTTGCAGAATTAATCGTGCTATTATGAAAAAAATAAAAACTACAATACGCAATTCATAATCCGAGAATAAAGAAACTTATTTTAATTTTGATACACAAAAGATACTTCTTACCTCCATAATTTGGGAATGAGCTATCTACTTCATAATTCAAGCAGTGAGCAAAGTGGGATAAAACTAGAGGTAGTATGCCTCTTGCAATTTTATACAGAGGTACCTTACATGAGAAGGTGAATCAAAACTGTTCAAATATTTTCAAAGTAATTAGATAAGCAACACTATGGTTCATTATTTGCATTATAAATAATAAAACAATTCTGTAAAAAGGAGCCAAGGCACAAAATAGCTCAATTGATAAAATGCAATTGAGGTTAAATATTAATAAAATTTACAAATAGAAATGCATGGTTACCCCATCCATTGATTAATTCATCCATACATGTATCTCAAATGGGAGGGGGTTGACTTTTTTCTGCTGCACATGGGACAATATTTTAGGAGCAATGATATATCATTATCACATTTTGTTTTAAGTTATGTTTTGGTCTTTTCTGCAGAACATGATCCAATTTCAGAATTTAATATGATTGTAAAATTTTTATTTCAGTTTTCCCCAAAAGCTTCCCATCCAAAGATTCGATTGCAGTAGTTCTTTCTAATTGAAATACAGGGTCATCGGATTAAGCGGCCACGCTTATAACGGCACCTGAATCGCGGTCGCGCGCCGCTTTCCTCTCAACAACTTTTCCTCCTCGCGGACCATCTTATACGTCAAAAAAATAGGATGAACGCACAAGGCCAACTGGAACCATTATTATTTCACAAGCTACAATATTTAATGTCCCTTACATTGCTTACATTTTCAAAGAAGGTGTTGGGAATGTTCTCCTTGTGCTCGAAGACAGTTATTGCAGCGTCTTAACAGATTATCATAAACAAGTTGGAATTCTTATTGGGAGATGCTGGGTATTGCTTCCCATATATTATTTTGCAGCTGTTGTGATGTTCAGGGATTATATTTATAGTTTGTCTATCAAATTGCCCCAGAAGTAAAAATCGCAATGCATGAGGTCTTGGGATTCACTGCACTTCAGAACACTGCAATGAGCAGTACTGTAGATCGCTTTGTGTAAGGGTTGCTTCAAGAATAGGCGATGTACATTACACCACACAAACCGTATTAGTGATTATTATAATATATAAAGATTTAAGAGGGTAAACATTTTCATTAAATTACATCGACGAGGTCAGGAAATACAGATCAAACATAAGCTACAGAAGCAACAGAGTAATCTTACATCCAAAACTCCCACTTTCAATATCAGACATTAGGTTTGAAGATAATGTATTATAACTTAACGGGTCATCAATAATTTCCTCCGCAACGTTCAGGTGCTTACCGCTCGAGATAAGGCCGATTCTCTAAAGTTTTTCCCATTCCACCCCGACCGAATGTTATGGTTTCCAGCACGTAATCGCCAGTTTCCAGCAGATTATTTGTTATTATGCTGTGAATACTGACATGTGTAAGGTGAGCGCAATGCACTCCATAGAGCAATGCGTGTTTCTAGAGGAAAACCTTTTTTTTATGAACGTGGAAATTACACTGAGAAAATCTAACAAAATTTCGTTGCTAAGTTTCCTAAATCAAAACCACACACTGGGACACTCTGCGTGATTTAATTAATAAATTTCGGTAGATAGGTTCCGTGCAGATGCTTCAAGGAGTGGTAAACGAGTGTCTTAGCAAAAAAAACCTGACAAATGAATAGGATATAATGCTTAAAGGTCCACAGAAATAAATCAACGAATTGACCCAACAATGTGATATTTCTTACAGCTCCACGTGCAAAGTAGTAGAAAAGAACACGGAACTATTTTCATATAAAGTGTTCGTCGTCCGCGAATCAAAACCCACAGATCACGGGAAAGGAGTGTAGTGTTCTGAATGGTTTTACTGATTTGTTGTGAGCCATGACATTGACCTGTTAGATAGGACATTTGTTACTGATGAAGCTTGGTTTCACTTATCTGGGTGCATAAATTCACAAAATAGACGGATATCCTTAATTGAAAATCCTAATGTCATTCAGGAAACCCCTTTCCATTCGGAGAAAATTGGTGTATGGTGTGCGACCTCTCGCTCACGAATTATTGGCCAACTTTCTTCACAGCTCAGTTTATTCTGATGTTTGCTGTTCGGATATTCTTTTACCATTTATTGCACAGCTGTATGAAGATGAGTTAAATGGTGCAGTTTTTTCAACAAGGAAACACCACTGCTTATACAACACATAAATCTATAGGGCTGTTAGTAGAAAGTATTTCTCAAGGTGCGTGTCCCCCGCGATCACCTGATCTGAACTCCCCCTGCCCCCGATTATTTTATTTGGTGAATCGCTAAAGCTTCGGTCTACAAGGACATTTCCGAAACAATTGATCAGCTGAAAACAGCAATTACAAATTACATAACATCTATAACAAAAATACTTTAATTACAGTGTTTCAAAATTAAGGGAGTGAATCTGTGTCTTCATGAAAATAGTAAACATTTTGAACATATTTTTAAACAGGTGCGTTTCATATTATTTATCTGCATTACCTTTCATGAATAACTTACCTGAACCTAAAAGAGTTCTTAACTAGGGAGACGTTATAACCATACCCTCGCGATAGTCAGTGCTGCCACTGGAATTCCCGTCTCTAGGGACATGTCGGTTACACGAGAGGTGCGTAGCGGCTTTTCGATGACCAGTTATATGCCAAGGGCGATTAAACTAATGATCTGAAATTGCGGTGGAGAATATAGCTTTACACAGGGAGGTTATTTGGGTTGCGGGCCGTATGGGAGCGATCGCGTTAGGTGAGCGAGGTAGTGGCGGCCAGAAAACACAAATATCCTCACGTATTAAAATTCAGTGTGGCTGCATAAATATGTAGACAAAAACTGCAATCTCTTTAACTTCTACAACTTACTTAGTTCGAATTAAGGATATAAGCATATCCTAACAACGTACCTGTTCACAATTTTGTTTAAAAAGCAGCAATACTTATAGGATGTTTTAAACTGCAAGAGAGAAGCTTTAACTTCAAGGAAATGAAACATTTAAGTACAGATCACCACAGCTTCTTCACGATCGCACCTCCTTAGAAATAATAAGCAACCCTGTATCTCTAATAAGGATGACCCATGTCTTGCCCACACAGTGAATTCTAGCGCAACACATACTCATTGCAGAATTAAATATGTTTCTGAAAGGAAATTGCATTAGAATAAATTAAGGAGAAAGTCTTAGTTCTATGTTTAATTATTGTGCACCCTTTTACTCGTGCTTCGGATCTTTTACTAATTCCCTAAAATGCATATGTGGTGTGTTTTGACAACGAAGTGTGTGTGCTAGACCCATTATATTATTTTGTTGTGAAATACACCACTTACCCTAAAAGTAACAAAATAGCGAATGCATGTACGAGAAAAAGAAGGGTTTATACATATATGAATGAAATTTTAAACTTATTTTAGCTCAATCATCATTATATTTACAACTTCCTCGCTTTAAATGATACAGACAAGCTAGCAAACAATAAACCATATAAAAGTCCGTTCTCATACTTCTTGCACGAATGAAGTGCTTTACGTACATTGAAAAAAGCAAAAAATTCTTTGTATTAAGAACTCGCGCTAAACCGCCCTATACTGAAGGAGACTTGAGTATGTTAAATTCGGAAGGTGCTTACAAATGAAATGTTCCAAAAATTTTGTACAATTCCAAAACGCGTGTGGACGTAGCCGATTCCTAGACACCCAAGCTAACGCTGGTTTTCCATCGATGGTAAACCGTTGACCTATTTGCAGTGGTGGTGCCTATAACTGTCTGGCCTAATTCCTGCGGAGTGCACCACGTGTTTCCACGTCACCATCTTCAACTGCACTTAGGGAGCCCTCTATGGGTTAAGGAAGAACACTGTTTCCAGGCGACTCGGCCGGCGGTCTCTGGGGGTTGTATGCTCTGATGCTCAGGCGAATAACATTTGGGTGCCGTACATGAACGCGATGTATGGGTTTATCACCCACCACTTATGGAGACGATGATGATAGCATGGGAGAGGAGCATATTGAGCATATGGCTCAATCGTAAACTATAAAACTATTCCAAATTTATTTTGAAATTGTCACTGAAGGGTTGATAACAGTTTTGAGAACCCAACTGTATTGTGAGATCTTTCTGTTTTTTTAAACTTATGAAGCAATTATACGTGTAATTGCTGGCATAAATTAATCTGAATTATTTTTCATATTTAGAGATAGTTAAATCAAGAGCATTTACACGTAGATACTTTTCATATGTTCAGCTGTAACGTTGAAACTGTCTTGCAATAGTATTTTTTGTTTTGCTACAATCTGCAAGGGCAGAAAGAGATTTAATTGAAACAAAGCGAATTGATAAAACTACAAGTGACATTGAAGATTTACACACCAGGAAGTGAAATTTATGGAAATTTTTAAATTGACTGCATTCCTGAGGTGTAAAACTTGTGGCTTTTCTATTCATGCTTCGTTGTTATCTGCACTACGACGACCCTTAGCTAAGCACATTGTGACTTCGTCAAGTTTTCGCTGTCACTTCACTAAGTTCTCACCGAAACTTCATTAATGTGATCTCGTTCAACTTTCACTGTGACATAACTCGTATTCGTGACTACCCGCGTATGAAATATACGCGAAGTAGTATCTTCTTCCAGATGTTCATCCGCTGGGTAGTCGAACATAATACCTCTCTCACCCCTTGAGACGTCCTCCGTGGTGTAGTGGGTACCATGCTAGCCTCTAGTTCCCAAGGTCGCAGGTTCAAAACCGCTGGAGGGCGATGGATTTTTTCAGGCGTAAAATTCATTAGCACGACTTTCTTCGGAAGGAAAGTAAAGGGTGGTCTGGTGTCGTAGATATACGGCACGTAAAAGTACTTCAAGCCTGATAAGGAGTCCTGTGAGCAAAATTACCGCTCTTTCACGTCCAATATAGAATGGGACACTAAGGGCAATAGAAGTTATAAGCGTCCATAAATAAAACTTAATTCAATTTATGTCTAACCTCTATTAGTAGTAGCACTCACTGCACGCCATCACAATAGTCGCAAACTCACGTTGGTGTTTACGCTGGACGAGAGCGCTCCTGCTTCTACTTATCACTGTTTATCTTTCCAAATGCTTACATCGACATCCCAATAACCTTTTATCATGACCGCTGCGTCACACAGCTCCCACACCAGAGCTGTTCGAACCGAACAGCATGAACTACCATTAGCTTCCATCAGGGCGTTGATGCCGAATGCGTTATAGGAGATCATTGATGTAGCTAATGCAGATAGTCCCATGAAGATTCTATTTCGGCGACTTCCCCTTAGTCTTCGAGGGACAATAGAGTCATACAGGACCCCCTCCTGGAATCCGGCACTGTTCGCCAGACGGTCATAGCGTGCCTTCATACGTCGCTTACCAGTTTCAGGTGCTCCCTGGCGAGATAGTGGATGTTCTGTAACCAATCCATTAACACCTGGATATAATTCGTTGCCGGCTGGTCAGCATCAGGAGGGTGCCGAATAACAGATCACATGGTGGTCGATATACCCGCCCCAATATCATGTTAAGCAATGTGATGACAGTGGACTCGTGTACTGATACTCGGTAGGCCAGGTGGAATACTGGCATGTGCACATCGTAATCTCCTGATGGTTGGCTACTACTTTCCAGAGGTGCTCCTAGACCGTCTTAATATGACGCTCCACTATTCCGTCCGATTGTGGATGAGGGAGAGTGGTACGAGTCTTGTTTATCCTGAGGTGCTGGAGAAGCTCTCCCATAAGTTTGAATTCAAAATATGTCCCCTGATCAGTGTGGAATTTCCGGTGAATCCCGAAACGGAAGAAGTTGTTCATCAATGCATTACCCACAGTCGAAGCCTATGATTGGAGATCTCGTAAATCTCCGTCTGTTTCGTGAAATGGATCATGGTCAATAACAACTAGCGGTTTCCTACGCCTGTTCATGGAAAAGGACCTGCCGCGTCGAAGGCAATTCTTCAGAACTGCGCTCCGAAGTTGTATTGTTTTATCGAGGCCCGACATCGAAACTGGCAGCCACGACTTGCCTTGCAGAAGTCTCGCTGTTTGCACTAGCTCTCCAAATCGCTTGGAAGATGCAACCAATAAGATTGTGGCGTAGCTTCCCAGATCTTATTCACATCCAGATGCCCTTCGATTGCGCATGCGTGGGTCTCCTCGAGGACTTCGTTCGCCTTGCTCCTCGGGAGCACTAACTGTTATACCCTGATTTTTTCGTTTTCGGACTCCGACACTCGCTTTAACACACAATTATTGACCACCAGGGAGTCTCATGCTCCAAGTAGCTCTTATAGATCGGACCCCTTGGAGCGACGTCCGCCACACAAGCTATTCGCTAACTTTTTTATCTTACAGGATCGACGCATATGTCTCGATCCTCCAGCTGCTCCCTGCTTAAGGTCACTTCATCCCAACCAACTGCAGTTTTTACCGCAACCGGGAGTAGAACTGCAACGCTCTCCTTCACCTCTATCTTCACACGGTGTTGCAATTATTCTGGCACCACGACCTCCTGGAAAGAGCGTCTGCTTTAGACTGACACCTTTCTGCCTGGTGCTACGAGATAAAGTTGTGCTACTGCAGCTATAGGACCCGTTCGGATATGCAAATTCTGTCCTTAAAAGATACCTAAAATGTTTCATTCAGGGTCTCTACAATATCGAGCAGTTTTGTTCGGCTTTGGAAAGGGTTCTACAAAGTAGACCAGTAAACTCTTTTATTCGTCCTGCTTTTTTTACAGAATACCCAATAAGGAACTTGCTGGCATCCGTATCCACGTTGAACTTTTTACCGGGGATGTGGTATCCTAGTACCGGAGACGTGTAAACGATGTTCTTCAGGGTAGGGAAGGATGCCTTGACTTGGTTGTACCACTGCACGGTTCGCCGTTTCCTTGGACAGGGTTGTACTGAAGTAGACCAGTAATCTCTATTCTCAGTCTTGCTTTCGCGACAGGATACAGGATAGTGACATCGTTCAGTTTCCGAAGGTCAGCGCAGAAGCGTACATCTTCATCTTTCCTTCGGTCGCATTACCGGTGAGGAGAATGGGCTTTTGAACTCCTATGTTATGCCTCTGATCTTCATGTCCGCTATTTGGGAGCCATTTTCCATCTGCTTCGCTAGCGGGTCACGGCGAGGCGGCTGTCTAATCGCTAAGCATCTCCGGTGTCAATGCTATGAATCACTCTTTCGGTACGGCTACGTAGGCTTAAGATGTCTCAGAATTCCGCGAGCGGGTTGTGGACTGACTCTTCTCGCTTTTCGGTATGTTGTCTGCCGCCTCCTGGACGAGGTTACTCAGACTTCATCCAGTTTCTTGGTGTTCCGTCCACCCTTGGTGTCTCTGGCTGCAGCTACCGGCTCACAATTTCCCAAAACATTCCCTTAAAGAGTTCCTGGTCCCGGTTTATGGTATGAAGGACTATAACCAGAACGGTCTTACGATCAGGAAATAGCGCCCTCGCCCATATGTGATATCTCAGTGGGGTTCTTCTCCGTCCAGAATCATGTTAGTTGTAGGGGTTCTGTATCCGCACCATCGCCATTCACTGGTTCCACACCTGAATCGCCTCTCGATCGGCAAGTAAAAGCTTAACCGCCTGCAACATCTCATGTGGATGGTCCAACAGGATCTCGTAGCGACTTTGGTGCAACAAGCGGCATCTGTCGTCCACCTGCATTGAAAAACCTAAGTGCGTGTGGACCCAGGATGGCTTGCTTGATAATTACGGCAACGAACACCCACATTTGCATTCTTCTTCTGCCTAGGCTGCACGCCAAGTAAACTTCTTCAGTGATAGCCAGGGTTTTATCAGAGGAGGTTTGTAGCTCGTAGCGCCTGACAGGTGTCCTTTTTGGTTTTACCCGTATTATATCGTGCCTGGCGATGGTTAGAACCATCCTCGAGGTTCGCGGTCACGGTGTTCAACGTGAAGCGAAGGGAAAGGGATGACGCGTTTAAACATTTTCCTGATCCTCAATCAGGTACATCCGCAGTTTGCCTTACGTTTCCCTGCAACTTCAACACGTAGGTGTCCCCTCTCGGCTCTACGACGGTTGGGTTGTTGTGTATAGCGCCGGTAACCGTCATTCTCGGCCGTCACAGCACTTGTCGGCACCGGGATGTCTCTTCCGGTGGTTATCTTTGCAGCTTCAATGCGCAAGGCTGCAATTAGGGCGTCGTTGACATTATCAAGTTCCGTTAGCAGCAGTTGTTTCACCTCCGGTCTCCGACCCCGCTGATGAATGATGGGCTGCCTCTCCCAAAGTCGCCCCACCTCCATAGCGAATTCTTGTAAGTTCTCGTTCGATTATTGCACTCCTGCTTTCAGCTGGCCGCAGTAAGCGATGTTCTCCATAGCGCCCCTCCAACGGTTTAATCAGCCCGTCGGCGGAGCCTTCGATGGGGAATATACGAAGGGTTTTTGCGGTTTGCCAAAAGCTTGTCGTTCTCTCTGCCGCATCCACACATTGTCACCGCGCATCTCCTACGTTGCGGCTTCCATCACCCTCTTGCTTTCCTTCGTATGCTGCTCCAAATGCTCCTTCACTACGATCGTTTTCATATATTTTTCTTATTTTCATATTTTTCATTGTTTCTTTTTTGTTGATCTAATGCTTTTCTTGCTGATTTTGAGCCTCTTTCGGTGTAGTAATCTTTCCTTCCACGACAGATTTGGTTTCTTCCAACTGCTTAGAAATGCCATCTTTCAAGGCTTTCAGCGCTGCATTTATCTCAGATTTATCAGACGAACGTCAAAACCAATTCAGATTTCGCGTATTCCAGTTATTGCTTCACATTCTGCATTTCAGCTTCCATCTTATCCATCCCGGATTGTATTTTCGTCTCCATCGTCTCCATTTCGTCCATTTATTTGAAAATCCTTACTTTTTGGACTATGAAAGAACCTAATGCACCATTCGTTTTATTGACAACTGCACTGCCCAATTCGCTCATCATGTAATCAAGCCAGTTATATTCTTCAAATTTTGCTTACCACTGCATCTGACTCTCGTATGTAGGCAAATATTGAAGATCCTGAGTGGCTGGCAAAGACTGTTCTTCTTTGCTATGAACCAACGACGTTCGGAGTTTCAGAGGGACTTGCAGGAATGGTGTTTTTAGGTTTTTGTTTAGCATTGTTACCGTGTTAACGTTGTCGTGAAAAATGTTTGCGTTTTCTACTAATTCTCGTATTAATTTATCCATTCTGCTAGCTAGCCAAAATCAAACACTGCAGGAAATAGGAAAAATAAAAGGTATAAAATGGAACGCTCCTGTATGATGCTTCCCGCTTGTTTCCACCGTGTGCAGGATTTCTTTAAACTTCTGTCTGATGAAGTGGTGAAGCAAAGAGGGAATGCTTCTATGGATGAGTATGTGTTATTCTAATTACAGCGCAGAGGTCATTCAATGTGTCATACCATGTGAAATCAACCATTCAGCATGTGTTTTTTACTTTGACGTTTCAGATTCATTTGATTTGTTTTATATCACTCGCATCCAAGGAGGACGTTGAAAATCCCTGTTTTCTTAATGTTTAAAAATTTAGTCCTTTCTTTAGAATTTTGAAAATGCTGGAAAATACTAAAATTTCCCAAAATGTTGACATACAATACATCATACATCTGCAAGTTTTATCGTAGAGATCTACTCTTCTCATTTTAAAACTATCTAATGCCCTTCAGTTAAACACAACCTGTCCACTTGACCACTAATAACCTCAGAAAAAAGTTTGAAATAAAAGGTATTTTCCCATTCTCGAAAATATTTCTCAATTTTGGTTCCAACGCAATTTAGGGGCGTCCATTAAAATATTCTTGGACAAGCTAGCAGAAAATCAATTGCATTTGGCCTTAATTCTAGACTTGATGGTGCACTGAGCGGTTTCAATAATACCAGACGAATCTGGTGGAGAAGTGCATGTGCCATAGGGTTACCGATTTTCCGATAAACTTTTACTGTGGCGGAGCAGACTTTAGAAAGTTTTTGGACTAAGCGGCTTATATGAGCAAATACAAAATATGTTTCCATACAATAGCTGTTAAAGCATTCGAAATTGAGTGCTGAATTAGCAATCGAATAACATACGAGGTACGACTACAGGCACAACGTTTATTTTGTCGGTGCATTGCACAGAGGTATGCAATATAGCATAAGTGATACTAGCTTCGCCACTATTAAATTTGTATGAATTTTCATTTCATAGTCTCCGAAAAAGCCCTCATTAGTAGATAGTAAGCCCTTTCTTAATGTTTGGGATCCAGTAAAACAGAAATTGTTAATTTGGTGAAATTCCGAGATATTAGTAAGCGCCACGTGAAAACGGAGTAATCGCCAAACAAAGTCTCCCAAGAAAAAGTACTTTCAACACAACTATGCCAACTTGGATAAAACTGGCTTTGATCCTTACTTTGCAAGGCAAATCTCATCCAACTTGATCATGTGCAAAGCCTACGATCTTAAATGCATACTAAAGCTAGGGATACCAACTGCCACAAAATTTTCCCTTACAGAATTTTGGACATAGAGGGTTCTACTTCTATGGTATTTAAATATAGAAGTTCTGAAAAATTGGTGGAAATAACAATTAAGCATTTACTCATATACACTTCACTTAAAATCAAAACCAATATTTGCTGATTACGTACTATGTTTAGTTTGCTTAGCAAACACGATGGACCTCCTTCCTTTCCTATGAAAACCATATCTTTATAAATATACAACTTTACTTTCCTTCTTGCGAAAACATATGTATTACACGTTCTGTACAGTGAGCTTGTGTTACACCACAAGACGTTCCTGTTGCTTTGTGTTCCACACAAGAATGGCCTCTCGCAAGTAAAAGTGATGCTAACGAAACAAGAATCACGGCTGTTTGACGTAAAGAATCATCAAACATGCTGTAGGTAGGCTTAGGAATGAGTAATATGGAAAGGCTTCTTCAAGTGCATTTAATGCTTACCCCGGCTTATCCCACACAGGGTGAGTTTGAAATCCATCGACAAGCATCAGGGGGTGATTCCTGACTGGAGATGGAGCATAAAAGTTCATATCACCTAGTGTCCGGATATGTATAACTTCCACGGAGGATGACACTGTAGAACACCAAACAAAGAGCCCTAGCTGGCAGTACATGGCATGAATTCCATCCATGTCACTACAGATGTTCAAAGTGGCCTCCATAGGATACAATGCACGCGTTCTCACATCTCATCATGGATTGCCTCACTCTTTCAAATGTTCCGGTCTGTATCCGAATATCGTCACAGGCTACCTGGGCACGCTGTTGAAGGGTCTGAACATCAGGAACAGGTTCGTCGTACATAATGCTTTTCAGATGTCCTCACAAGTAAACATCCAGGGTGTTTAAAATCCGGTGATCAGGCAGGCCATGGGAAAGGTCCTCTACGTCCTATCCAACGTCCGCGAAAGGTGCTGAGGTGTCGTCAAACATAAATGCGGAAGTAAGCTGGCGCTCCATCGTGCTGCAGTAACATTGCATGTCGTATTGCCAAAATCACATTCTCCAGTAATGGAGGCAGTGTATTTTGCAGAAATCCAGATACGTTCCTCCGTTCAGGCGTTATAGAAGAACTGGACCAAGTAGGCGGTCATCAATAATCTATGCCGACACAATGATGCTGAACCGTTGTTGATGAGACGCTTTAAGCGTTCAGTGAGGATTTCCTGTAGCTCACAGATTACGATTATGCACGTGAATGATGCCATCTGTACCAAAGATCACTTCATCGGTGAAGAAGACTGAAATCCCATAATGGCGATAGACTGTTGCACAAACCGGCGACAGAATCTTTCCCGTGGAGGATAATCCACCCTGCACACGTTGGAGGTGATAGGCATAATGCAGTTGTCATGTAGGACAGATAACCGTCCATTGGCTTACACCATGTTGGGGGGGCCCAATTGCGTGGAAGTTGTAGCATGGTTGTTCTTAATATCATGGAGAACACGTTCCCCCACATCTGGTGTAAGTACAGTCCGCGGCCGCTCTGAACGTTCGTCTGTCTCAAAGGACCCATGGTCACACAAACGCCGAAAATGGCTCCAAATGTTGTGTGATGTCTGCCGGAGTACGTGGTTCGGTACATTGGTGCTGCCTCTCGACAGTTTCCACCTGCTTGGTCATATACGAACACCATCTCGTCTTGTTCCTGGAATGACTACTGGACCCTTGTGCTTCTTTGTTACTTAAATCATACTATTTGCAACACACAAAACGCACACTGCAAGTTATGAGAGAATGTCATCACTACCATCTACCATGGAAACTATGCATTTCAGGACCCAAGGTGCTATGAACTTTGGTGCTCCATTTCAAGTCAGGAATCACCCCTTGAAGTTTGTTGGTGGACTTAAAACTCATCTATACAGTTGGTGGCACAGTTAATCTACTCGGCGAATCTCCTCTTAATCCGATTCCCCCCTAATTCACTGGGAAATAAGGATTTGATAATGTTTTGGATCTGCGGTTATTATTTTGTGCTGATATTCGAATTACGTTATGACTGGACGTGAAACTTCTAAAGTGCGTGAGTTATAAATACTAAACTTTAAAACTATATTTTAATTATTGTTCAGCGATATGTATACCTCGGATGCTGTTAAACATTTAATTCGAGTCCTGTTAAAGTTAAAAAAATTGCAACCCCTACGGTTTATAGGTTAAAAATAAAATTTACTTCTTGTCTATCTAGCGTTGTCATAGTACAAAGTTTTTCCCTCAATAGCTAAATATTTCTGTCTCGAAATTGGTCAGTCAATGCAATAAAATTATATAGTACTCAACATCCTGGTGTTTTTCCATCGTTCGATAGATTCAGTATCTGTAGTAAAATTTAATTTTTGTTTCATAAAAATGTGCATATTGGCAGGAAGGTACAGGAGATTCATCACTCTTATTTTCAAATTATAATAATTAAAATATTTAATGTAATTCTTGAATAATTACTTAGAAGTTACAGACTTACACCCACGTCAGGTTTTAAAGAGAATAACCAAACTCCTTTTTTAGCGTTGTAATTTAAATATATAACTATTTTTTAAATTTATTTCATCTTTGTAACTGCTATACTTTCGAAATTACACACAAAGTGCTCGAATGAAAGGACAGAGGAGGCACACCTATCTGCGGAGTAATTAGAATTTGTATTAAAGTTTATTACATATTTATAATTTACATACTATAGAAGTTGCAAACTTTTACCCGTCACAGGACTCAAACCAGATTTCAGAAGGCATCCTGAGGTACACCTCTATCTCTGGAACCTTAAAAAATATTTTTACAATTTATATAGTCCTTCTAACTCCTATTCTTTAGAAGTTACACGACTCTACCCTGACGGTATTTGAACAGCAGCCAAAATAAACTACCGCAGTTCCCTAACATCATCAGATTCCTATTCTCCATCGAAAATTAGGGGGAAAAAACAACAACAATTTTTTTTGGATTAAGAGAGGATTTACCAGGTATGGATTAACTGCACTTGAAGTAACCACTAGAATGGTTGTGCTCCAGGAATGCAAGATATGACTCAACTAATCAGCAGATGTTTTGCTTCCGGAAATACTGTTGCAATCTTTATAAAAAGCACTTTGAGCCATCTGAACGTAAAACTCAGTGGCAGTATGTCACTAATCATTTGTTACCAATATCGGTATGTAATTAACAATTTGTAACCAGTACCGGTGTTGCATATCACATACCGTTTTATATCGACCACTAGATTTCAGAGGGTCCTGATTGAGGCAGGTTACCAGATAAGGCCATTGCTGACGTTTCTTCCTCAGAAGGCAATAAGATCTGTGGATCCTAGGTTCATTTTAGCATTTCTTATATTCATTCACAATTCAGTATCACTTGTCCGGTCAAAGCGCACTTGTAAAGGAAGAAAAAAATAAAAACGTTTAGGGTACCCAGGCATCCTAAAACATCTGGAGAAGCAAGTAGAAAAACGCAAGTGCTAAATGAGGAATGTGGATTTTATCGTATCTTGTAATATCTTGATGCAGGAAACAATGGAAATGAAATTTTTGAAAAGGAATGCAACTTATTAACTCTCATTGCCTACGATTTCGTTGGAGGGGATACAGAAAAAGGTTTCGCATTTAGTTGTGAAATGAATGAAAACCAAGAGATCCTGTAGTGTCATTCTGTTCCAAAATGGCCGATCTCCATATCCATTTCACATTCGCACATGTGTCTGCCCCTCCTCAATTCCCGGAACCGGATCTAACAAACATCATTTTTGGAGGAAATATAGTATGAATAGGAGAGAAAAAGCCAATTTAGGGAAAGGTGAGAAGCCTAGCAAAAACTGAAAGACTGTGATAAATTCTTCACTATAAAATCAAGATCTATGCAAGGTTTGCAATTACAGCCACCCCATATTTCTCAAATGAAGGAATTGGTTATGAGTATACTAGTGAAAGCAATAAGGAAACAAATGTGCCAAATGAATGAAGTCACCTACGTTAGGGCTGACGCTACTCATTTGTTTCAAGATAATGTATAATTGCCAGTTAAAGCATACACTAGAAAGTGAAACTCTATCTATGATCTACTTAAACAATGTATAAGACTTTAATTATTACTATTACTAACACGAATCTTAGAATAGTACAAGTATATTTCAGCATACCTGATTTTCAGATGGAGAGTGTCATTTGAAAGAAAGGTAATAAAACGGAATGTAATGTAATTACCTCTTTTTTCCAACCACAGTCACATTCAGGACTCGGCGGTTTTGGAGGAACACAGTTGTCAGTTGTCATCAGACATGTGAAAAATCCCTGGGTATCATATTCAGCATAGTAATTTACAGTCATTCTGTTTGTGATAGAGGTGACAGTAAACGATCCATAGCCGCAGTAAACATGACCATTATTGGGAGAGATTTCCTCTGATGGATAGACAGTCATCCCACCTTTAGAGCAGTTTGGACTCTGTAACATACAATGCAAGCTCAATTTAATTCCTGGGTGATGCTAGAAATATAAATATATCAGTTATTTGAATTAAGTTTGTATTGATTGCAAGCATATTTAAAATGTGCACTAGCTGAATAAGCATAACAATGGGTAGTTTTTGTTGTGCACGTATTTGGCATGTATTGTGAAACAAGATTAATACTATCACAGAGAGAGAGAGAGAGAGAGGAAGAGAAGAGAGGGAGAGAACGACATTTATATAAACCTTCATAAATTCTATAAAACACAATACCACAAAGAGCCTTAAGACATAAAACTAGACAAATATGTCTCAAATTTTATAAACTAATGGCAGTTCTTCTTGGTGTTAGAGCTGGATTTCGAACGGAGATATAGAACAAACTGGTGAAGTTATATTTTATTTGGTTGCTGGCTGACTATGTTATGTTGAAAAAAAAGAAAAAAAGGAATTCAATTACAGGAATAAGAGATGAGTGGAGGCATTCAAGTAAACAGAATATATGTAATGCTTATTTTCTCTTCCCACATTTGTAAACCCATACACTTTCCATGACGTGAGAATTAGCTGAATGGAGACATCACTTGTAGAACTACTGAAAAATTCAAACCAATAATATATCTCAGAAATGACTGAAAGTTCTTCGAAATAAATTGTGTTTTAAAGGTACTACATTTTTTGCACTACGTTTCATCTAGCTCTTAAAGTTTACAGATTAAACAAAAATGCACAAAACACCTTCCGAAATGACGTGGATTTCACAGGCAGTTCCTAGAAAACTCAATATACAGTGTGTGTATACAAGAAATACCGTTAACGCTGAATACGTTGGGCGAGGCATTAAAGTGAACATTTTTCAAGAGGGAACCCATGCTCAGAAATACAATGGTTTGGACTCTATGGACACAAAGCTCACTTTCCACATCTACCCTGTTCGGTATTTTGGATTTGATGCATGCCAGCGTAGAACCTCAGATTTCCATAGATATGTTGATGGAAATTGCACAAACAACCTTGCAGATACATAGCAACTTGTGGGTAAGCAGGAAAATAGCTTAACCAAAATTCTTCAACAGTCAAGTTTGGAAACTCCGCTTTTGCTTTAGAATCACATTTTAGGTCGATTGCCTGCTCTGAGGCAAATCAGTACACAAATGCAGTTATATTTTGAACAGATCTCGTGTGAAAGATATCTGAAGAAATATCTGGAAAGTAGCGTCCAATATCGGTACTAAGGATACGGATGTTATGAAATGAACGTTTGTAATTCACTTTTCAAGTTTAATGGAAGATATTTTGTATCCTCAGGAAGCTCGTTAAGATGTGATGTGAAGTTGTGTTCTGACCTCTGAAGGCGACATTGACATAAACCTATTTTGTTTTCGAGAAAACGTTTCATTGTAACATAAGCTTCAAAATGTATTTCTAACCTTGTAGTTTCAAATTCAAAAGGTTGAGCGATTCAAAGAGGTCTGATAAATACGCCAATGGTGGATGCATTTATCAACTGTAAATTGCATGTACAGATCTCTCTCTCTCTTTCCTTGAACTCATAAAAAACATTTCAACTTCAGATTTTAGATTGAATAACCGAGTGAGCATGGAGCACCTTACTTTTGAGAGCCAGGGAACTTCACTTTGTTACAGAGTTTGTTGATCACTACTTAATTCTTAACATAAAACCTCAGAAAGTCTAGCATTCACAGCGCTAGATTTTACATAGTTAACTACCTCGATTACTAACGCAAAACTTGTCTGTGTATGACTTGTCAGTCCGTGTGTGACTGTGAACACAATAACTCAAAAACGAAGAGCTGGATAAATACCAAAGTTGGCATTTAGGTTCAGTAGCTTCCAAGGATGCGACAGGAAGGTATTAAAAAATCCTCTCACTCCAAACTACACTTTACATGGAACATTTTTCGAAATCTTTTATTTCTAAAAAATGAGTATAACGATTTTGATTAAAATACCATATATTAAAAATATTAGCACGACAAATAATATGTTTATCTTGAGTTTCTAGGAATAGCATGTGAATTACACTTCAGTTGGAAAACATTTGTGTAATCTCGTACAATTGCTGGACCTTAAGATATAGGCGAAAACGTGCTACACATAAAATGTAGAGCTCTTTAAAACACTCAATTTACTTAAAATAAGTTTTTCGTGGCACAAGCCAATTCTGAGATACCCGTTATTAAGAGTTCGAAATGTTCATTACTTGGTCATTCTTTAAGGTCCTTTCAACATTCAGTTGTTTTTCGCGATTGCATGTAAAGAGTATGGAATTTTAAGGGCAGCATATAGCGTCCAGTTCTTAAATATTTTACTATCGCTGTTCTCTTTATATCCTAAAGAAATGTGTAATGTTGCTATTTTTGCAAAGGTTTATTTGGATTAAATGTTGTAGAAAGAAAAATAAGCTTTAGTAAGAATAATTTGTATACCCATTAATAAAGATAGAGGATAGAGAAAGACATGTGAATGTATCACAGATGCTTTCAATATACATAAAGCCGAATCTTATATATTCATGCTTTTCCGTCTTTTCTTTGGTAGCGATTTAGCCATGTACTACACACAACAATCACTTGCTCAAGCGATGGGGGAAAAAAACCATCAATCTCTGTTCTGTACAAAAAAGTAGCGACCAATCGTTAGAAAAATTACTCTAGACATACAAATAGCTTTGCTTAGGAACACTTCCTGTCTGCTACGAGGTAAACTGCTCAGACATAGGGCAGTGTGCAAATGCGGTTATATCTAGCAGTGACGAAGATTTTTTGAGATATACCTAACCAGTTAATTAGCTTCAATGATGATATGGGGGTTAACGGCGCTAAACATCTATGGTCATCAATGAATTAGCTTCAATAAGGTAAGAGAAGTACCTATCCCTTCCATATACCTTTGCATACTGAAGTATGGCACACGAAGTAAGAATTGGTGCATGGATAAAAAAACGTGCTATCGTAAAAGGAGCACTTACTAGGCTGGAAACAGTTATAAATGCCTGGACTGATCAAGGGAAAGAGGACAATGCGAAGTTGGATTACATTTACTGCAAGAAAATTGGACAAAATTCAGTGATTGGCAAAATGAGTTAGAAGAAGCTGAAACTATGACAAAGAAAGAGCTTCAGTGGAAAATAAGTACTATGCTTTATTAAGCTTCTTACAGGGAAACTTCTAGGAGACCCAATGTTCACAAACTTGTAATGTGACAGCTGTGCCAGTAGTTGGAGTAAAGCTTCCTCAATTATCTGCACCTCAATTTAGTGGAAACGTAAATGAATGGATTAGTTTTAAGAAAACATATTTATATTCTAGTGATGCGAACAATGAAAGTATTTCAAACTTACAGAAATTTCATTATGTAATGTCAGCTCTCCATGGAGATGCATTCCATTAACCCATTTGACGAGGACGGATATGACGTTGCTTGGAAATTGTTAATAGAACCAAAAAATAAAATACAAAAAAATAAAAGCTCATTGTTAACACACGTATTGATAATATCATGAAGCTGCTTGCAATTGTGATTGAAAATGCAACTCAGGTTAAGAGGATGATATGTTATAAAAACAATTTGAAGGCATTAGATATTTTAAATCAGCAAAAAGTTGGGATTCAATGATAATTTACTTTGTTGTTAGAAGATTGATAGCAAGACTAAAATGGAACGGAAGTTACACGCTTCAGGCAAACAGCTACCAGGGCTAACTCAACTCTGTGAATTTATTGACAAAAGATGCAATGCTCTTGAAACAGCAAGAAAAAACAAGAATTTAAAGCTCAGATGCAGTCTAAGCCACATAGTAATAAGACTGAGTCGCAAAATTATGTAATAACAAGGGATGCTTGCGTTTTGATAAAAAATGTCCATAGTATTCGCATTGCAGTCCTCCGTGGTTTAGGATAGCATGCTAGCCTTTGATTCGCGAGATTGCGAGTTCAAATCCGGCGGAGGGCGATGTATATTTTTCGGGCGTAAACATCCTATTAGCATGGTTTCCTTAGGAAGGGTAGTAAATCCGATGATCCCGTGCTAGTAGGGTATATAGGGGAGAGCTGGCGCAGTTTTTTGCGTTTATATGGGAAAGGATAGGGAAAACGGGGGGTATATGCGGTGGTTCACGGAGGAAAATGCGTTTATATGGGGAAGATAGGGACTACGATGATCGATGCTAGACCAAGTCATGGGTTGAAGGACTGGGGATGTGTTTTATATGAGAGATACGGGGAATACGAGGAGAAGTGTTGGACTAGATAGGGGTTGAGATATGGAATATGCATTTATATGGGAAAGATAAGGAAAACGTGAACAGAGGCTAGGATAGACAGATGCTGAAGCAGGGGGAATATGAACATATTTACAGGAGAGATAGGGGATACGTGGAGAGGTACTAGACTATTCAGGGTTTGAAGGGTAGAGTATGGCTTTTTATATGGAGAGACGAGGAAAACGAGGGTATATGCTAGGTTGAGAGAACCTTCAAGGAGGAAAAAATGCGTTTATATGGGAGAGATAGGGAAAACGAGGAGAGTTCTGAGGTAGAGCAGGGTCTGAAGGAGGGAGAGATATGCTTTATACGACAGAGATAGGGCATGCGAGGGGAGGTGCTAGTGCAGACAGAGGTTAAGGAGTACGGTATACATTTATATGAGGAATATATGGAAAACGGGGGCAGGCGGTATGATAGACAGAAGCTGGGTCACTTTTGCGCTTATATGGGAAAGGATAGGGAAAACGAGGGTATATGCAACAGTTCAAGGAGGAAAATGCGTTTATAGGGGAGAGATAGGGAATACGAGGGCTGATGCTAGTGCTAGTCAGATGCTAAAGGAGGGAGGGATACGCTTTATACGAGAGAGGTAGGGAATACAAGGAAAGATGTTATACTAAACAGGACTTGAAGGATAGAATATGGCGTTTTATATGAGCGAGAAGTGAACCGAGGAGAGGTATTAGGCTAGGAGTTTTGAATGATAGAGTAGGCGTTTATATGCGAGAGATAGGGAATACGAGGAGAAGCGCTAGGCTAGACAGGGTTGAAGTAGGGAATGCGTCTTATATGAGAGAGGTGGGGGAATATGAGGAGAAGTGTTAGGCTAGACAGGAAGGTCTGAATGATAGAGTATGCGTTTATATGGGAAAGATAGGGAAAACGAAGGTAGGTGCTAGGTTGAGAGAGTCTTCAAGGAGGAAAATGCATCTATATGAGAGCGGTAGGGTATACGAGGAGAGGTGCTAGTCTAGATATGGTTTGAGGAGCAGAGTATACGTTTATATGGGAGAAATATGGAAAACGGGAGAGATACAAGGATAGACAGGGTTTGAAGGAGAAGGAATGTAGGTTTATACGGTAATATAGAGAGTAATTCGATTATAAAACTTTTATCATCCAGCGTTACAACACTTTTATATACTTTTTTCTAAACCTTACAAACTTTTTATATGTTAAAGAGTAGTGTGCGAGACGGAGAGGGACAAACTGTATATCGTTTCACAGTGAAGTATACGTCCTAACCTATTACCACCACCTTGTTTGCCCTGGATCTTCTCATTGTCTATTCATTCCTATCATCATCTAACGTAACCACGTAACAAGACGTAACACAACGTAACATAACAGCATGACAAGACGTTACACTACGTAACATAAGCACGTAACCACGTGTCAAGACGTAACACCACGTAACAAAGGAATCACGCTATGTAACAAAGGAATCACGCTATGTAACAAAGGAATCACGCTATGTAACAAAGGAATCACGCTATGTAACAAGCTCATCACGCTATGTAACAAACTGATCACGCTATGTAACAAAGGAATCAAGCTATGTAACAAGCTCAACACGCTATGTAACAAAGGAATCACGCCATGTAACAAAGGAATCACGCTATGTAACAAAAGGAATCACGCTATGTAACAAACTGATCACGCTATGTAACAAAGGAATCACGCTATGTAACAAAGGAATCACGCTATGTAACAAACTGATCACGCTATGTAACAAAGGAATCACGCTATGTAACAAAGGGATCACGCTATGTAACAAAGTGATCACGCTATGTAACAAGCTCATCACGCTATGTAACAAAAGAATCACGCTATGTAACAAAGGAATCACGCTATGTAACAAAGGAATCACGCTATGTAACAAACTGATCAGGCTATGTAACAAAGGAATCACGCTATGTAACAAAGGGATCACGCTATGTAACAAAGGAATCACGCTATGTAACAAAGGAATCACGCTATGTAACAAGCTCATCACGCTATGTAACAAAGGGATCACGCTATGTAACAAAGGAATCACGCTATATAACAAAGGAATCACGCTATGTAACAATGGAATCATGCTATGTAACAACCTGTTCGCGCTATGTAACAAAGGAATCACGCTATGTAACAAAGGAATCACGCTATGTAACAAACAGATCACGCTATGTAACAAGCTTTTCACGCTATGTAACAAAGGAATCACGCTATGTAACAAAGGAATCACGCTATGTAACAAAGGAATCACGCTATGTAACAAAGGAATCACGCTATGTAACAAACTGATCAGGCTATGTAACAAAGGAATCGCGCTATGTAACAAAGGAATCGCGCTATGTAACAAAGGAATCACGCTATGTAACAAAGGAATCACGCTATGTAACAAGCTCATCACGCTATGTAACAAAGGAATCACGCTATGTAACAAAGGAATCACGCTATGTAACAAAGGAATCACGCTATGTAACAAACAGATCACGCTATGTAACAAGCTTTTCACGCTATGTAACAAACCGATCACGCTATGTAACAAAGGAATCAGGCTATGTAACAAAGGAATCACGCTATGTAACAAAGGGATCACGCTATGTAGCAAAGGAATCACGCTATGTAACAAAGGAATCACGTTATGTAACAAAGGGATCACGCTATGTGACAAACTGGTCACGCTATGTAACAAAGGAATCACGCTATGTAACAAAGGAATCACGCTATGTAACAAGCTCATCACGTGTATTAACCCCCCAGCCATATAACCTCAAGTCCAGAGACAGGATGTTTATGACGTCACACCCAGAGACAGGATGTCTGGCAGCATCAAACACGTTTAAACCCGTCTCATAACTACCTGCTTATGATGTCACACCAGCAAGAGAAGTATTCCCTCACGCTCATTCAGACATATATTTCAAATTCAAGTCTATCACCACTACAACCACCATCACCACCTATTGTACCAAGGTTAATTCAAGCTGTATTATCACAATACTTAAAAGTAAAAGCTTAAAAGGTAACGTAGAAGATTTTTCCCTTATTTACTTAATTATTTCATGTTTTCATTCCCTTTTCAATTCTTCCTTTCCATCTTCCCACAGAAAGACCATTACATTTCGCTGCAATCACGAGAAAAGCAAACGCTCATTCAGACATATATTTCAAATTCAAAGCCTACCACCACCACCACCACCACCACCACCGCCGCCACCACCACCACCACCACCACCACCATCACCACCACCACCATTACCTATTGTACGAAGGTTAATTCCAGCTGTATTATCACAATTCTTAAAGTAAAAGCTCAAAAGGTAACGTAGAAGATTTCCCCCCTTATTTACTTAATTATTTCATGTTTTTATTCCCTTTTCAATTCTTCCTTTCCATCTTCCCACAGAAAGACCATTACATTTCGCTGCAATCACGAGAAAAGCAAACGCTCATTCAGACATATATTTCAAATTCAAAGCCTACCACCACCACCACCACCACCACCACCACCACCACCACCACCACCACCACCACCACCACCACCACCACCACCACCACCACCACCACCACCACCACCACCACCACCACCACCACCACCACCACACCACCATCACCACCACCACCATTACCTATTGTACGAAGGTTAATTCCAGCTGTATTATCACAATTCTTAAAGTAAAAGCTTAAAAGGTAACGTAGAAGATTTCCCCCCTTATTTACTTAATTATTTCATGTTTTTATTCCCTTTTCAATTCTTCCTTTCCATCTTCCCACAGAAAGACCATTACATTTCGCTGCAATCACGAGAAAAGCAAACGCTCATTCAGACATATATTTCAAATTCAAAGCCTACCACCACCACCACCACCACCACCACCACCACCACCACCACCACCACCACCACCACCACCACCACCACCACCACCACCACCACCACCACCACCACCACCACCACCACCACCACCACACCACCATCACCACCACCACCCTTACCTATTGTACGAAGGTTAATTCCAGCTGTATTATCACAATTCTTAAAGTAAAAGCTTAAAAGGTAACGTAGAAGATTTTCCCCATTATTTACTTAATTATTTCATGTTTTTATTCCCTTTTCAATTCTTCCTTTCCATCTTCTCACAGAAAGACCATTACATTTCACGACAATCATGAGAAAAGCAATTTTTCCAGAGTTACACAGATTCTAAGCTTCTAGAATCGAACTCGGTAATACTTTTAATAAATGTGTTTTAGCTCCCCAATATCAGCATCTACCATTTAATCTTTACTTCACATCGTATAAAATACGATTTCAAACGTCCATGGAATGAAGTTTCATATTCTTTCATGTCACACTCCTCCATCGTAGATAACAACTCATGCTTTGTCGGCTCTAATCTACGTTTCTTCTCAGGTCTGTTTATTTCACACGCATCTTCGTGTCGACGACCCTTATAACTGTCTTTGAAAGCTACGTTACAATATTTACACTTGAAGAGTTTTTTACAACGTAGCTCATGTCGTCTTTTATCATATCCACGGAGGAACTTCTTACAGCATTTACCACAAGAATATCCGGAGACACTAGGAATGATATCCTTATACGAGGACTTATTCATTTTTCTTCTTGATATAATAAGGTATTTACCTTTCTTCTAGGAAATGTACTCTTCTTCACATTGATAACACTTTAGATTATTTTCTGAGAGAACAGCGATGTTAACACCTCAGAGATGATCAACAGAATGAATTTCAATACTCAAGTTCGCTCTATTTATAGAGAAGCACGAACCTTTTTAATCAATTATATCCTGATTATTAATACTAAAAACGGTGATGAAGCGTGTAAGCTCTTATATATTTCAATTCGTGTTACACTGATGTTCGAGCGTCTCCGTATAGCTTCGTATGTTTAGAGAGAAAGTGTAAAGTATTGTGAAGATGTTATGTATTGTTCGGCTATAATCGTACAGATTCGGAGAGCTTGACTGGTGAAGGTGATGAACGATCCGTCAACCGAGCAGGAGGCAAGCAGCCCAAGTCTAGAGACAGGATGTTTATGACGTCACGCCCAGAGACAGGATGTCTGGCAGCATCAAACACGTTTAAAATCGACTCATAACTACCTGCTTATGCTGTCACACCAGCAAGAGAAGTATTCCCACACGCTCATTCAGACATATATTTGAAATTCAAGCCCGCCACCACCATCACCACCTATTGTACCAAGGTTAATTCAAGCTGTATTATCACAATACTTAAAAGTAAAAGCTTAAAAGGAAACCTAGAAGATTTCCCCCCTTATTTACTTAATTATTTCATGTTTTTATTCCCTTTTCAATTCTTCCTTTCCATCTTCTCACAGAAAGACCATTACATTTCACTACAATCATGAGAAAAGCAATTTTTCCAGAGTTACAGAGATTCTAAGCTTCTAGAATCGAACTCGGTAATACTTTTAATAAATGTGTTTTAGTAATTTAGCTTCCCCGCATCAGCATCTACCATTTAATCTTTACTCGAACCTGATAGGATTCATAGGCTTGAAGATATATGAAATCACCCCTTCGGGATTCGATCTGAGTACTTTAAAGTTGTTATTGTCATGAAAACGATATTTATGGACTAGATACTCTGTTTACGTTTACCTTGACATGTCTATCTAAATTAAATTACGAGTTATTAAATGTTTGCAAGTAAATTTCATTGAATCGGTATTCGAACCCTGAACACCAGGAACAAAATAATTTATAATATTAGCCTGACATGTTAAACAAAGCTGTATGCAGTTACATCATCGATCTAAGTGATATATTCTAGTGTACAGAGGAAAATTAAGGAAGTCATTAAAAAATCGGGATTCGAACTAGAGACAACTGATACAGTAAAAACAGACCTCATTAGTACTCATCATGCTTAAGCATGTTAACTTTCACCATATGACGTCACAGTCGGGGACAGTTTGACTGTCGCAGCCATGTCAGGAAATGCATATTTTAGTCATCTCATATTTTAGAGTCATATACAGAAACCAGGCAAAACCATGAAAAATATGTCAGAGTGAACAACCATCGACAATCGAACGAGGGAAACCATCAGATTACTCTAGGAGCATAAAGTGCAACTGAAAGAAAATCGTGATAGCTGAGAAACCACTCCAGCATTCGCCTACAGACCAGGGGAAACTATGAAAAAAATCAAAGGGCCGAGCGAGTGGCTGATAGAGTGGGCGACCAACAGGAAATCAAGCAAAAGGTCTCTAGAGACAAAAAAGATGCAATTGAAATGGAATCATGATAGCAAATGCCGCTACAGCATTAGGTAGCAGACCGGCGAAAATCATGAGAAACGCAAGGTCAGAGTAAACAATTGATTGAAATCTAACCCCTGAACCCTAGAAATTCACGACAACTGAAAACGAAACCCAGATGTAAAGGAAATTTTGTACACCCTTGACGAAAAAACCCCGTCCGCTGGGGAAAGTAACCTTTAAGTATACAATTGACGTCAGTCATACCGATAAGGGATGGTTTGAAAGGCTTCCTAATTGCTCTACGCAAGTCACCCGAGCAAACACAGGAAATTCCTAAACCAGACAATTACAAGCCTGCTAAAACATTTTTTCCTACAATAAGTAATTTAATTTCTACATGAAGATTATTCCAGAAGTTTCATATCTCTTATTTCTTTCAATAAAATATCGAATATGTCTCTAGCGCCAGGAGAAAAAATTAAACGGAGGGAAGCGATATTTTCTTTTTACGCTGAAATTATAATTAAACGCATAGCGTTCTTGCAGGAAAACACTGCCCATATAGATTATAGTAATGGACTCTGTTTGAAAACATGTATTTTTCACGCGTGGTGTATAGATTGTCTCAGTAAGCATTCGTGACTATTACAATTATCGCCAAGTATTATTTTACAAAAAGATTGTCTTATTCTCTTAGTAAACATAGGTCGAGAACGTGTTTTACTTGGTATTTAGGGCGTTCTTGCAGGAAAACACTGCCCATATAGATTATAGGAATGGACTCTGTTTAAAACATGTATTTTTCACGCGTGGTGTATAGATTGTCTCAGTAAGCATTCGTGACTATTACAATTATCGCCAGGTATTATTTTACAAAAAGATTGGCTTATTCTCTTAGTAAACATAGGATGAAATCGTTTTTTAAATAACTCTCCATTCGAGAGATATTTTTTGATTATTCCAGCAGAGAGAGAGAGAGAGAGAGAGAGAGAGAGAGAGAGGGAGAGAGAGATCGAGTCATATTTGTTTAAAAAAGCTTTTTTTTTTTCATTCACAGGAAATCTTCGAGAAAATTCGAGGAATTATTCAGTTGTACACCCATGCTAAAATAGTTTGTATACCCTTTGAAGAATGTTTACCTGGCTAGCGGAGTCTTGGAAATACCTCTGTCGACAGGCTGTCGCCCGCACGGTATCTTGGACATTTATACATTAGGGAGACAATTGTGCTTTAAAATGGGATAGCTATGTTTTAAGCTTTCCACAACAAATTCTTTCCCGATAATTAATATAATTCTACATGAAGAATATTAATGATTAAGTTTTCAATTAAACGTATACTGTATAGATTCTGTACTTAAACATTCGATTGTATCTTTGTCATTATTTAAATACTCGCGTACAAGAAATGCAAACATGATATCAAAAAATTAAATTGATTTTTTTTCGGAATGTTAAACAAAGAAATATGATTTAGCGATTTTTTCAATAATTCTCATGTACATCATTCGTCAAAAAATTCACACAGTAGAATAAGAATGCCGATTCCAGCGCAAAGGATTTGCCGCCATCTGATAAGGTTCTTTGATCTATGCCGCTAGCCCGGCCCCCTCCCTTTGTGCGCTACTATTTGCCGCCTGGTAGCGCGTGCCACTAGCCCCGCCCCCTCCCCCCATGTGGTCTGGTCACGTGCTGGCGGCCACCCCTCCCCCACCCCTTCCCTTGTGACCTCACCCTTAAAAGCTACTGGACACCCGATCCCCCTACCCCATCCTTTCTAATCCTATCCCGTACACTGGGCACGCCCTCTCTTTGGGCTCTACTCCCACACTGGCCTCGGTATTGGAGTAGAGCTGAGAGGAGGGGGTATCATGCTCCAGTAGCTTTTAAGGGTGAAACCACAAAGGTTAAGTGTTTTCACGTGTGCTATTCTTTCACCGCATATCAGAGATACAGGACAATGCATTATTGTTCTCATCGTAAATGGCGGTGTCGGAATAGCAAAAAGCGGGGATGGGAGTCGGCGGCATAGAAGAAAGGAACTTATCAGTGGTTGATATCGGCTTTGAAGCTGCGTATCGGCATTCTTATTCTACTGTGTGGTGGGGGGAAGAGGGGAAGTGAGGGGAAATACATACGTTTACAGGCCTTTTTCATTTGATGGTCTTTATCAAAATATTTGTATTATTACCGATTATATCCTTGGATTGTAGCTCGTTATTGATTGTTGTTCCAAGTCGGGCTGGAGGACTAGGATTGAATCCCGTGACATGAATACAAATTCATCCTCGAATAAAATAAAAAAAGTAATTAAAAATAAAATGGTGAACGTACGATATTACATTTATATCAGTAACTAATTTCTTTGTTTGTATATTTGGACATCTGACATCCTGACGAATATTATATCGCTTAGATGAATGTATATTTAAATGGTATAGTGAGCGTAAAAACTAAATTACGTAAGACGCTGGCGCCGGCTGCGTTGGTATGCATGCTACTACGTATAGGTCCGAGCCTTACGACGCGCTGAGGCGAACTGACGGGGCTCACCTCTCTCTGCCAGCGCGTCTCTTCCGCCTACCCCCACCCTCTGTCTCTTTCTCAGTGTTTGGTACCACATGGCGCTGCTTACTTTACCGCTATCTGTTGGTCGCTGAAAGAAGGTCTCTCGCCCTGTCGGTCGCTCGCTACTTTATCGACATGAAATGTATGCTTCTAAAAGATGACTGCCGTCATGTTAGCTTCCCGACACGTGAAGGTAGCCATATTGGGTATATGAAGACATCCATTATATGCATTAAACGCATGTATGATTTGATTTTAAAAATGGATTGCGATACATTATATTTAAGAAGAGGGATTTAAAAATGATATATGAATATCTTTACGCTAAATACAAATAACGGGCATGCTAACTTTAAAAATGTAGATGCTTTAACCTAAAAAATACAATACATTTATTAAAACATCTCCTAATTCGATTCTACAAGCTACACATCTGAGTAAATCTGAGAAATTATTGTTCGTAATTAGAGGCAAATGCAGCGGTTTTAAAAATAAACGAACATTAAAACGTATAAAAATGCGTATTGTACACTGATTTCTTGACGAATGATGTACATGAGAATTATTGAAAAAATCGCTAAATCATATTTCTTTGTTTAACATTCCGAAAAAAATCAATTTAATTTTTTGATATCATGTTTGCATTTCTTGTACGCGAGTATTTAAATAATGACAAAGATACAATCGAATGTTTAAGTACAGAATCAATACAGTATACGTTTAATTGAAAACTTAATCATTAATATTCTTCATGTAGAATTATATTAATTATCGGGAAAAAATTTGTTGTGGAAAGCTTAAAACATAGCTATCCCATTTTAAAGCACAATAGTCTCCCTAATGTATAAATGTCCAAGATACCGTGCGGGCGACAGCCTGTCGACAGAGGTATTTCCAAGACTCCGCTAGCCAGGTAAACATTCTTCAAAGGGTATACAAACTATTTTAGCATGGGTGTACAACTGAATAATTCCTCGAATTTTCTCGAAGATTTCCTGTGAATGAAAAAAAAAAGCTTTTTTAAACAAATATGACTCGATCTCTCTCTCCCTATCTCTCTCTCTCTCTCTCTCTCTCTCTCTGCTGGAATAATCAAAAAATATCTCTCGAATGGAGAGTTGTTTAAAAAACGATTTCATCCTATGTTTACTAAGAGAATAAGCCAATCTTTTTGTAAAATAATACTTGGCGATAATTGTAATAGTCACGAATGCTTACTGAGACAATCTATACACCACGCGTGAAAAATACATGTTTTTAAACAGAGTCCATTACTATAATCTATATGGGCAGTGTTTTCCTGCAAGAACGCTATGCGTTTAATTATAATTTCAGCGTAAAAAGAAAATATCGCTTCCCTCCGTTTAATTTGTTCTCCTGGCGCTAGAGACATATTCGATATTTTATTGAAAGAAATAAGAGATATGAAACTTCTGGAATAATCTTCATGTAGAAATAAAATTACATATTGTAGGAAAAAATGTTTTAGCAGGCTTGTAATTGTCTGGTTTAGGAATTTCCTGTGTTTGCTCGGGTGACTTGCGTAGAGCAATTAGGAAGCCTTTCAAACCATCCCTTATCGGTATGACTGACGTCAATTGTATACTTAAAGGTTACTTTCCCCAGCGGACGGGGTTTTTTCGTCAAGGGTGTACAAAATTTCCTTTACATCTGGGTTTCGTTTTCAGTTGTCGTGAATTTCTAGGGTTCAGGGGTTAGATTTCAATCAATTGTTTACTCTGACCTTGCGTTTCTCATGATTTTCGCCGGTCTGCTACCTAATGCTGTAGCGGCATTTGCTATCATGATTCCATTTCAATTGCATCTTTTTTGTCTCTAGAGACCTTTTGCTTGATTTCCTGTTGGTCGCCCACTCTATCAGCCACTCGCTCGGCCCTTTGATTTTTTTCATAGTTTCCTCTGGTCTGTAGGCGAATGCTGGAGTGGTTTCTCAGCTATCACGATTTTCTTTCAGTTGCACTTTATGCTCCTAGAGTAATATGATGGTTTCCCTCGTTCGATTGTCGATGGTTGTTCACTCTGACATATTTTTCATGGTTTTGCCTGGTTTCTGTATATGACTCTAAAATATGAGATGACTAAAATATGCATTTCCTGACATGGCTGCGACAGTCAAACTGTCCCCGACTGTGACGTCATATGGTGAAAGTTAACATGCTTAAGCATGATGAGTACTAATGAGGTCTGTTTTTACTGTATCAGTTGTCTCTAGTTCGAATCCCGATTTTTTAATGACTTCCTTAATTTTCCTCTGTACACTAGAATATATCACTTAGATCGATGATGTAACTGCATACAGCTTTGTTTAACATGTCAGGCTAATATTATAAATTATTTTGTTCCTGGTGTTCAGGGTTCGAATACCGATTCAATGAAATTTACTTGCAAACATTTAATAACTCGTAATTTAATTTAGATAGACATGTCAAGGTAAACGTAAACAGAGTATCTAGTCCATAAATATCGTTTTCATGACAATAACAACTTTAAAGTACTCAGATCGAATCCCGAAGGGGTGATTTCATATATCTTCAAGCCTATGAATCCTATCAGGTTCGAGTAAAGATTAAATGGTAGATGCTGATGCGGGGAAGCTAAATTACTAAAACACATTTATTAAAAGTATTACCGAGTTCGATTCTAGAAGCTTAGAATCTCTGTAACTCTGGAAAAATTGCTTTTCTCATGATTGTAGTGAAATGTAATGGTCTTTCTGTGAGAAGATGGAAAGGAAGAATTGAAAAGGGAATAAAAACATGAAATAATTAAGTAAATAAGGGGGGAAATCTTCTAGGTTTCCTTTTAAGCTTTTACTTTTAAGTATTGTGATAATACAGCTTGAATTAACCTTGGTACAATAGGTGGTGATGGTGGTGGCGGGCTTGAATTTCAAATATATGTCTGAATGAGCGTGTGGGAATACTTCTCTTGCTGGTGTGACAGCATAAGCAGGTAGTTATGAGTCGATTTTAAACGTGTTTGATGCTGCCAGACATCCTGTCTCTGGGCGTGACGTCATAAACATCCTGTCTCTAGACTTGGGCTGCTTGCCTCCTGCTCGGTTGACGGATCGTTCATCACCTTCACCAGTCAAGCTCTCCGAATCTGTACGATTATAGCCGAACAATACATAACATCTTCACAATACTTTACACTTTCTCTCTAAACATACGAAGCTATACGGAGACGCTCGAACATCAGTGTAACACGAATTGAAATATATAGGAGCTTACACGCTTCATCACCGTTTTTAGTATTAATAATCAGGATATAATTGATTAAAAAGGTTCGTGCTTCTCTATAAATAGAGCGAACTTGAGTATTGAAATTCATTCTGTTGATCATCTCTGAGGTGTTAACATCGCTGTTCTCTCAGAAAATAATCTAAAGTGTTATCAATGTGAAGAAGAGTACATTTCCTAGAAGAAAGGTAAATACCTTATTATATCAAGAAGAAAAATGAATAAGTCCTCGTATAAGGATATCATTCCTAGTGTCTCCGGATATTCTTGTGGTAAATGCTGTAAGAAGTTCCTCCGTGGATATAATAAAAGACGACATGAGCTACGTTGTAAAAAACTCTTCAAGTGTAAATATTGTAACGTAGCTTTCAAAGACAGTTATAAGGGTCGTCGACACGAAGATGCGTGTGAAATAAACAGACCTGAGAAGAAACGTAGATTAGAGCCGACAAAGCATGAGTTGTTATCTACGATGGAGGAGTGTGACATGAAAGAATATGAAACTTCATTCCATGGACGTTTGAAATCGTATTTTATACGATGTGAAGTAAAGATTAAATGGTAGATGCTGATATTGGGGAGCTAAAACACATCTATTAAAAGTATTACCGAGTTCGATTCTAGAAGCTTAGAATCTGTGTAACTCTGGAAAAATTGCTTTTCTCATGATTGTCGTGAAATGTAATGGTCTTTCTGTGAGAAGATGGAAAGGAAGAATTGAAAAGGGAATAAAAACATGAAATAATTAAGTAAATAATGGGGAAAATCTTCTACGTTACCTTTTAAGCTTTTACTTTAAGAATTGTGATAATACAGCTGGAATTAACCTTCGTACAATAGGTAATGGTGGTGGTGGTGATGGTGGTGTGGTGGTGGTGGTGGTGGTGGTGGTGGTGGTGGTGGTGGTGGTGGTGGTGGTGGTGGTGGTGGTGGTGGTGGTAGGCTTTGAATTTGAAATATATGTCTGAATGAGCGTTTGCTTTTCTCGTGATTGCAGCGAAATGTAATGGTCTTTCTGTGGGAAGATGGAAAGGAAGAATTGAAAAGGGAATAAAAACATGAAATAATTAAGTAAATAAGGGGGGAAATCTTCTACGTTACCTTTTAAGCTTTTACTTTAAGAATTGTGATAATACAGCTGGAATTAACCTTCGTACAATAGGTAATGGTGGTGGTGGTGATGGTGGTGGTGGTGGTGGTGTGGTGGTGGTGTGGTGGTGGTGGTGGTGGTGGTGGTGGTGGTGGTGGTGGTGGTAGGCTTTGAATTTGAAATATATGTCTGAATGAGCGTTTGCTTTTCTCGTGGTTGCAGCGAAATGTAATGGTCTTTCTGTGGGAAGATGGAAAAGAGGAATTGAAAAGGGAATAAAAACATGAAATAATTAAGTAAATAAGGGGGGAAATCTTCTACGTTACCTTTTAAGCTTTTACTTTAAGAATTGTGATAATACACCTGGAATTAACCTTCGTACAATAGGTAATGGTGGTGGTGGTGATGGTGGTGTGGTGGTGGTGGTGGTGGTGGTGGTGGTGGTGGTGGCGGTGGTGGTGGTGGTGGTGGTGGTGGTGGTGGTGGTAGGCTTTGAATTTGAAATATATGTCTGAATGAGCGTTTGCTTTTCTCGTGATTGCAGCGAAATGTAATAGTCTTTCTGTGGGAAGTTGGAAAGGAAGAATTGAAAAGGGAATGAAAACATGAAATAATTAAGTAAATAAGGGAAAAATCTTCTACGTTACCTTTTAAGCTTTTACTTTTAAGTATTGTGATAATACAGCTTGAATTAACCTTGGTACAATAGGTGGTGATGGTGGTGGTAGTGGTGATAGACTTGAATTTGAAATATATGTCTGAATGAGCGTGAGGGAATACTTCTCTTGCTGGTGTGACATCATAAGCAGGTAGTTATGAGACGGGTTTAAACGTGTTTGATGCTGCCAGACATCCTGTCTCTGGGTGTGACGTCATAAACATCCTGTCTCTGGACTTGAGGTTATATGGCTGGGGGGTTAATACACGTGATGAGCTTGTTACATAGCGTGATTCCTTTGTTACATAGCGTGACCTGTTTGTTACATAGCGTGATCCCTTTGTTACATAACGTGATTCCTTTGTTACATAGCGTGATTCCTTTGTTACATAGCGTGATCCCTTTGTTACATAGCGTGATTCGTTTGTTACATAGCCTGATTCCTTTGTTACATAGCGTGATCAGTTTGTTACATAGCGTGAAAAGCTTGTTACATAGCGTGATCTGTTTGTTACATAGCGTGATTCCTTTGTTACATAGCGTGATTCCTTTGTTACATAGCGTGATTCCTTTGTTACATAGCGTGATGAGCTTGTTACATAGCGTGATTCCTTTGTTACATAGCGTGATTCCTTTGTTACATAGCACGATTCCTTTGTTACATAGCGCGATTCCTTTGTTACATAGCCTGATCAGTTTGTTACATAGCGTGATTCCTTTGTTACATAGCGTGATTCCTTTGTTACATAGCGTGATTCCTTTGTTACATAGCGTGAAAAGCTTGTTACATAGCGTGATCTGTTTGTTACATAGCGTGATTCCTTTGTTACATAGCGTGATTCCTTTGTTACATAGCGCGAACAGGTTGTTACATAGCATGATTCCATTGTTACATAGCGTGATTCCTTTGTTATATAGCGTGATTCCTTTGTTACATAGCGTGATCCCTTTGTTACATAGCGTGATGAGCTTGTTACATAGCGTGATTCCTTTGTTACATAGCGTGATTCCTTTGTTACATAGCGTGATCCCTTTGTTACATAGCGTGATTCCTTTGTTACATAGCCTGATCAGTTTGTTACATAGCGTGATTCCTTTGTTACATAGCGTGATTCCTTTGTTACATAGCGTGATTCTTTTGTTACATAGCGTGATGAGCTTGTTACATAGCGTGATCACTTTGTTACATAGCGTGATCCCTTTGTTACATAGCGTGATTCCTTTGTTACATAGCGTGATCAGTTTGTTACATAGCGTGATTCCTTTGTTACATAGCGTGATTCCTTTGTTACATAGCGTGATCAGTTTGTTACATAGCGTGATTCCTTTTGTTACATAGCGTGATTCCTTTGTTACATAGCGTGATTCCTTTGTTACATAGCGTGTTGAGCTTGTTACATAGCTTGATTCCTTTGTTACATAGCGTGATCAGTTTGTTACATAGCGTGATGAGCTTGTTACATAGCGTGATTCCTTTGTTACATAGCGTGATTCCTTTGTTACATAGCGTGATTCCTTTGTTACATAGCGTGATTCCTTTGTTACGTGGTGTTACGTCTTGACACGTGGTTACGTGCTTATGTTACGTAGTGTAACGTCTTGTCATGCTGTTATGTTACGTTGTGTTACGTCTTGTTACGTGGTTACGTTAGATGATGATAGGAATGAATAGACAATGAGAAGATCCAGGGCAAACAAGGTGGTGGTAATAGGTTAGGACGTATACTTCACTGTGAAACGATATACAGTTTGTCCCTCTCCGTCTCGCACACTACTCTTTAACATATAAAAAGTTTGTAAGGTTTAGAAAAAAGTATATAAAAGTGTTGTAACGCTGGATGATAAAAGTTTTATAATCGAATTACTCTCTATATTACCGTATAAACCTACATTCCTTCTCCTTCAAACCCTGTCTATCCTTGTATCTCTCCCGTTTTCCATATTTCTCCCATATAAACGTATACTCTGCTCCTCAAACCATATCTACTAGCACCTCTCCTCGTATACCCTACCGCTCTCATATAGATGCATTTTCCTCCTTGAAGACTCTCTCAACCTAGCACCTACCTTCGTTTTCCCTATCTTTCCCATATAAACGCATACTCTATCATTCAGACCTTCCTGTCTAGCCTAACACTTCTCCTCATATTCCCCCACCTCTCTCATATAAGACGCATTCCCTACTTCAACCCTGTCTAGCCTAGCGCTTCTCCTCGTATTCCCTATCTCTCGCATATAAACGCCTACTCTATCATTCAAAACTCCTAGCCTAATACCTCTCCTCGGTTCACTTCTCGCTCATATAAAACGCCATATTCTATCCTTCAAGTCCTGTTTAGTATAACATCTTTCCTTGTATTCCCTACCTCTCTCGTATAAAGCGTATCCCTCCCTCCTTTAGCATCTGACTAGCCTAGCATCAGCCCTCGTATTCCCTATCTCTCCCCTATAAACGCATTTTCCTCCTTGAACTGTTGCATATACCCTCGTTTTCCCTATCCTTTCCCATATAAGCGCAAAAGTGACCCAGCTTCTGTCTATCATACCGCCTGCCCCCGTTTTCCATATATTCCTCATATAAATGTATACCGTACTCCTTAACCTCTGTCTGCACTAGCACCTCCCCTCGCATGCCCTATCTCTGTCGTATAAAGCATATCTCTCCCTCCTTCAGACCCTGCTCTACCTCAGAACTCTCCTCGTTTTCCCTATCTCTCCCATATAAACGCATTTTTTCCTCCTTGAAGGTTCTCTCAACCTAGCATATACCCTCGTTTTCCTCGTCTCTCCATATAAAAAGCCATACTCTACCCTTCAAACCCTGAATAGTCTAGTACCTCTCCACGTATCCCCTATCTCTCCTGTAAATATGTTCATATTCCCCCTGCTTCAGCATCTGTCTATCCTAGCCTCTGTTCACGTTTTCCTTATCTTTCCCATATAAATGCATATTCCATATCTCAACCCCTATCTAGTCCAACACTTCTCCTCGTATTCCCCGTATCTCTCATATAAAACACATCCCCAGTCCTTCAACCCATGACTTGGTCTAGCATCGATCATCGTAGTCCCTATCTTCCCCATATAAACGCATTTTCCTCCGTGAACCACCGCATATACCCCCCGTTTTCCCTATCCTTTCCCATATAAACGCAAAAAACTGCGCCAGCTCTCCCCTATATACCCTACTCGTGCTGTAGATTTATGGCACGTAAAAGAACCTTAAAAGTTAAATTGTGTTTTATTTATGGGCGCTCCCTAACTGTCAGAGTTCTTGGCGTCCTATTCTGTATTGTGCGAGAAAGGCCGGAAATTTTGCTCAGAGCCCTCCTTATCAGGCTTGAGGTTCTTTTACGTGTCGTAAATCTACGATACGGGACCACCGGCTTTACTCCCTTCCGAAGGAGGCTATGCTAAGGATTTTTACGTCCGAAAAAATCTATCGTATTCTGACGGGTTTGATCCCGCGACCTCGGGAACTAGAGGCTAGCATGGTGCCACTGGATCATGGAGAAAGAACCTGAAGCCTGATGAAGGGGTCACTGAGCAACATTTGCGGTCTTTCACGCCCAATATAGAATGGGACCTAAGGACCATAGTAGTTAGAAGGCGTCAGAAATAAATATCAATTTAATTTCTAAGCATTGCAGTCAGTTAAATCAATTTACAGCTGATAATAGATATAAAGTTGTAAACGAAAATAAGTTATTTTTAATTCTGAAGCTCAGGGATGACCAACTATGGGCCCGCGGGCCATAAGCTTTATGCGGACCTCTGATAAGCTCTGATAAACTTAATAAGTCAATTTTGAGTAACCATCTTCGAGATTTCTTTTGAATTTTCTTCATAGATATATAAAGGAATCACATATTTATTAATAATAAGAAACAATATATTCGTATTGTGCACAATAATCACAATATAAAAATGGTTTCTTCATATTTCAGCGCTAATTATGTTATAAACTGCTGGTTTTAAACTTTAGGTGGTGAAAGTCTTCCATGCACATTATAGCTGTGCGCACGCCTGGTCACTTTCTCTTTTCTGCTAACTCGTCATAACGACCAGTTGCATCGCAGAGTGCAAGGCAGAAGGTAGTGCGGTTATCGTTGCTATGACTTCTGTTCTCTGTAATTGAAAATATGCGTACCGGTACTATGAACAAGAAACGTAAGGTTTGTGAAGCAGACAGATCGTATCAGAAGAATTGGGAAAATGAATTTCTGTTTATAAGCGATATGGACAACAAACCACAGTGCAAGTTCTCTATGTACAAAAAGAGTATAACCTCAACCGTCACTACACACAGCACCACGGCGCTAAATACAGTGAATACGCTGAAGAAGTTCGTGCAACAATAGTATGTGATTTGAAGAAAAGAAATAGGTTTAGAAATCTATATTTACTAAATTGAGTTCACGGTAAAAACGCTCACTCTTGGTTTCCTTTGATATCAGTGCAGATATTGCAAAAGCAAATGAATAATTGTCCGAATGTGAATTATAAAACGCCATTCTGTGAAAACGGGACGTGCATTTGGGGAAGAAAAATTTACTGAAGAACTTAAAAACGTCATAATATCCAAACAAACAGTTACAAGAAGTGTCCGGGAATAGGTAGTTAGCTATCATATAAATTAAAAAGAGTTATCACAGATTTTACTTACCTTTCATCGGTCCTGGATGAATCAATAGATATAACAGATACGTCCCAACTCCTTATTTTCATTATAATGAAGCTTTTGTAGTTAATAAAGGTGTACTAGCATTAGCGCCACTGCTTGATGCAATCAAGGTCCAAGACATTTATGACGAAGTTACGAAAGCTGTGAATGACATTGGTGGCACCAAGAATCCTTCAGCCACTGTCACAGATGGTGCCAGATCAATGCATGGTACTTAGACAGGTTTAGTAGGGTTACTGATAAACGTTTGATTTAACTGTCCAGCACGGCATTGCATCTTACACCAGGAGGCACTGGCTGGTAAATATCTCGATGTGGAGGGTGTTATGAAAACGGTAACGAAGCGTGTGAACCTAATTAAAGTCGGGAATTGAGCACTGACACATCGAACATTTATTTCATTTCTAACAGAACTATAGACAGAATATGGTGACTTAGTACTATATACGCAAGTACGCTGGCTGAGCTGTGGGAACTGTTTGAAGGGATTTCCTGTTTTAGGAAAGGAAATAACAGAATTTTTATTAATATCTGGAGCCAATACAGAACTGACTGCAGAATTGTCGGATCCTCACTCACCTTTCTAACGGAAACCATTCACAATTTGAATGAAATCAATTTTAGGTTACAGGGGTGAAACCAAACCATCTCGGATTAGTTGGGCACATAGATGGGTTTATAAGTTCGCTGAACATTTTTAAACTCAACCTAGCCAAAGGTAGCTTCATAAGCTTCCCTTATCGTAAAGAATTGACGAGGAAAGCAAGAACATTGACTTCAAGTTTTGTGTGCCGCTGTTAGACAATCTCTTGAAGCAATTCACAGAACCATTCAATGACTTCGGCGACTTGCGTACACAACTGACGTTCTTCAACAACCCGATGGATTGCGACATATCAGAGCAGCAGGACAGTATTCAATTGGAACTGTTGCGATCTGCAGAGTGATCCATTTTCCCAGTCAAGGACGGAGGGAGGCATCGACTTTTGGAAATTAGTATTACGGGAAAAATATCCTATTTTAAGTGATTTTAGCAACAGAGTGACATCCATGTTTGGAATCACCTATTTTTGTGAAAGCGCTTTCTCTATTCTGAAGGCACTTAAATCATCAGATGGAAACAGAATGACTGAAGATCATCTTCAACACTTGCTGCAAATAGCCACGTCGTCACTGCAGATTGCCTTTGGTGAACTAGTTACTGCATATGAACGACCAACCCAGTGCTCTCATTAACATGATCTGGATTTTGAGATCAGTAATTTTATACTATAGTTCTAGATTGTAATCTCATATCCTTTTGTTTCATAGTAAAATTATTTTCAATGAATTTGTTGAAGTAGTTGCTGCATAGCACACGTGAACAACCTCAGTGTTCTCGTTAAGTTGCTTTCCATTTAAAGAAGAGCAGAAGCTTGTACTAAACATTGTGTTTAAATACTTGTGTTTGTAATCTCATTTATTTTGTTTCACTAATAAAATAATACTTTTAAGAACAATTTCAAATACATATAACTGTTAATTGAAAAAATACAACCTTAATGTAATGTTCAATTCTGCCTAATTAGTGAGGCCCGTGACCCTAACACACATCACTGATGCAGCCCTCTAACACAAAGAAGTGACCATTACGGGTCTAGCTAATAACTTTTTCATAGAACAATGTAACACCTGGGGTTTTAAAACTTTTGAACAATATCACCACACATTGCTACATCAACCAATCAATACTGAACAAACTAGTTCTGTTATTGTACAATGAAGGGTGCAGTATTATCAAAGCTTTCATGGCTACTGCACAAATTAAAGTGAGAGATTACACAAATGTTATGCTCTTTTGGACAGTTATTCTTGATCAAACTTTATTACAACATAGTTTTGCAATCGCGTAGGGCTGAAGTAAACAAGAGCTGAAGTACGCATCAAGGGTATTAGTAATGCAGTAACCACAACTACGCACATGCAACTTTGAACTTTATTCAGATTGATTTTGTTTTGTTTAAGGGCACTCAACTTCTAGGTCATTAGCACCCTTCTAAACCAGATTATGGCAAAGGACAGAGATAAAGATGAGTAGAAAATTTCATGGCAAAGGCCAGAGATAAAGCTGAATAAAACACAAATAAATAAATAAAATCAAAGCAAAAGCCAGAGATAAATATCAATATAAAATCATAGAAAAAGCCAGAGATAAATATCAATATAGAAAAATAGCACAAGTCATATATAAATATGCAAAACTAAACCAATCAGTATAAAACACCTTCTATTAAGATGAGTGAATCCGTATTTGGAAATTTACTGACGAAACAAAATTAAAAATCCCATCCACCGCTTGCTTATCATCCGCTAAGACCTCTGCAAGTCTGTCCGGCAGTTGCAGAGAGTCCCGAATATGTGCTAGAGCAATACACTCTAGCAACACGTGACGGACCGAAAGATCTTCACCACAAAGCGGACAAATAGAAGCAGGATCACCCTTAACCCTCCGTTGGTCGCTAGGGGCCTGAGATACCCCTCGAATTATATAAATGTTATAATTTTCGAACGAACGCACTATGCAATTGCCTGACTGGGACATATAACATTACAACTTGCGCGATTATTTGATGCAGCGATAACCTTATTTGTTTATTTCTTTAGTTGGAAGAATGACTAATCAGCAGTTACGTGTCGCACAGTTCAATCACACCCCGCGCGCCTGCTCTCGTTACATAATGTTGACAGATTTGTTTCTCATTAGCTGCTGTGCAATATTGCTTTGCTATTGCAAGGAGCGGTTACTGCTTCGATATTTAAATTCAGAAACTGACCATGACGATGAAGAGGAAGACGATGAAAGAACTTGTGAGATAACACGTATTTTATAGGTAACATCATATGCTTATCACAGTTCTTCTTCTTCTTATTATTATTATTAGTGACAATACATTCTGTTGGTATTTACAAGAAGAGATGGAAGAAAATTGAAAAAAGAACACCTTGGAAAATAACACAGACAAGGGCTCACAATATATTGACGAAACTTTTTGGTGTGGCAGGAGCTGCCAGAAATGCGAAAACGGAAATTGATTGTTGGAACCTTTTTGTTACCGAAGATATAGTTGATTTTATTGTGGAAAGCTCAAATACTTACATTAGCTGTGTGCAGCACAAATTTGATCGTGAAAGAGAAAGCAGACGTACAGATGTAATAGAAATAAAGGCTTTCCTAGGCTTATTGTACTTGGCAGGAATTTTTCGTGGTGGAGAACCGATGATCTTGGAATTCCGAACGGCTATGTCCGAAAAACGATTCAGTTTTATAATACGCTGTATTCGCTTTGATGACAAAAGCACAAGACTGGAGCGACGAAGATTGAATAAATTGGCTGCTGTTAGAGAAGTGTTTACATTGTTTTTGAACAATTGTCAGAACCATTATTCTCTTGGGCAAACTGTCACTGCCAACGAACCGTTGCCGGCATTTCGTGGTTGATGTGGTTTTAGATAATATATACCATCCAAGCCAAACAAGTATGGCATAAAGATATTCTGTTTGAGTAATGCAAAACTGTTTTATACAACTAACATGGAGATTTATTGTGGACAGCACCCGGACGGACCATATTTGCAAACTAACTCGGCAGAGGCTGTAGTGCTGAGACTAACTGAACCAATCTCTGGCACGAGACGAAACGTTACTGCAGATAATTGGTTTACCAGTTTATCGCTTGTGAATGAATTGCGCAAAAGACAACTTTTTTTCGTCTGTACAGTGCGAAAGAACAAAAAAGAATTGCCCAATAATTTCACTTCTCCAATGGATCGCAGTCAGTACGGAAGCATATTTGGCTTTACAAAAAATGAAACACTTGTTTTATATGTTCCAAAAAAGGGTAAAACAGTAGTTTTGCTCTGAAGTCTACATGTTTCGTCCACACAGTTATCAGAAGGTTGTGAGAAAATGCCTGAAATAATCCTGTATTACAACGACACTAAATCTGGAGTTGATGTAGCAGATAAACTGTGTGCTATATACAATGTAGCCAGGACAACGAGAATGTGGCCTAAGATAATTTTTTACCATATCTTGATCATTGCAGGTATTAATTCTAGGATTATCTTCTTTGGAAACCAAAATAAATATTCCACAAGGCAGGAATATTTGAAAGCACTGTCTTTAGCTTTACTGTTGCAGCCGCTATAAAGGAGAGCAACAGCATAAAATCTACCCGGCGATTTGAAAGACCTTTTGACAAAATATAAACCTGAAGAATTCGGCGTAATGAATCGTCAAATATACCGCATCCCCCGGCAAGCCAACGTGACCAGATATCCAAGCACACTCCAAACGCCAGAAGAGTATAAAACACGGAGGGCATCCTGGATTCGCTGAACAATGGAGTGCTAGTTGTATAGCTCACGAAAGCTCTGAAGTGCACTTAGGGAATCACACAAAATGAGACAGTTTCCCAATTTTCGACGGCGCACATGCAAAATGGCTCGGTATATGGCATACAGCCTGCACTATACATGGTAGCGCTATCATAAAACCCAATGTATAGGGTTCGGTTCCATGAATATAAGCACATTCAACACCGTTGGTGCTCTTAAATCCATCGGTGTAAATCAAAATTCGGTGACTGTAACCGGACAGAAATTCTAAAAAACAAGTGCGGATACTAAACTTCGGCATCGTAGACTTCCGGTACACCGTCATCCCACGATCTACGTGAGATGTCGTACGTAACCAAGTGGGGAACACCCTCTCCCCCTTAGCAAACATGTTAGGCATTTCAATGTGCTTTCTTAGAATCTCCCGGAAACGAACACCTGCAGGCATTGGAATAATGGAGCTATTCCTATAACGTTCGTCCAGCGCATTGTTAGAAAAGGAAGCGAACGTTGGATGTTGAGGCATACATTTAAGCGCACAGCCACAATTTCCTATGAGAATTTCACGCCGATAACGCAGAAGAGGTTCTGCAGATATTGCGTAAAGACTTATAACTGGGCTAGTGGGAAAAGCACCAATAACTACTCGAATGCACTGGTACGGACTGCGTCTAATCTCCTTAGCACAGATGGTCGTGCTGAGGAATAAACGGTACACCCATAGTCTATTTTCGATCGGACCAATGCGCGATACGGTTGCAGCAAGATAGTCCGATCCGCTCCCCAAGATTTGCCATTTAATATCCGCAAGGTATTCAGAGAACGGTCACATCGCGCTTTCAACTGTGCTATATGCGATGACCAACTAAGTTTCCGATCAAACGTCAACCCCAGGAATCTCGTCGGATCTGCGAGTGGTAGTAAATCTAGACGGAATCGGAGCGAAGGTGGTAATCGTCTCCTACGGCGCCAGAAGTTCACGAAGATTGACTTCTCAGTTGAGAAACGAAAGTCGTTTTTAGAACTCCAATCTTGGAGATTATCTAAGCATTGCTGCATACGGCGTCCCAAAAACGGTTTAGGCAGAGAAGTACAATATACGGCAAAGTCGTCTACGAATAAACATGATAATATCCCTGGAGGAGCACACTTACAGATAGAATTAATTGCTATAGCAAACAGTGTAGCGCTTAGTACCGATCCCTGAGGTACTCCGTTCATCTGAAGAAAATGGTTCGAAAAAACCGAACCGGCCCATACTCTGAAAACGTGGTCCTTCATAAACTCCTGAATGAACTGTGGTAAGCATCACGTATATTTCAGGCGTGTAGAGGACGTAGTACCCCTGTACGCCAAAACGTATCATAAGCTTTCTCGAGGTATAAAAATATCGCAAGGGTTTGACAATTTTTCATGAATCCGTTCATGATCTGCGTCGACAATGGCACAAGGTGGTCTATTGTTGAACGGCGCCTCCGAAAACCGCACTGGGTGTTGGTCAGCAGGTGTGAGTTTCCAACCACCATACCAACCGTCCATTGATGATGCATTCCATCACCTTGCAAACGCAGTTGGTGAGGGAAATAGGATGGTAGCTGTACGGGAGATGACGGTCCTTTCCAGCTTTCAAAATGGGTATGCCAGTGGCCTCCCGCCACTTTTATGGAAAAGTGACATCAACCCAAACACTTTTTTCAGACCTCAAGTAGGAAAGCAATACCCTCAGGGGAGAGCTGTTGGAGCATTTGTTCGTGATAACAACCAGGTTATGGTTCTGATAGTCGCGAAGATGAAGGAGCGTGTTCTAACTCCGCCTTGGTGAAGAGGCGATTGTAATCTTCAAGATTTCCTGAACGAAAAAGGAAACCTTGATATTCAACCTGAGTCTTAACAGGAAAGAACTCGGGCGAATAGTTATCTGAGCTAGACACTTGAGCAAAAGCACGACCAAAAATGTTAGCCATATAAAATGCATTAACAACAGCTCCTGCAGCTTTTTTAAGACCGGCAATTGGCATGTGGGTCGATTTTCCGGGCACACGCATTAACTTATCCCAAACGACAGAGAAAGGTGGATGTGATTAAATGAAGCTACAAACTTGCTCCATAATGTCTTTTTGCTATCCTTTATAATATATCTAGACTTGGCACGCATTTTCTTGTATTCAATTAGGTTATCAAGTGTGGGGCGACGCTGGAAAACCCTAAGAGCACGCCTGCGAGCAGGAATGTCATTCCGGCACTCTTCCGTCCACCAAGGGACTGAAAATCGACGAGGATTGGCAGTCGACCGTGGAATAGCTTGCTCAGCAGCCGAAAGAATCTTCTCTGTGAGATGTTGGACCAAGCCATTCACACAGTCGTGCTCATTGTAATTAAACACAGCCAACTGGGAGTAAGAATTCCAGTTGGCTTGGTTTAAGCGACATCTATGTAGGCGTGCGGAATATATATCTTGTGTTAAGAGACTAATAAGACATGGAGAGTGGTCACTAGAGTGTAAATCAGAGATAACATTCCATTGCAAAGAAACTGCTAACTGTGGTGAACAAACTGCAATATCGAGGTGTGAAAAAGTGTTGTAGGAGTCTGAGAGAAATGTAGGCTCTCCGGTTTCAGAAGAGCTAGGTTATTATTGCCCAAAAATCAGCAATTAATTTACCTCTCGCACAGACCCGAGGTGAGCCTCAAAGAGGGCGATGGGCATTAACGTCTCCCACCAACAGAATAGGCTTTGGTAACTGAGAGACTAGATCTTCTAAATCCATGAGATAGAGGTCATCGAATGGAGGCAGGTAAATGTTACACATGGTAAATCGGATGGATGGCAGTTTAATTCTTACAGCCACTGACTGGATGTCAGACTATATGTATAAAGATCCGTAAATATATCATCTCTGATGAGTATCATAGTGCCCCCGTGCGCAGGAGTACCCTCTGGGGTATTGTGCTAGGGTATATCCTCTAAGTTGGAAGCGGCCTTGCGGGCGGAGTTTAGTCTCTTATAAACACACGACCAAAGGCTCATAGTTGTTGAGCAAAAGTTCAAGTTCTGGTCGATGTGTTCAAATTCCACTGATGTTCCATTGTAGGATAGCCATAGTATTCATAATGGGATAAGTTCTTAATACTAAGAGTCCACTACTTTGAAAACAGCGGTGGTCGAATCAATTAACCCTTTTCCGGTGACGGGTAGCACTTTTAACGAAAGAAGGATCCTGCTCTTTTTAACTGTCGTTCTGGCAGTGCGGGCAGACACCTCCTGCTTAATCTTTTCCACAGGGGAGGACCCCTTTCCAATTGAAAACTTCGGTACGAGAACCTCGAACCGATTGGAAGTGGAGATCGGCGAAAATGTGGATCGCCGATCCGAGCTCTTCCCGGAAGATTCCTCAGATGAGGATCTCCGAGGAAATGCTCGTTGGCTTTTCTTGCCTTTAGATGTTCTGGATAAAGGCTTGTTATTTTCTTTTAGGAAGTATGTTCTTACATAGCTAGTTCAGAACTTCTTTGGCGATGCATCATGCATTATGGTATTGCTAGTCTTGTTGTTTGAGATCGAGAGTTTTGGTGGTAATTTTATCGATGTGGTCTTTTGAGTAGTGGATTTGGAAGATACCGGTGTGGTTGGTGTAGATTTGAAAGTCTTTGGTTGAGTTCTGGCAACAATAGTCTTTTCTGAGATATGGCCCCGTTTATATCGTAATCTGGACTGCGATTTCCCGACTCGGCTGGTTTAGCTTCAACTGTGCTGTAGGTACCGGACCTCGGGACAGAAGGCTGGCGGATGCGCAAAGTTTCCGGGCTTCCGAGAAGGATACCTTCTCCCTAACCCGGATCTCTTGAATCATCCTTCCTCTGTAAAACGGAGCATTTTCCGTAACTTGATGGATGTTCTCCGCTGCAGTTAACGCACGTTGGAGCTGATGTGTATGCTCCATGTGAGAGACGTCTCCACAGTTAACGCAGGTAGATTCATTGCTACAAAAATTATTGGTGTGCCCAAAGCGCTGATGCCTATAGCATAACAGCGGATTTGGGATGTATGGCGTTACTTCGGTGACTTCATAACCTGACTTAATCATTTGCGGGAGATCTACCCGATCAAATGTAAGGAACAGGGTACGAGTAGGCAATAATTCACCTCCTTTCCACTGGACACGATATACCGATGTTACGCCTTGCTCTTCAAAATTTTCTTGAATTTTCTCATTGGTCAAACGATCTAATGCACATGTGTTTACCACATCGCATGAGGAGTTCAATGTCCTGTGCATCTCAACCTTAACGGATAGCTGCCTAACATGTTGGCTTTAAGTATTTTCGCTGCCTAGTTTTCTGAATTCGCTTCAACCATGAGCGTGCCATTACGGGATCTAATGCAAGATTTAACCTGACCAGAAATCTTATCGAGACCCTTTTGAACTATAAAATAGTTCACCGATGTAAACTTCCTTTATTCTTCTGTCCTATTAATAACCAAGTAGCGAGAACCACAAGACTCGACTACTTCCTTCCCACTAAGCTTGTTGCTTGTTTTGGATTTTTTAGGATCCATAGGGGTTACATCCTCCACCATTACAAATGTCTTCGATGGCATGCTCACATCCTGGGCGCCACCCCAACTTAGGTGAGAGTCCTGGTCTGAACCTTGCTCACCTTAGGGTCTCGCCTCCCAATATATAAATAGAGGGACCCATTCGCCTTCAGGAGTGTAACTGCTCATATAATGGCCCCTCCCTGGGACTGACCATTATAAGCGGATACGAACACAATTCTACATGATACTCAGGGGCTGGCAGTTACGCATTACCGAGTTACACCTTGCGAATTCCCGCCTCCGTTCCGCGCAGCGGTACGTCAGACTGTGTTCAGGGAGGTAACCAGACGTTGGTTGAACACGGTTGTGGACCACAGTTGATTGGGCGTTTGGCATAAGCCCTTTCACCTCTTAGAGGGAACCCAATCGAGAGTGTGGCTCGGGACCCCGGAAGCAATTCTGTACCTACCGTATTAGGCCCCTGGGGGACTTTATTCAGATTGACTGATTACAAAACTATAGTGAAATATGTTGTATTGCCTCATATCACAGGGAGAATGCCATCCATGTATATTGATACGTCCTCAATGGAAAATTCCAACACATTAGCAGAGAACTTCAGTATGCTTCATGAAAGCGGTCGAGCTCTGTTAGGAGCTGAAACATGTTTTGATGTACTGCAAGATGGAAGGTATCAGTGCAAGTGTTTACCAGTGTTGAGAGCACACGTTTAGGATTGATAGTTTCAAGAACAATCCCTGCTGGTGATGTCAACAATTAAAGGCATGCACAACACACACATTTTTCACCCACACTGACCAATTGCATATTCAACTGGAGAAATTTTGGTGGTTAGAAAATGTTAATCATAAAGTACTCACTTTAGAAGAAAGAGGGTGTGAAAGGCAGTTTCAAGAAGTCACTCTAAGGCAAGGTGATGGGAGATACAAAGTTAGATTACCTATTCGGATGGATAATCTGAAATTAGGAGAGCTATATGATGGCAGACACACAATTACGTCCGTTGGAAGGATGATTGAATTTTCAACAAAGATAAGAGAGAATTACAACCATTTCATGTCGCACATAGAACATACAAGAGCTAGAAGGAAACACAACATTCCATCTTATTATGTCACATTCTGCAGTTTTAAAAGAAGAGACTTCAACAACCAAACTACGAGTGGTATTTAAGGTTCAGAAAAGACAAGTTCTGGTACTGCATCGAATGATGTACTGATGGTAGGAGCTACCCATCAAGAAGATATTTGTTCGATTATGCAGAGTTTGAGAATACACAAAATAACTTTTTGTACAGATATTGCAAAAATGCACATGCAGATATTAGGAGATACCAAGGATACAAATTTTCACACGATTTTATGGAGAAAACATAAAGATAGATCGGTGAAGATTTACGAATGAAAGACATTGACATATGACACTGTATGTGCACCATTTCTAGCTTAGCTGTTTGAAATGGCTGACAGAGGATGAAGTCCATGGCTTTTCAAGAGCTGCAGAAGTACTGGTGAGAGATTTCTATGTGAATGACTTGGTTAGTGGAGAAGAAAATGAAAGTGATGCACTCCAGTTCCAAGAAGAATTAATAGAGCTGTTAAAATTAAGCGCGTTTTGGTTGCAAAATGTGTGATCAAATCTCTCAGCACTTCTAGAAATAAAACCATTAGATGAGAGCGAAATGAAAGTTCCTTTAGAATATGTCACTGATAATAGGGTGAAAACGTTAAGTCTGTTGTGGAACCCCAAAGCTTCTAAGTTTTGGTTTTCTAATAATTTAAACCAACGCAAGGATGTTAGTAAGCGGACTGTGTTAATATATATTGCTTCATTATGTTTACTAGATCCAGTAATCGTAAAATGAAAGGCCTTTATGCAATAATTATGGCAAGAAAGCTTAGATTGAGATGACGCTCTTCCAAAAAAAATTAGGAACAATGGTATCACATAAAAAGTAAGCTTCGTATCCTAAACACAGTTAAAGCAGGCAGATTAGCAACATGCAGTCAAACTACGGGAATTTGAATTATATGACTTTAAGACACTAGTGAGGTAGCTCATGGTTTCCGTAATTACCTTAGAACTTTGGATAATCAAGGACATACGAAAGTACAATCGCTTTGTTCAAAATCTAGATTTGTACCACTAAACCGATTTACAATTCCAAGGTTGGAACTATGTGGAGCACTTCTTTTAGCCCAATTAATACAAATGACTGAAGCCTTTGAAGATAAACAAATTGAAAATAGTTTTATGGATTAATTCTACAGTAGTCTTAGCATAGTTGCACTCAAAACTTCCTCGTTGGAAGCCATGTGTTGGAAACAGAGTTACCGAGATTCAACAATTAACTAACATTACAGATTGGAATCGGTGGTATTATCGTTTACTCGGACCGCTCGGAGCCGACCTCCCCATAACTTGTGGCATAGCTGCAGCTTCCTCCTCAGTGCTGTTCGTCCCAAACAGAACCATGGTCTACAGCAGTACGATCACAATGAACGTCCACCAGTCCCCCTCCCCTCGTTGGAGCCAACACCGAATGCTGGCGGAGGCCTAGGACCTGTAGCGCGGATGTCGCATAGTGGGCACCGCCTTTCTACGTCCCTTCGAAGTTGCAACCAATAGTTTCGGTGACGTAGCTTCTTCGGGTCTCGCTGACATCCGTTAATGATGGCATGGCTTTTTTGAGGACTTCCTTAAACGTTTTCTTTAGGAGTATCAGCTGTTCCACCCTAGTCTTTCTGGCTACGAACTCTCACACTCTATTCGGTACACCGTTCCTGACAACTAGGGAGTCACACAGCGTCCAACAGCTCTCATAGTTTGGGCCTCTGGGAAAAGCATCCTCCCACGCGGGTCGTACGCCAGATTCTTTATCCTTCAGGATTGGCATTATGTCCCGATTCTCTGGTTGCTCGTTCTTCAAGGTCTCCTCGTCCCGACCAACTGCAGGTTGCACTGTGACTGGGCGTGGGGCTGCAGCACTCTCCGACATCTGTTGGTCCAGACGCTCGTCCATTGCAGCCTCTATCGTCCTCTTGCTTTCTTTCTAGCCATTTTCCTTGCTGATCTAGAAGTTCCTCTACCGCACCAATATCATCCTCCATGTCACATTCAGCGTCTTTAACACCTTTGCAAAGTAGTCTTTTAGGGCTTTCACAGTAGAATTTATCTCATATCTTGCAAAAATGTCACCAAGGATATCGGATTTCAATTTCTTCATTTCAATCTTCATTCAATTTCAGATTTCAATTCCTTCTTTACACTCCTCAATTCATCTAATTATTAAGTATGTCCTCCGTTGTGACTTTTATATTCGAATCCTAAAACCAGTGGTGTTATCATTGCTTACTCGGACCGCTCGGCGCCGATCTCCCGATAACCTTGTACCATAACTACTGCGTCACAAAGTAAATAGAAAGAATAAGCCTGCTGTTTTAGTTTCACGAGGAACAGAACCTGAGGCTTTGAAAGAATATAAGTTATGGTGGCAAGGGTCTGATAGCTTAACGAAGCAAATTATGAACCTGCTAAATGGTTAAAAAAAGGAATCGGAGGAAGTCAAGAATTCAGAAAGAAAACATCCTGAAGAATCTATTACTCCAGTCACATTAATGTTAACGACCAGTTACACTTATGACGTTGCTACAGTACTTCAGGCAGAAGTTCAGACAAATGAATACAAGAAACAGTGGAAAGCTTAATGAAGAATGGTAGTGTTTCAACAGAGCGTTCATTGACATTAAACCCGTTCATTGATGACAAACAATTGCTAAAGGTGGATGGTAGTTTGCAGAATACACTATTGGAGCTTGAATAGAAAATCCTATAATTCTACCCTCAAAATACAATGTGACAACGCTCATAGTAGAAGAGATACATCCAAGAAGTTTGTACATTAGTGGTCAATTACTACTGTCGTTATTTAGACAAGGATATTGAGTATCCAATGCAAGAGATCTGTTAAGGAATTATTGTCAACAGAAGTATGGTATGTTTTAAACTAAAGGCAACGTAAGTAATGGGTGAATTACCAAAACTGGAGTTACAATATCACGTCCATTTGCTAACACAGGAGTTGACTATGGTGGACTAATTGTGATAAAGCAAGGTTCTGTTAGAAGCTAAACTAAGATTAAACGTAACATTTCACTATTTGTCTGCTACTAAGGCTGTACAAATTCAGTTGGTGACGGATTTGACATCTCAAGCATTTATCACCTGCTCTGAGGAGATTCACTACAAAAAGGGGACTATGCACACACACACACACACACACACACACACACACACACACAAATATATGTAGTGATATTGGAACAAACTCTGTTGGGACGAGTCGAAAGTTGAAGGATCTTCTGAGTGGTGTCAAATTCAAGGGAAACGTTCAAGATTACAGATAACAGAAGGCATAGATTTTTATTTTATACCACCAAGCTCACCGCATGTGCGAGGATTATGGGATGGAGGTATAAAGTCAGTAAAGTATCATTTAAGGAGAACAAGATTTAATTAAACTGAGTTTTATTTATAGACGCTCTTTAACTACTGTGGTCCTTAGAGTCCCATTCTATATTGGACGTGAAAGACCAGAAATTTTGCCCAGAGGCCTCTTTATCAGGCTCGAGGTTCTATTACCTGCCATAAATATACGACACGGGACCACGGCTTTACTCCCCTTCTCAAGAAAGCTATGCTAAGGATTTTTACGCCCGAAAAAATCCATGGCCCTCCGCTGGGTTTGAGCCCGCGACCTCGGGATCTAGAGGCGAGCATGGTAACCACTACACCACGGAGGACGATATTTATGGAGAACGGTAGTACAAGTATATTTGTCGTATTATGAATTATATACTGCACTATGCCAAGTTGAAGCTTGTTTGAACTCCCGTCCATTAATTCCCCTTACCAGTGATCCAGAAAACCCTGAAAGGCTAACTCCTGGACACTTCTTAATTGGCACATTCTTACTTGCAGTCAATAACTCTAAGTTCTTAGACATAAATCCTAGGTATTACTCTAGATGGAAATTGGTTCAGCAGATGACTAACTATTATGGAGAAAATAATCAATAGAATACCTGAATCAACTATAATAGCGTTATAAATAGAGAGATGTACAACCCAACATAATGGTCGGAACAATGCTGTTCATCAAAGACGATAATCTTCCCCCCATTGCTGTGAAAGAAGGGATAGTGACGGAGATACATCCTGGTAGTGGCAATTTTGTTTGAGTGGTTACATGTAAGACTAAGAATGGACCATTGAAGAGACCAATCATTAAATACGATTGATTATTTGTGAAATTGTAATTGTGAATGTTAGTAGTAAAACTATGAGAGAACGGGAACACTGGGGCAGTGTTCAATAGGAATAATGACCCTTTGTTCTGTGCCGCCGGCTCCCGCCCCTGTTCTTTGTGGGCTAACCCCGAAAGCCCCCGACCACGACCCCCCACTTTGTGGCCTGACCTGAATGCTGCGCAGTAGAGGCTTAGAACAATGGGCTATTGTCCTTTGTATACTGGTCTGAATGCCGCCCGGGAGAGTAGAACAATGGGCTATTATCCTTTGTGTGCTGGTCTGAATACCGCCCGGTGGAGGATTAGAACAATGGAGGTGGCTCTTTGTGCGCTACTTATACCGGCAGCCGGAGATAGTCGAACAATGGACCATTGTTTTCGTCGCGTGCCGCAACCTTCGCTCCCGCAAATCCACGGAGGAGATAAGTTCTTAAATATCTGTGTCAATCAATCAGCTAATGTTCGTCCATGCATAACATCATCGAACATTATTGAAAAAATCAAGGATTTATACTCCTAACGTCCCAGCATCGGACCTCTAAAGGGTTGCACGCAGACCCTCGATCGAAGTACTCCACCGCGTGTATTTTGATTGATTAATGCAAATAAGTGTATATGAATTGACTCGCGCACCTGTTGCCATTGTATATATGTGTGTGTGTTAAGGTGATTATTACGGGTATGTGAATATTACGACTAATAACACTTTTAAATTCTGCTTTGAGGGAAATTGTTTGGGAGTGTATAAGAATATTACATTACTTAGGTGAATTCAAAAATCCATGACTGAAAGGGCGTAGTTAGCGTGAATAGCTAACACGAGACGCTATCGAGTGAAATCCTTCACGGAAAACCCGAAAGCCCGGTCCATCTCCTACAGGCGCTGTCGCGCTTACGACGTACTTCCGGGTCTGCAGCCGATTGTAAACCAGCTCACCTCTACCACAACCCTCCTTCCCTTTCCCTGTCTGTCACTGCCTTCCGTGCCCTCTAGCGTTAGCGGCGGAGGTGCACTCTTCCGGCCAGCGAGGAAGAAGGTGTGAAATCGGCCATCTTGGGTTTTTAACACACAAAGGGCGTCCATGTTGGCTCCCGGGAAATAACTAGCATAAATCATTCGGAAAAGTGATAAGGAACTTCGCGCTTCAAAATATTTTTTCTAAGGTTTGTATACACATAGGGTTGGCTCTGAAAAATAAATAAATATGGATTATCATTATATTGGAATAAAACATACGTTATTTATAAATAATGAACTAAATAAATAATGAAATATAGAGAGTACCCTAAACAAAACATTCCCTTTTGTTGCTCTTTTAAATTACACCAGTTAAAGAGCGATCATAAACAACAACTATTTTCTTATTCCCGTAACAAAATTGAAGATGACGACGGTAACAGACTCGTGATTGTTTGAACATTTAATGTCTAAAGCGGTATTGAATACCAGCGGAAAATCAAACTCTGAACTCAAGCTAAAAATACATTGCCTTTCAAAACATGTATTCCTTTCTTAGTAAATATGTAAGTATCGCGAAACGGTGTAAATAACATAGGAAGAGATTTCTAAACATCATTCCCTTCGAAAGATATGCTGACTACTGCAGCAGAGAGATCGAAACATTACGATGGCTTCAAATATGAATTTGATACTCGTTTAAAATATTTTGTGTAAACACGCACACCAGTGGTCTTCGAGAAATTCGACAATGAGTTATTCAGTTGTACACCCCTTACAAAAATATGTTGTACACCCTTTGTAGAGGGTAAGCATGGTATTGGGAAATTCCTGCTTGTAGACCATCTCAACTTATTGTCCAGACTTATACACGCAAGTGGATTTCCTCTATAGACATCGCGGAATTCCTAAGTAAAAAAATTACACGATCTCTACATTGCTCCAGGAAAATTATATCAAGACAAACGACACTTTCCTTTGATAATTGCCACTAAAATTATTGTTAAATAACACATGCAATATGTTATAAATAAGAAACATGGAGAGTATCCTAAACAAAACATCCCCATTGTTACTCTTTTTATTAATGCTAGTTAAAGAACGCTCATAAATAAAACTCAATAGAAATATATAAAGACACTCGAGGTAAAATACAGAAGGCCTTCATTCTTGACGGTCTTCTATAAGTAAAATAACTTGGACACAGGCACTGTCGATAAAGCACCCCACCCAGCACGCAAGCACGCGCATAGGCAGAGAACTTAAAGCAGTCATTGTCGATAAAGCACCCCACCCACGCGCGCAAGCAAGCACATAGGTAGGGACTTTAAAACACGCATTGTCGATAAAGTTCCACCACTCACTAGCCCAAACACGCTCATAGGTAGGGACTTTAAAACAGTCATTGTCGGTAAAGTACCACACACACCACGCAAGCACGCTCTCTTTCTCCTTTGCGCTAGCACAATGCTGCAGTAATATAATTACCAATTCGCTGATACGTTATGTTCGAGACGCCAACGATTTATATAGCGGTTAACACACCCCTTACAAAATATGTTGCATATCCCTGAAGAGGTGTAAACACTGGTACGCTACGCTTTTCCCAGTGTTGGGGCCATCTGCGCTTTACAGCTTAATGGACGGGTTCCTAACGGCATTCTTGAACATCTACAACTGATTGCTTCAAATTTAACACTTGAGTGTGTTTTAGAAATGAATTTCAAAGGAATAGCCTAGTCTTATTCACGCGAGTGGACTTCCCCTCCACACACTGGGAATTACATCAACAAAAACAATAATTTCTTTTCATTACTGCCACTAAAATTATTGCTAAACAATAAGTTATTTATAATTAAATAAATAAATAAATAATTAAATATGGAGCATCCTAAACGGACTGGTGTTTCAACCTCTTCTTCTCTGATAGGTACTTCACATTCGAGAGGTTCCGAGTTCGAATCTCGGTTAGGTGAGTTACCGGACAAGGGCAAACCCTCCATTAAGCGTCTTTATAAGCGCAGGTGTATATTGCGTGTTTTTTAAAATGATTTCTCATTCGCCGGAAAACACCGTTCTTATCGGAAAAGACCTCCCCATATAGATGATGTTGTAAATCTTCTAACTTGTTTAGTCGCATTTTATTTATATACCTGTCAAATACAAGAATTGTTTTCATAATACCGATAATAAACTGTTTTTTATGGAATGTTAAACAAAGAAATGTGATTTGGAGAGGGTGATAAGAGTATGGTATTTAGAATTAAAATGGGAGAAAGAATTCCACTTAAGCATCCCTTCATTTCTAGGACATTTTCTTAAATATATATTCAATAAGGTGATCCAGAGCCTGATGTGGAGTTGTCGTTTGTGTCGGAACAGACTTCATAGTTTGATCTTGAAGAGAGAAGATCCGTAACTAGCGCCATCTGTAATCACGATAGTCCTCTAAGACGACTATGCAACTAAGGTCGTTTGCGTGTAACACATTAACTAATCAACCGGAATGATTCAGACGGTCTATGGACCACATTTGGAGGTTGTGAGTCTAATTCCCAGCACCTGGCACTCCGGATCCCGGGTTCTTTTGGGGTTTTCCCTGGACGCTAGGCGAATGCTACGAAGGTTGATTACAACTGCGAATTCCCCTCCCCATTCGGTTTCACCTACATTCTCATTTTACACCACGCTTCACCTCCTCGGTTCTGACCGGTAATATTTAATACTGAACACCGGAACTCAAGCAATACAATTGCTTTATGAATAAAAACGTAGAGGTATATTGCATGTGGCTAAAATAGTGGGAATGACTGGTGTTTAAGGCATGTATTTTCACACACCTAAGGTAAAATGAAGGCAATACCCTTTAAAACATGCATTTTCATAAAGATAAGATGTATATGTCTTGTATATAGAGCTCTATACTTAGACACTCGTAGAAGAAAGGGAAAGCCATTCAAGTGTATCACATCAGGCATTTTTCTTTGTGTGTCTTTGAGACAACCCTGTTTTACGGTCTGGTTTATAGATATATGAAATATTTGATGAATGACAGTCTTATTTAACTTGTGAAAAGGGTGTTTTACCCTGTTTTGATAAAAACTACTTCGCGATAACGTGTGAGTCTTCATTAGAAAGGCCGCCGGTTCAATTTTCCGGTGACCACCCTGTCTGACTTTAGGACTTTCACGAAGGTCTACGAATACATGGATAGAAGCGCTCACTCCCACCAATCACCCGAACATGTCCGAGGACGTACGGACATCACCGAACAATAACAGGTTCTGTGCGTGGTAACGTGTCTACTTTACATTCGAAAGGTCCTGAGTTCCAATCTTCGTTCGGAGAGTTACCGGAGAAGAGCAAACCCTCTCATTAACGGTCTTTATATGCGCAGGTGTAATATATTTCCAGCGGTTATGGTATATAGATCCTGTGTAATACTGTACTGAAGCATTCGTAACTATCACAATTAGTTCCATGAATTATTTCGTTCTCCAGTGCTACATTCAAGCTTATTATTATTGTCGTCAAGAAAGATTATTTGTTTACTTCATTTAAACAGACTGATGTTTCAATCTCCATACCTAAAAATTATACGATCCCTACATCGCACCAGGAAAATTATATCAAGAGAAACAATAATTTCTTTTTTCGTTGCTTTCACTGTAAAACTATTGTTAAATAATACGTCATTTATGCAATCCTTTGCCTGAGGTTGGAGTTCCAGGTGATGGCAACAGCGTCACCACTCACATTCATATCATGATTGAATAATACTTTGTTTGCAGACGGGTACTTTAAATATAATGATGGAGGGAATATTTTGGTAATGTAATAATAAACAATGACTTTTGGCGGTACATACGGAAGGATTTCCCTACAGACATGATATCGTATAACGCAGGAATTCCCCACAACTGGTTTAGACGTGTTTTATGAAATACCCCCTGCGTGAGGCTAGTATCTCACCATGACTCCTTCTACTCGAGAGGGGGTACAGTAGCCAATCAAACTCGATGTATTATATAACGTCACCCTCTCGCCTCCAGTTTTATATGGATTAAATAATATAAAAGAGATAGCTTCTCCGGTAATTTTCACTCTGTCTTGTGAGAACACATCGATCTAAGTACTCTTCAGAGTTTACTTCGCTCTGTAAAATTTCATCAAACATCATGTCTGGTTAGTTGCAAAAGCATCTTATATACTTTAAAACTTAACTTATTACTCTATGCATTGAACTTATAAATGTGTTCTTGTTTTTTTTGAACGTCGATGTTTATATACAAATAGTTGAACATTCTACATTTCCGGTGACCACCCTGTCTGACTTTAGGACTTGCACGAAGGTCTACGAATACATAGATAGAAGCGCTCTCTCCCACCAATCCCCCGAATATGCCCGAGGACGTAGGACATCGCCGAACAATAGCCAGCTGTGTGAATTTCATTTTTCTCGAATGCAAGCAGTTTTGATAATTATTCATTTTAGGCAAACTTATTATTCTATATATGTAAATAAAGATATTTGGCGTTTGAATTATATTCTTTTCTAGAAAAAATACGATTATTTGAATACCTTCTTAACGTTTTTGCTTTTAGAATATTACAAAAAAGTCTGTTGTGCAAATTATTTGCTCTAACAAAGTAAATGTTTACATTATATTAAACCATTTACATCGAAACATACAGTACTTAATTAACTTTATTAGTGATTCAGAACGTTCTTTATATTTACACATATTATCATGCTTATTATTATATTATACATAAAATATTATAATTTTGTGACATTCAAATAAATGATTTTTTATGAAATACATTCTCTAATAAAGAATATGCTTTTTCTGTTACTAATGCAGAGAGTTTGGCAACTCAACTTAAGACATTGGCTGCGAAGAGCATTTTCCCGACTGTTCAAAGACTACAATATCTTCAACCAGAGGAGCCTTATAATATAAAAGCCATAAGAAAAATTGATACGAGGCACATGCTAGAGTGGTGCAGTGTTAGCGGAAAGCAGGTTTTTCTTCCGGCAAGATATTCAACCCTAACAAGTCAACAGATGGAGGACATGCCAGGGAAGTTTCAAATGATATATTAGTGATTAGTACCAGCTGGCAGGTTTAAGACATGTAAATTGTCTTTTCTTCCTGTTAAGGTTTCTTTGTGGAAATAATTCAGCTAAACTTTCAATGTTTCATTTATAGTTACAACCTTTGAGTTTATAAATTCACGCTTCACTAGGATAACATGTGCCTAAAGTATGCATCCCTGCATCAATACAAATATGTGTAAATGACGTCTAGGTTGTAGTCCGGATGAGGTCACGAAGAAATAAGTTTAATAGTCCTTTCAATGATTCTTTACCTCAAATCATATACTTACAAGAAGCTGCAAATAATTTGAATATGTGTTACAGGACTGTAAGGGTGAAGGTAAATGAAGAGGAGGAACGAGACAGCGTAAAACAATATAAACAGAAATTAATAGGAAATTCTCAACAACTCCCAGTGATCTTATTCAATTAAGAAATGCAGCCGGGGTAGCGTGGAATCTGCAAGCAATAAAAACATTTGCATGTGTAGAATATAACAATAATATAAATTATTTGCTCATTATTGTTTTACTTAACAATACCATTCATTTCATAAATAATTTCATAATTGTTAAAGGACTATGAAATATTTTAAAACATTGATGCTGCATGAAATCTAAAAATATTATTGAACTATTTCTGAAAGACACTTAAATAAATGGGAATCTAGAAGCCAGAACCATCTAATATTTGATGGTGTGATATGAGGTGTATAATAAGATTATTAAAAAGGAAACTGTGGAATATAAGCAACATTTAATTTATACAGATTATCCTATTAAATTCCTTCACAAAAACCATACATATTTCCTAAAGACAATGATGATGGTCTAGACCTTCTGAACACTCAATTATATAATCATCACCGAGAAAGAGACTTGCATGTAAGCACTTTATCCGTAAAGAAATTAAACATGTCAGCAATGTCTGGATAATGTATTTATAAGTACAGGTTCTTGATATTTCAAAGTTCCTGGTAACTATCGTTGAAATTGATTAACATAATTTCTTGATCCTGTCATGCTATAACTTTAGATCCTTTCAGCTTACTTATAATTTCTTCAATCTCCACCGTATGATCGCTAACACCAGCCTCTTTCGTTGCAGTTAGTAACCTCAATATATTTACCAGTCTATTCGGATTTTTAAGCGTAGATATCACTGAATTATCATCATTTGGAGACCTCAAATTAGAAAACATATAACTTCCGCTGTATACAAATTCCTCACCCGCAGTAGACTCAGGTGAAGGACGGACACCCGATCCGGTATAACATTCCACTCTATACATCTTCGGATCTTCAAGCGTATATATTACTGAATTCTCACAACATGGAAGCGTCAAATTAGTAAACACACGATTTCCGTTGTATTCTGATTCCTCGTCTACAGGAGACTCAAGTGTAAGAGAGAGAGAGTCGATTCAGTATAACATCTTGTTCTATGAAGCTTAAGTCTTGACAAAGAACGATTCTTAAAAATCCGACCACATATACAGCATTTAATGTGTCGTTTTCCTCTATGTGTAATGTATGAAAAATTGAGTTTCTCGAGTTGTTTCCACCGATTTTCTATGGAAATAGCTCATGCTAAAACTGTAAAAGGAATTAAATGAATACGTGAATGCTACGCTCGAAGGAATTAAAAGCAAATGAATGAATTCATAACACGCAACTATGTATATATCTCGGATGAGAACAGCGGAGGGAACCTCGACCTATGCATAGCAGCGCGAAAGGATGCTCTATGGAAACATTAGTCATCTAGATAGCAATTGGTCTCAGGATCCGTAGACGCGAGGTTGGTTCGAACAGACCCCAGGTTCAAATCTTTAAGAGGTATGAACCCAGCCCTTTGCCTGTTATGCTTCCTGGACCGTCCTAACAGCGTAACATCAAGTTACAACACCACGTAACCAGAAGATGGAGGCTGCGAGCAGAGGAAATGGATACCCTCTGGAAAAATTCATCATCCAGAGAATGATTTTCACAGAGTCAGTAGACGGCAGGTTGCATGGAACTGGCTCCAAATACAAATCTCTAAAGGGTAGGGACCCAGCCTTTGACTGTCATGTCTCCAGGACCGTCTAAACACGTAACATCACGCAACTAAACCACCTAACACCGCGCAACCGGTAAATGTAACAAACGTAACCAGTAAATGCAACCAACGTAATCCAGGCCGTAAAAACAGGTTTACCTCCAAGACACATAAAGGAAAAATGCCTGATGTGATACACTCGAATGGCTTTCCCTTCCCTCTATGTATTCGTAGACCTTCCTGCAGGTTATAAAGTCATTCAGGGTGGTCACTGGGAATCGAACCGGCGGCCTTTCGAATGTAGCCTCACACGTTATCGCGAAGTAGTTTTTATCAAAACAGGGTTAAAACACCCTTTTCCCAAGTTAAATAAGATTGTCATTCATCAAGTATTGCATACATCTATAAACCAGACCGTAAAAACAGGGTTGGCTCAAAGACACACAAAGAAAAATGCCTGAGGTGATACAGTTGAATGGCTTTCCCTTCCGTCTACGAGTGTTTAAGTATAGAGCTCTATATACAGGACATATACATCTTATCTTTATGAAAATGCATGTTTTAAAGGGTATTGCCTTCATTTTACCTTAGGTGTGTGAAAATACATGTTTTAAACACGAGCCATTCCCACTCTTTTAGCCGCATGCAATATACATCTACGTTTTTATTCATAAAGCAATTGTATCGCTTGAGTTCCGGTGTTCAGTATTAAATATTACCGGTCAGAACCGAGGAGGTGAAGCGTGGTGTAAAATGAGAATGTAGGTGAAGTCGAATGGGGGGGAATTCGCAGTTGTAATCAACCTTCGTAGCATTCGCCTAGCGTCCAGGGAAAACCCCAAAAGAACCCGGGATCCGGAGTGCCAGCTGCAGGGAATTAGACTCACAACCTCCAAATGTGGTCCATAGACCGTCTGAATCATTCCGGTCGATTAGTTAGTGTGTTACACGCAAATGACCTTAGTTGCATAGTCGTCTTAGAGGACTATCGTGATTACAGATGGCGCTAGTTACGGATCTTCTTTCTTCAAGATCAAACTATGAAGTCTGTTCCGACACAAAAGACAACTCCACATCAGGCTCTCGATCACCTTATTGAATATATATTTAAGAGAATGTCCTAGAAATGAAGGGATGCTTAAGTTGAATTCTTTCTCCCATTTTAATTCTAAATACCATACTCTTCTTATCACCCTCTCCAAATCACATTTCTTTGTTTAACATTCCATAAAAATCAGTTTATTATCGGTATCATGCAAACAATTCTTGTATTTGACAGGTATATAAATAAAATGCGACTAAACAAGTTAGAAGATTTACAGCATCATCTATATGGGAAGGTCTTTTCCGATAAGAACGGTGTTTTCCGGCGAATGAGAAATCATTTTAAAAACACGCAATATACACCTGCGTTTATAAAGACGCTTAATAGAGGGTTTGCCCCTGTCCGGTAACTCACCTAACCGAGATTCGAACTCGGAACCTCTCGAATGTGAAGTAAACACGCTACCCATCAAAGAAGCAGAGTTTGAAACACCAGGCTGTTTAGGATGGTCCATATTTCATTATTTATTTATTTATTTATTTATTTATAAATAACGTATTGTTTATCAACAATTTTAGTGGCAGTAATGAAAAGAACGTATTGTGTTTTATGTAATTCCCAGTGTGTGTAGGCGAAATCCACTCGCGTGAATAAGACTAGGCTATTCTTTTAAAGTTCATTGCTAGAAACACACTCAAGTGTTAAATTTGAAGCAATCAGTTGTAGATGTTCAAGAATGCCGTTAGGAATCCGTCAATTAAGCTGTAAAGTGCAGATGGCCCCAAAACTGGGAAAACCCTAGCCTACCATGATTTACCCATCTTCAGGGATATGCAACATGTTTTGCAAGGTGTGTGTAAATGGCGATATAAATCTTTGACGTTTCTGAAATAACGTATCAGCGAATTGGCAATTATATTACTGCAGCATTGTGCTAGCGCAAAGGAGAGAGAGAGCATGCTTACGTGGTGGGTGTGGTACTTTATCGACAATGACAGTTTTAAGGTCCCTGCCTACACGTGTGGTTGCGTGAGCGTGTGGGGGTACTTTAGCGACAATGTCTGTTTTAAATCCCTAACTATGAGCGTGCTTGCGCTAGTGGGTGGGGATACTTTATCGATAATGATTGTTTTAAAGGCTCTACCTATGCGCCTGCTTGCGTGAGTGGGCGTGGTACTTCTTATGTAAAAGACCAAGGCAAACAATTTCGGGGGAAGTTTTTCAGCTCATTAAGAAATGGAAATTTCCGTTTTCGGGTATAAAATCTTAGGCATTTTACGTTTCCGTGTATAAAACCCCCGTAAACTATTATTTGTATTATGCTTCCTGTAAAGTAACTAAAACACTTTTCCTAAACTGTCATTATTGTTTTAAGGGCCAGCTGGCATGGAAAATGCTTCAGAGAGGTCCTTGAAATATGTGCTATGCATTATCTTTAGGTTTAAAGCAAACATAAGGCTAATATGAACACTTTACCCTTAAAATAGCTTTACTCCGTTATTTTATTTTGAGTCAGCACTAGAAGGTTTTCCTAGTTGCAGAGTATTCTTACTTTCTTTTATCTTTCTTTCTTTCTCCATAATGTGTCTTGGGTGTGAGAGATGACTGGGTTAAAATTCCATTTTTCGCACTCACCTCACTGAGAAAATCAATGCATTTAGGTATGTACCATATATTCTTATATGGAGTTCGCAGTGTTCTAATGTCCATAAGAATATGTGTATATCCCACTCTCTGCAACTACTCTGTGTCTTTAGGTGTTAACGTAATTCTATTAGCTGCAACTTTAGGACTAATATTGTGGCATGTGCACAGATTATAACTTTAGTTGCGCTCTCTGGTTACCCAAGGGAAGGTTGGCAGTTTATCCGAGGAGGGGCGTTTGAGGGGAAATAGTCTTATTGGAAGGGATATGGCGTTAGGACGCCAAGCTTAACGAGTTTTTCAAAAGAGTCAGTGTCTAGGCTTCGTGTTGTTCAGATGTAAGGATAGCTGCGCAACGATATGGCGTTCTCGTCCCGGCAGACACATGGGTAAGTTTATTATAATAAATCTTCTAATTAATCTTCTTCCTTGACTTTTTAATTATGGTAGTATAGAATCCTTGCCTCACCCTTCAGCCAGGAATTATGTCAGTGTAAGAATATTTGTGAATTTAACTTTAGCTGCGTCCCTTTTGTCGGTGCCTCTTAAATTAGTTTCCTTTGTCTGAATAACGATCCCTCTCGCAGCGAGTAGCTCTCCCCTGAAAGTTAAATAATAAATTACAAATTATTGAGGCACGCGACAATTTGGCGGAGGCGCCGGGCAATTAGTTTGATTTGTTTTGAGATTTTAAGTGCAAAATTTTTTTTTTCCCTCCAAATGTAACGGTTTATCCTCCACGTGGTCGTGAAAAATGTGAAGTTCTTTCTGGCTAAAGGGTAAGGATTTTTATACTTTTATTTGTGATTCTCTTCTTCTAAATTTTGTTTCCATCATTTCTGAAAGTTTGGTGTCGAAATTTCAATTTTGAGTTCATTTTTGCATTTTTTTTCATTGTCTGCCGGGTGACGCTAAAACTTCTGACTCCATTTTCCCCTTGTTTTGGCTTTATTTCCTTTAAATTATATCACTGTGTTCCGTTCTTTGTGCTGGTTATTTTCAAGAAAAAATGTTTTTGTGAAATTTGAGAAGAAACGAGTGATATAGGTGTTGTTTCAAAATGTGCTCCTCACGTGTTGGCTATCCGTTTGCAAATCTTCTTTTCTGTGCTTATTAGCAGTGGTTTGGAAATGTATAACTTTATATTCCAGTGTTTGTGATTTCTAGCTATTTACTGCACTTTTCTGGGTCATTTTTCGAGTAACTTTTATGTACGCACGTGTGTTGTGTAATTCCCGCGTGTCGTGCATTTCAGCAACAATTTTTAGCTTGTGAAACCAGTCTTCCTCAGCACGTGTTTTGGCGCGTTTCTTTGCGTGTGCATATCAGATTATATACATTTGATTTTAGAAAAAAAAAGAAGTTTTGTGTGCTAGTTTAAATTACAAGTTTGTATTCTGCTCCTTTTGAGAATCTTCGCGGTGGTCACAGTAAGTGTGACGTAGTTTTAAGTTCCAGTTCGAGGTTTCTCACTGCAGCTATCATTTTGTTATCTTCCATATGTCCATTCTGCTTAAAAATCTTGGTATTGTGCCCAAGTGGCTTGTGTAGCCGTGTGTTAGTATAATTTTCTGATATTTCGCCGCGGGCGCTTAATTGTGTTCTTTCTGCAACTGTTTTATTTGGCTATGTTCTGATCTTGCTACTTACATTCATGTGATGCTATAAGTGTTTAGGTTGGTGTAATCTGAATTGCTTGGTTCTACTGTTTGTTTATTGGTTGCGTTATCTTTTGTGCTACAATCATGCCTAAACGACGTACTGCACAGAAATCTGATATAGCAATTGTTCCAGTTACCGAGCACAGTGAGATGGAATCTCTGTCCAGTGTTAGTACGCCTGCTGTTACGCAGTTGTCGGTGATGCCTACTCCACCTGTCGTGGCACATGTCCCGCCACCAGCTGCCTGCCGTCCGGTCATTGACCCCTCGTACTTTGAGAATTCTAGTAGGATGTCGGCACATGAATTTCTGCAGAACTTTGAAATGGTCGCTGCTGCTAATGGCTGGTCAGAGGAAATTAAATTGAAATGCTTTCCATGCTATTTACGAGATACTGCTGCATCATGGTTTCAAACTTTTCGCCATCGGCACCCTCACCATGATTGGATTTTCTTATCTACACAATTTTTAAATGCATTTCAGTTAACAAACCAGAGTGATATTCTGGAAATGAAACTCAGACAGCGGGTACAGTTGGATGATGAACCTGTTATTAGTTACATCTATGACGTACTATCTTTATGTGACCAAGTCAATCCAGCTATGTTGCAGTTGGAACAAATTAAACATTTGCTTAAAGGTCTTAGACCTCTGTATGTGCAAGCTTTATTGCCATTAAATCCTCAAACTGTTGATGAGGTGATTCAAATCATTCGACGAGTGGACAAAGCTCAGTTTTACATGCAGAACCGTGAACATCTAGTGTCTGCTCAATCTCAGGCTGCAGTGGTTACGCCACCCTCTGCTCTATTTAATACTGCATCTGTTCCTGCTGTTATTTTACCAGCTTCTCCTCAGCCTTCTCTTGTGAGCGTACCTATCGATCCTATGCATCAGCTGATTGATTGTGTGGAACAGTTATGTAACAGAGTTAACCAGTTTCAGTTACCATCTGCGGAGAGAACTTCCCAGCATTCACAGCTTCCACGGTCAGCTGACTTCAACCGGAGGGACCCACCCGTCACCTGCTATAGATGCAACAGGCAGGGCCACCTGGCTCGCTTTTGCCGGAGCCGCCTCCCGCAGTCAAAAAAACGACTGGCGCCGAGCCTCGCGCGACGAGACGTAGCAGCACCACCACCCACCAGCATGGCTACACCTCAACGGGATGTGTCTGCAGTATCAGGTCAGATATTGCCAGTTCCTGGTCGTATTGCCCAGACAGAGCTCTCCATCTTGCTCGATACAGGAAGCGCAGTGAGTATTGTGAATGCTGCACATGTTATTGATCATTCTACACTAAAACCTATAGAGATGATGCTCCGCACTGCAGGAAACAAGTTACTTGATGCACCCTACCACACTGTGTTAGATTTCCATATTAATGATGTTCTTTTTCAGGAGGATGTACTAGTTGTGAAAGAGTTGTCCCATGATTTGATTTTAGGTAATGACTTTTTGCAAACCCATGATGTTATAATTGATTATGCACAAAATCTGATAACCTTGAAATCTTCTAAGAATGATGCATTCAGTATACCAATAACTCTCACACAAGGACCTTTTGTTGATATGGCAGTAAACCCTCTCCAAGATAATGATTGTACAGATTCTGGTGTTAAAATGGCAGTTATGCATGATGTTAAAATTCCACCTCTGTCTACATGCTATATATCAGTTAAGCCTTTGTCAACCATTAGTAATGAGGTTATGTTTGAACCTGCTCTCAACATAATGCAAAAGAAGAATCTTTCTATTCCACCGTTATTGTGTCATTCTACCTCTGAACTTAGTATTCCAGTCCATAATAATACTTCAGTTCCACAAACATTGTTTGCAAATACAGTCTTAGCTAAAGCGTATGATGTTGCACTTGTTCAGAGTAATTCTGTTTTGTCATCCGATGTTACTCCTCTGCCAGCTCCAAATTGTAATTTTAATGTTAATGGTAAACTCTTGGAAACACAAAGGGCTGACTTACATGCTTTGTTATTGAAATATAGTGATCTTTTTGCCACAACATTACAAGAACTTGGTACTACAGATGTTGCAGAATTTGATATCAAAGTAAATGATCCTAAACCAATTAAGCAAAGACCATATAGAGTTCCCCATAAACAAAAAGAAATTATTGCTGAGCAAGTTAAAGAGATGCAAGACGCTGGCATTATCAAGGAATCACAGTCCTCCTGGGCTTCTCCTGTAGTACTTGTCAAAAAGAAAGATGGCTCCATGAGATTTTGTGTCGACTATAGAAAATTGAATGCTGTTACAGAGACCACCTCTTTCCCTTTGCCATTGATAGATGATTTGTTAAGTTATTTGGGGGAGGCTAAATGGTTTGTCTCATTAGATTTACTGTCAGCATACTTTCAGGTACCTATTGCAGAGGATAGCCAGAAGTACACTTCTTTTGTCACTTTTCAGGGTCAATATCAATTTACACGCTTGAGTTTTGGGTTGGCAAATGCCCCTAGGTTCTTCAGTTATATCGCAGACAAGTTGTTAGGCGATTTGAATTTTAAAAAGGCTATTGCATATCTGGATGATATTGTTGTTTTTGCTAAAACCTTTGAGGAGTTGTTGCAAAATCTTGAGGCTGTTTTTCAACGTCTGGATCACCACAAGTTTAAACTTAAACCAGAAAAATGTTTCTTCGCCATGCAAAAGATCAAACTCTTAGGTTTTGAAGTTTCTAAAGATGGTATTTCACCTGATTCTGACAAAGTTGTTTCCATTCAAAATTTGCCTCGTCCTAAGAATGTTCGAGATGTCAGAAAAGTTTTAGGATTGTTTAATTTTTACAGGAAATTCATCAAGGACTATGCTAATATTGCTCAACCTCTAATTCAGTTGACTAGGAAGAATCAAAGTTTTATTTGGGGATCTGATCAGCAAACTGCATTTCAAAATTTGAAAGACTTATTAGTTTCGGCCCCTGTCTTAGCTCACTATACTCCTGGTGCTTATACAGAACTACACTCTGATGCCAGTGGATTAGGGGTTGCCTCAGTGTTGTATCAGAAGATTGATAATGTGTTGAAACCAGTGGGCTATGCTTCGAGGACACTATCTAAATGTGAACGTAATTACAGTGTTCCTGAGTTGGAATTGTTGGCCATCTTGTTTGGACTTACCCACTTTCGCAGTTTTGTTTATGGCTACAAGGTTCATATTGTATCTGATCATCACTCTCTTTGTTATCTAAATAATTTGAAAGATTTGACTGGGCGTTTGGCACGATGGAGTTTGAAATTGCAAGAGTTTGATTATACCATTTCTTATAAGTCTGGCAAGAAACATCATGATGCTGATACTCTATCGAGATTTCCTGTGTTACAACCTACAGAAGGTGATCTTGATCAGCTTGATGAACTCCCCACATGTTTGCTGTCATCAGTTGAAGTTGCTGACCATCAGAAGAAAGATACTGGGTTACTGGAGCTTATTAATGCTCTCCATGATCCTCCGTCGGCCCCTGCTAAGCTTCAGAGACAAGTTTCCAACTACACACTCAAATCAGGTGTTCTTTATCGTAAAAATGCTGGCTCTACTGGCCCCCTCCATCTACTGGTTATTCCAGAAGCTCTAAAACATGAAATTCTTTCTTCATGTCATGATGATCCTCTTTCAGGCCACTTAGGTTTCTCGAAAACATTTGCCAAAATTCACTCCAGGTATTACTGGGTTGGTATGAAGAAAGATATTGAACATTTTGTCCGAACCTGTCCCAGCTGTCAAACAAGAAAGGGACCGAAGAATCAGAAACCAGCAGGCTTATTACAACCAATTCCGGTTACATCTGTAGGCGAGCGGTGGGGTATTGATTTGCTTGGGCCTCTCCCACGCTCCAATTCTGGACACAAGTATGTTGTCGTTGCGACCGAGTATGCTTCTCGCTGGGTCGAGTCTGCGTCGCTTTCTTCAGCAACAATTCCTCAAGTTGCTAAATTTATTTTGCACAACATCATCTGTAAGCATGGAGCCCCTGCTGCCTTGTTATCTGATCGTGGCTCAGTTTTCTTGAGTGAGGTGACACAAGAATTGTTGAGATCTTTATCAGTGTCTTCCAATTTCACCAGTGCTTATCATCCAGCTTGCAACGGACTTACTGAAAGATTTAACCAAACCCTCTTAAATATGCTCAGCCATTTTGTGGATAATAATCAGAAGAATTGGGACTCAATTTTGCCCTATGTCATCTTTTCATATAACTCGAGTGTTCAAGAGTCTACTAAATTTTCACCCTTTTTCTTGATATATGGTCGAGAACCTTCTTTACCTAACCAGGTTCAGCTACAAGCTACGTCGAATGACCTTTTTGTGAGACAGACATTGCAAGAGATTCAAAAGGCACGAGAGGTTGCTGTTGCTAACATTACAAAGCAGCAGGTGAAGCAAAAAGAAGCATTTGATGCTAAACATAGAGATGTGGTTTATAATGTGGGTCAATTAGTTAAAGTTTTCACTCCCATTAGGAAGAAAGGTAAATGTACAAAGTTGTTACATAGATATTTTGGTCCTTTTGAAATTATCCGACAGATCACTCCTGTTACCTACCTTGTTGGTCGACCTCATGCTCCCCGTACCAAACATCAGAGTGTTCATGTGTCACGCCTTTACCCTTACTATGATCCTGTGGGTCCTTATAGGCTGTAAAGTCTGAGTTTTTGATGCTTAATTAAGCTTTGTTTTTCAGGAATATGTGATATAAATGTCTCTGCTAAATTATAAGTATATTGTTATTTTGGGTGTAACTTAAATTTTGAATTATGTTTTGGTAACTGCAAATCATTTGTTTTGTTGTTGTGTTATACTGTAGGAATGTGTTTTAGGTGTACAATATGCTTAATTGAGCTTTCATTTTCAGGAATGTTATGTGACAATATTGTTTTGAATAATGATGTGATGTTGTTTTGTTGCATTCGATTTGATTGGATATGATTTGATTTGATTTTGACTCTATTTGATTTCCATAATGATGCTGTGATCTTTATTTGCAGAAAATTTGTTGCATGAATAGTGTTTGTATGTATGTGGGTATTTGAGGTTATGTGATATAGGTGAGATTTGCCTCGGTGGATGTGCGTAAGAGTAACCCCGACGGTGTTGATGAGGAGAGATGAGAAGAGATGAGATGATGTCAGCTTCGGTGGAGGTGCCACAGTGTAACCCCGATAGTTGAAGTGTATGAATATGTCTATTTTTCAGGAGGGCTACATGTACCTGGAAAGTTGATGTGATGATTGTACTGATTTTGCTTATTGGTGTTGCTGTAACGTGCCCAGTATAGCGTGTGTGATGAATTCACACGAGAGATTAAATAGATGGAAGTGAATGTAATGAAAATAATTTTTTTTTCTCTGTTTATGCAACAAGTTTATTACCATCTTAGATAGCAAATGTTAATACCACCTGTTTTTCCAGCTTAAATTTCTTGATTTTGAGGATGTAGATGCAACATTATAATGTCATGTTATTTGTGTAATTCCTGAGTTAATGTGATTTCTTGAAGGTTATGCCTATGTCAAATGTTTTGAATTTACAGCATGTTAAATGAGACACGTAAGTGCAGATGTTTTGTTTTGGAGAGAAATTTGAAAGATGATGATGATTGAAGTAATGATCGAGATTGCACTATTACTGCTACTGCTAATGATGATAATGATTATGAAAGATGATGGTTAAACTGCGACGAGAAAGATAGTGATGTGAATAAGAAGTTATATTGATGACAAGAGTAGGACACTAGTGGTTGAAAGCATGTCACGTGGCGTAGTTTAGAAATGTATTGTGGATGTAGCTTGTAGTGATGTATACACTAGTTTGAGTAGATAGTTAAGTTAGTGCTGTGTGTAATTTGGGGCCATGGTCAGTGTGAATGAGTTCATTTCATCGTCATGTGTGACTGTCTTGTAAGTGCACTTACTTTCTTTTGTTACTGATACCAGCTGGTTATTGAGTTGTAATATTGGGATCCCAAGATAAGGTTATGTTTCATTTCTGTCATGTTTATGTACTTTGAGTCTGTTTTACTGTTATTTGCATTATGCAGCATTGTAAGTTCAATTTTGGATGGCAACTATGTAAAATTTTTTTTTCTTATGCCAATTTGTTCTAATTTTCTTTTCTCGTTACTTGCCCATGTCAAAAGAATTTTTAGTGTTCACTTTTCATACTTTAAAATCTTTAATTGTAAAGGACATACCCTTCTTTTCTGTGTGATTCTTTGTGGGAGCATCCTGTTTATTGTGTGGTGGTTTTGTTTTAGTATTCTTCTGGGCAGAGAGCGAGCAGTTGCACCAGCATCCCCAGAGCACACCAGAAGTCAAGAAACACCACAGGAAGCTGTCGGGCAGCCACTACACTGCCGTGGCATAAGGAGCCACCATGTCGGGGGGCAGTCCAAGCCAGCGACTGCCCACCCTGTTGTCATCACCAGAGACCTGCGGTGCTAATTCTACACCAGGACAAATCGTCGTTGTGGGCACTGTCTAAACCACCCACAAACAGTTACGGCAGTTCATCACCCTTTTGCGCAGTGTAGTGTGCCTGTGAACTAAGGCAGCGTGGTGTGTGCGTGTGCGGGATGCCAAAGCTAGTGCATTAACAATATTACGTCGACTGCACTTACATCGCTCCTCTCTCGACATCGCCCAGCACCATTGTCTTCGGCTGGGTGCAACCACAAATATGTATTGCTCTTTTATTTTACATCACACATTTCTATGTCATTTTTTTTTTTTTTTGGTATGTCTTTCTTTTGTTTTTTTCCTCTATTTTCTACTTATTTTCTTTCTGTCGACGAGGACGTCGACTTGGGTGGCCAGGGGGAGATGTGGCATGTGCACAGATTATAACTTTAGTTGCGCTCTCTGGTTACCCAAGGGAAGGTTGGCAGTTTATCCGAGGAGGGGCGTTTGAGGGGAAATAGTCTTATTGGAAGGGATATGGCGTTAGGACGCCAAGCTTAACGAGTTTTTCAAAAGAGTCAGTGTCTAGGCTTCGTGTTGTTCAGATGTAAGGATAGCTGCGCAACGATATGGCGTTCTCGTCCCGGCAGACACATGGGTAAGTTTATTATAATAAATCTTCTAATTAATCTTCTTCCTTGACTTTTTAATTATGGTAGTATAGAATCCTTGCCTCACCCTTCAGCCAGGAATTATGTCAGTGTAAGAATATTTGTGAATTTAACTTTAGCTGCGTCCCTTTTGTCGGTGCCTCTTAAATTAGTTTCCTTTGTCTGAATAACGATCCCTCTCGCAGCGAGTAGCTCTCCCCTGAAAGTTAAATAATAAATTACAAATTATTGAGGCACGCGACAATATGCTGATGAGACTGGATCGAATTTATTCGAGTTCTTATTATATCTCATTTATTCTGCGACTATCCGCATCTCAATCCAATGTGATGTATCAGCGAACAATACTACGTTTAATACCGATAACCTTCTTGACTACACTTCCATTATTATTGAGTGCATACATCTTTGATTTGGGGCCAACGAGGTGTTGAATGATTTTATTATTTGCGGCAAATTTAAACATTAACAACACTTTTTTACTCTGTGTAAAACAGCAACTGTAATTTCTAGGTTAATCAGTTTTATCTTAATACTCAAGAAAGTATAGTTTATCTCAGTATACATCTCTTGAGGTCGCTTGATAGATGAATAAATCTCTATGAATATACGTGAGTTTGAGGTTTTCAACATCATAATACTGTAACCATACATTACAGTGATATCTGTATATGAGAGTTTTTAAAATGTCTAACACACTTGGCCAATTGTTGATTGAAGTGATCACTTGACGTTGATTGAAGACAACTTTACAGGAAGCCATATGAACAGCTAATAGGTTAGGTCTATATCTGGGTCCATCGACAAATGCTGGTTTTTCTATGAGTTTATTAACATTTTATTGTGTGTCACAAGACGTGTGTGTATGCGATTCCGTATATTTTCCATGGTTTTTACAAGCATTGTATTTTTAAATGGGTTACACAGATCTTTCTAAAAATTTTGGCGTGTTTTCGGAGATTTTGTTATTAAGTTCAACGCAATATTTTAATCAGTATTACTGACGAAATTGTAGTGCTCCACGATTTTTTAGCCGTAGTCCATGGGTAACAGCTTGTTTGAAGTCCATATAATGAACAACATACTTTTTGTGGTATTCCAGATGAATTAACTTCTATTAACACGACTCGTTAGGTTTCGTGCACTCTGGTAGAAAACGTAGATCATTATGTAGGTCATTGGGTTCTGTGTCATATTTGACGTCAACTTCTAAGATATATCCGAGAAGATCAACTTTTAACGATTCAATCTTCTGTTGAAACCCACTCCTATCCTGCATAAGTAAGGGAGAAATGAAAATGAGTTTTATTTCTAGACGTTCTTTAACTACAATGGCTCTTAGCGTCCCATTCTATAAGGGAAACAGGAACTATGGCTCAGATACCTCATTATCAGGCTTGAGGATTTTTTACGTGTCCTAAATCTACGGAACGGACTCGTCGGCTTTACTTCCCTAACGAAGCCATGCTACCAACTTTTGCGCATGAAGAAGGTTATAAGGCATCACTCAACCATATTGGTTATTTTGGTTTCGTATGGAATAAGTTGAGGGGCTTATGGGAATCAAATTGTCAATGTATGCTTTATTAGCTTCAGCATAATGATGAGAAACCTGATAAAAAGCTTCTCTTATACCAGATTTCACCATGAGAAGCGGATCGTAATCCAGTAACTTCTGGGGTTCAGTTCTTGTATATGGAAGCATCGCATCCCGTGTATATCCAAGGGTTGTGAAATAATGCAGTGGTTCAACTTTACGGGTATTCAGGCTTCTGTCTCTGAATGTTTTAAAAGCATCTTTGAGGAGAACATCTGAAATTAAGTAAAGATCGCTTTACTCATTTGGTTTGTTATGTTAAACTTCTCCCATACGTTTATAGCACAATACATTCGCTCACTTGTGTAACCTGGCTGATTAATAATAAAATTTGTCATATTCACTCAGATTGTGCATGAAGACTTTTACTATACATAAGGAGTTTTACTGATATTCTGCGTTGCATGATTATTATCTCTTTACATTTCTGCTCTGTGAATGCTTTATCACACAAGTATCATACTGTAGAGAAGTCGTAAACCTTATAGTTGTTCATCGTCAGTTTTGGTGGCTTTAGAGAGTTGTATATACCGTTGATTTTCTTTGTAAGAGAAGCTAGATATTCCATAAAGTTTTTGGCTACATCATAATCTCGGTAAATAAGCCTGTCTATGGAGATCAGTTAGGTGAGCAATAGACTGTGTGGATTTCACATAAGCACAAAGGCTCATTGGAGTATGGTTTAGGTATGGCAGCTGGCAATCGTCTCAGGATTGGGAATACATGCATGATATGGAGTATAAATGCTCTCAAAATCGGTATAAATGGCATACCGAAGTTTCAGCATCCTCTCCGCATTTTAAAATAATACTATAGCATTTTCCGTACTACGCATAGCTGTCATAACAATACCATATTGTCTACATATTTCACAATGCTCCTGCAACTTTTGCGGTTCTCTTGAGTCATAGCGATCATCAAAGTGGTTGAAGAACATTTACACGTATATGCCCGTTTTTAATTTTGGTTTTCTACCGGCGAATTGGTTTGGCAAAACTTGTGTTATATACACAGTGAAGTAGGCCAGTCACATCACTTAGCAGAACGAGATCGCGGATTTGGTACTTCTTGATCCACCATCTTTATAGGAAGCAGGTTAAAATGTCCATGCTATCTGAACACATTTACAGGAACCTATATCATTATTAGTGGTAATAGTAGTAGCATTAGTAGTACTATTTTCAAATGTAGTAATATCTGTAAGCCCGAATAGGAAATGTGATACACGAGAAATCGTACTTGGGTTCATAGTTCTTTTATTTGAGCGTTTATTTTTGTCTTGTTGAGGTTTATTGCCAATGAATTTTCCAAGAATAGCATATATAAAGCACTTGCCATCCTTAAAATGTTGAGAGTTTATGCACGATGTCTTCACCTCCACAGATGCAGATAGTGAAATATAAGTGCTTCCTCGAAGTAGATTGTACTTATTTATCTTCTGCTTAATGATGTCAGGAGCTAGTAATGCCCAGTTGCTCCATTTAAGCTGGCTCTTCTTTATTTCTGAGATGAGATTCTTAAATTTTGCATGTAGCATAATTTCCAGATTTGTGTCTAGAAATACTGCTGGGTTGAATGTTTTGAATGTATTATGAGTAATATCCCCGAAAACATCATGAATCTACCTGCAGCCATAGTATATACTTCAACACTTTTATGTATGCTAGAGGTATTTTTCTATAGCACGAAATATGCGTTGCTTTGCTTATTGGAGATGTATATTTAAACCCAGGCATGCAGAACGCTAGATTATACAGGGTGAATCACCTAAAACTTGCACTGCAAGTATTTTGGAAATGGGAAGTGCTATTGATGTGCAGTTTTCACAGCATTAATTGGTAGTAAGGGGGTCGTACATTTAGCCTATAAACAGATTTTAATAATACTGAGAAAGTGTATTTTTTGAACAAACATATATTTTTTAAAATAGAACAACGCCTAGTTACAGCAACAGAATGAAGGCAGGGTAAATTGGAATGTCAGTGGCATTTGTTGCAAGATTCTAGTGCAAGTGGTTTACGAGAAATCTTATTTTGAAACCTTTACGCACCGACACTTGTACAACCTGTGGTGGCACAAACTAAAGAAAAGGAAACGGGAATTACAATATTTCTGTGGATTTTTACAAATAAAGAGAACATAGCCCTTCAAAGGTTGTGTTGAAACCTTTGTAGCTTTTTCTACACCAATATCTTCATTAGTTCCGAAAATATCTGATATTAATCAAACACGAGAATGGAAGTCGGTACATTTTAATTAAAATGAATATCTAATAGGATTCTTGTAATTATAGAAGTGCCTTTTCCCACACCGCTAGCTGAACTAGTTGAGGAGATATATGAAGTTCCATGTTATAGAGATCTCGAACCTGCGATCCTAAGGATTAGTAATAATACAATGGCGAAGTTAGATAATAGAGGTGCGTTGTAATCTTCAAAAGGATTGAACCTAATTTGTATGATATTAAACAATTTTGACTACTAAACATATTAAGATAAAGTGGACTCTCACATCATTTCGCGAGGTTCGCGGGTTTAAACCCGGCACAGAGCGATGGACTTTTTCGGGCGTAAAAATCCTTAGAATGTCTTTCTTCGGAAGGGAAGTAAAGCCGGTGATTCCATGTGGTAAATTCACGGCACGTAAGAGAACCTCAAGTCTGATAAAGGGGCCTCTGTTCAAAATTTCGGGACTTTCACGCCTAGTATAGTACGGCACTCTAAGAACCATAGCAGTTAAAGAGCGTTCATAAATAAAACTGAATTTAATTTGATTTTTACATAATTTCGCACTGAAATTCTCAAAGGAATTCTTTGTAAAACTCGAATTTGCATTATCTCAGCATTTGGATTAAATACAACTAATTTAATCCATTAGGATTACAAAAAATAAAAAAATTAAGGACTAAGTGAACGGGCGGCATACTATTTGTTGCACCGGAACCCATGTGGTGGATTCGAGCACATGCTCTGATTTCTAGCGTCCATATTATATTAGTACTGATCATTAGGATCGTAAGTCCGAGATCTCTATAACATAAAATTTCATAGATGTCTTAAAGTAATGGAGCTAGCGATGTGTAAAAAATACTATGAGTTTAAGTTACAGAGTATCTTATTAGCTATGAATAATTTTAATAAAATGTACCGAGCTCAATTCTCCTGCATGTTTAATTTCGTACATTTCCGGAACTAATGTAGCTAGCGGTGTGGAAGAAACTACGCAGGTTTCTGCAATTACAACGAATCATTTTAATAATGAGTTTTAATTAAACGGTACTGCATTGGTTTCTCGTGAACGTTTAAGGCGTCTAATTATTATTACATTTATTATTACAGCGTCTAATAGGTACGGTTAAAACCTGAAACAATTACGATGGTTTCATATAATTACAATGAATAACTGTAGTTATAGGTTTTAATAATGAAGCACTGGTTTCAATTCTCGAGTATGTTTAACATTATATAATTCCGGAACTAATACAGATAGAGCGCTGAAATAAGTTACGAATTGATCTCATCACAAAGCATTACTTTGATTATGAGTTTTAACCAGGAGGCACCGGCTACGATTATAGGATACTTAAACTTCCGATTATTCCGGAACTAATACAGTTAAGCTGCTGGAAAAAATTTATGACGGGTGTATTGAATTATAAAATATTTGAAAACTGGGTTTTGATCAAGAATAACCGCTTTGAAGCCTTTACATGTTGAGCATCATGCAATTCTGGAATTCATACAGCTAGAGTCCTTGGAAAACTTTAGCTACTCTCTAATCACAGAGCAACTCCACAGGTAATAGACGAAATTCACAATACGTTTGTCAGCATAAACCAAAGTCTCTCATGCGTATGGCTTTGGAATATGAATTTTGACCACATCATTCGATAGAGAAAACGCAGTAGATTAAAAAGACAAAGAAATTCGTTTGAAAAAGAACTTTGTAAGAAGTATTTATTTAGAAACATTTCATAACATACTGAAACTTTTGTTAACATCTGCCATTTCTCAGCCTTACGTAGTGGATAACCCTTTAAAAAACACGATTTTCGTTTGCTTTTCATTCACTTTCAGTCCCCATTTTCTACAAAAAATTTTACTGCCTCGTTTGCCCTCCTCAGCCCTCCACAAGGTATGGACCCAACTATTAAGGCATCTGCAAACAATAACTATTATTAATAGCTGGCGAGTGGATCTTATAACTTAGAATCTTCTCTAGGATGTCGTGAATATAATGGTTAAATAGCACAGGACTAAGTTTATACCCGTGTCTCACTCTGTGAACATTCAGTTACTTTACTGTCTGGTAGTCTTATACAAAATTCATGGAATTTAAAAGTGAAAATTGTAGGAAAATGTTTTGCTGTGACTTTGAGGTTCAAAATTTTGAAGTTAGTACCTACTTAATGGTAACAGATAGGAAGGCATAGAGTGGTTCCCACAGTTTACACTTGATATAATGGCATGCATTTTCAGTACATATGTATGTGAGTGTTTACTTTCTGAAGTATATGAACAACTTCTTAAAGTAGAAAATCAGAGAAATCTAATTCTACATTTATGTACCGAGGCGTGTGACGTACATAGTGTTTATGATGTCTTCAAATCTGGTGATTCTGAACCAGCGAGTGCTGCTTTGATCAGAAAAACAATACACGTAATATCTAACATCCTTCTGAAAAGCCTATTGCATTATTAAGCAAAACATTTTTCCATGAGCTGTAATCAAAACAAAATCGAAAGTTGCAAATTTATTAACATTGAGAAGGTAAGACGATGGTCTGCCATAAATTACATAAATTACTTATTTATTAACACACATTAAAATTTAAAATGGAAATGTCAGCATATAAACGATTGAGTGATTATTTCAGCGCAAACATGCTAAAAATACTTGTAAAATATCGCATTGTACGTTAGAATTCCTTTGAACGTGGACCTTGCGTTGTGAGGTCACGAATCGTACATCCAGGCCTGTAGATAGAGAACGGCCTTGCCAGTGTTGACGTTCGAGATAGTACCTATATACCCTCCGCGTGTACTCCTCCACTATGTTTGCCATGAACCATATTTTTTTCTTTTTTTATGCCTCATTTGTAGTGCTCACATTGAATGTTGACACTGCTCTTCTGCAGGTCAGCTTACCTAGTATGACCAGTTGTTTTGACTATAATGCGCAACTAAAACTGACTTTAATACCCGAAGTACGAAAATACTCGGAGACCATCACTAGTATGGTAATGTGCACATGGCATATATATCTGTTGCCCCACCAGGCAGTAATAAGTGACAGGAGTGCCAGAAAGTCTTTAGAGAAGATGTTGTATATGTTTTAATATTCCTCATACTCTTCTCATGGGAGATTTTAATTCAGATTTATTTGCGAAGCACATACTGGAAATTACTTATCAGTCTGGCCTTAGAATAGTTTAGCACTGGTCTTATATGATCAGAGAGTACTTCACTCAACTCAGAACGGAAGAAACCGCCAAGAACAGAAAGCAAACATTGGTTCGACGAAGAGAACACCTTAGAAGAATTGTTGAGATGTAGGGAGCACAATTGGGATGTAATTCTGGAGAAATACTCAGAAGAAAGGAGAAATTACCAAAATTTGTTGAAGAAGAAATGAATTCTGTGTGCAGAAAATGGGCTTGAATTAATCGCGCAAGCTAATGAATCTCGCTACAGAAATCTACAACCCCCCAAAACAAAAGTTAATCCACAAATTCCCGTGACAGTATGGGAGTAATACCTTTCAAGGTTATTCCACAGATCCAATATGACTAGCAAGCAGGCACCTGTCACAACTCAAGAGAAAACCACACAATTTACAACAGGAGAAGTATTGAAAGGATCCCAAGGATGTAAACAGCGCAAAGAACCGGGGCATTGCTGTCTTACCAATGAGGTGAGGAATCTCTACCAATGACCACCGAGATCTGGAAATCGCTATTTAATGAATGTATAGAATAAAGAGAGATAACAAACAACTGTAAGGAGTCTAGTACACATATTCCATACAAAGGAAAAGGGTCAGAGGACTCACCAAACTCATACCGTGGCATAGTTCTTAAATGTGCTCCTTTCAAAGTATTCTCCAGGATAACACGGAACCACATTTTAACACAAGCCATGTCACATATAGCCGAGCAACAATTTGGATTTCTATCTTGCAGGTCCACAGTTTAATCTATTGGGAAGATTCTAGACATCATATGTAAAGCAATCAGCACAGTGGGTGGCTATGTCTATGCCATTTACATAGGTTACGATGGAGTTGATAGGGGCATTCTGATGGAGAAACTACGTTACATTCTAGAAAAAGATAACCCTGAGAGCAATCATAGAGAATATTCTGAGCTTCAACCTACTCACAGTCAATGACAAAGTAGGCCACTCAAGACCCATAACCCAGACGAACGGTGTCCTTCAAGGAGATCTACTTATCCCAATGCTATTTAACCTGCTGACAGATGACGTAATAAGTAGAAGAACATTAGACATAGGAATGTCTTTATATGCAGACAACATGGTCACGATGTCGAACAACAAAAATGCTTTACGAGAAGGGTTTGACAGACTACTTAAATTGTCAAGCAGAAATGGACTAGACATAAATAAGGGCAAAACAAAGATCATGAAGTTCAGAAGAGGCGTAAATGTCTCTAAAACTGACACCTTCGTCTGTGCCAGCAACAAACGAGTTCGTATAAATACTACCTAGGACTAACGCTGCAAGTAACAGGCGAAACATTTACTAAGCACATAGCAGAAAGATGCGTGGCAGTGACCAATGCTATGTTCGACCTAAAGAAGCTTGACAGGTTAGGGCACGTCTATTCCATATCAAAATTGCCCCAAAAGCAGCCTACGCGATCAACTAAGTATGGATCCATCCTACCCCACGAGCCTGAAGAGACTGGAAGCAGTGAAAGCACCCTACCTAAAGAGAGCTCTATAGGTATCAAGAACAACAGTAACAAGAATGGTACATATATTAGCAAACTTCTTTGTAAAATAACTAATGATGAACAACAAAATACAATACACACCAACATACGAGGTCCATATCAGAGACAGGGAACAAAAAGCAACAGATGTGGACCCAGAATTTTACCTAATTTTAAATTACGTAAAATGTTGAACACAAGGGTGGAAGAAGCCAGATTTCCAGTTGCGGCATGTCTTCACGAGGTCTGTGGCCCACGAGTACCATAATAAAATCTGTAAGCAAAATGTATAACACCCATCATCGGAGCAGCGTACCTGTACCCTCGTGGTTGTCGATAGTACCACATACTTTCCTGTCAAGCAAGGATAAACTCTTTTAAAGTTCTATGCAAGAGATGAAAACTTTGACTAACAATGTACCATTTAACTCTGTACAAAGTGTAATTAATAAAATGTATTATTACTACTCGCCTTATTCTGCAAGATACTGGAGGGTACGGTACCCGAATCGGCATCTCCATTAGACGTTGCAGGGGTCAAAATTCGTCGGTCAGAACTGAGCCCGAGAATAAGTTATGCTATACTAGAACTATCCATCGAACAAGGTTTTGACTATGAATTTGTACCATTCATGCTTTCGAACACAAGTGATCTCGTGTATACGGGCGAGTTGGATATACCAGAACTCGAACGGCACTTCGCTCTCGGTCTATTCCTTTGGTACACCGAACGAGTAGGTGTCTCATTTCCTGTTCGAACGCCCAGTGTGACCAAACTCGAGAGGAAGCTTGAGCTTTTTGCTACACTGGCCTTGTTGCCGCATCGTGATTTCGCGTTAGATTCCGGTATGAAGTTGCTTTTTTAAAATTAAATGAAGCAGCTTATAGTCAGATCATATGTAGAACCGGAAAAAGCATGTATGAAGGCACCTTGGGATTATTATGGATAAAACGCATTAATATTAATAATAATAATAACAATAATAATAATATCTTAATAGGTTTTGAACGTACCTAAATTTTAGTTTTTAGAAAACTCTCTTTGCTTCTATTTTTATACTGCATGAGATTAGTTGCTACGTATTTATAACATTGAGGTACTCTGAAGTATCATTAGTTTTGCGTTGACGGATTTGTGCCATTATTGACTTTATTTACCATGTTTCTTAATTTGTATCTCGTTGAAACAAACCGTAATTTGAGGTACAAAATTACATATAGCTTTAAGGTAGGTAAAGCAAAAACTTTTGAATAAACTAACCTTCATTTGTATAAACTGTGCAATTTATGGAGCTTATAGAATAAAAGCTATAGTTTGCCGTATTATATAGCGTTTGTATTGTGTGCTTAACTAAATGTTTATGCCAATAACTCTGAATTCTTTTCTCTTCCAGAAATTCCTAATTAAATTGTATATAAAGCTTGTATGATATTTATTTTGAACCATTTTAATATATGTTTTGTTTGGGCTTAATAGAATAGAAAACATGGAATTTGTGTGACATAATGTAGTAAAAGAATTTTGACCGTAACGGCAGGTAGATGCAAAGTCGAAAACGCAGTAACATAGCAGATGATATTGGGACTCATTTGCCTTAACACAGTGAAGCAATACGCGTGACAACAATGCCATGGTTGAACTCTCGAACGAGCGAATACTTAAAGGAGTAAATACGCATTTCCCACGAGAGAGCATATGAATCAGAAGCTCGATTCTAGTTCGGTATATTCGTTTCATGATTGTGACCGCGCGCGATAAGTACCAACGAACCGGCGGTGCGACGCCTCCCGGCTCATCTACCTGTTGAGGTTAGCCGGTCCCACTCTAGAACAATGGGAGCTTGAAGCAATGGACATTTTATGCCGCTTCCCAGTTCCAGAAGATTCCTTTTTGTCCATTGGGGTAGGTACTGTCTCTAGAAAGATCCGCTTTGTAGGCGGACTTATATAAGCCGCTGCTCCTGGCCGAGTGCGGAATTCGGTTGAGCGAGTTGTGTTACAAGTGACAGTGCAGTTTAAGAGCGAGTTGTAACTCAGCAGTCAGATGTGAATCATGCAGTTAAGCTGTGATTTAATTCGGCAGATCAGTTGGTTGTATTCCGAGTGTCTTAACTGACACAGATATAACGTTTGTTTTACGTTGAGTGCCTGGTAATAGATAAAGTAATTGCTGTTCTGATTTATTTCATTGGTGTAAGCAGGAGGGTATAAAAGGCACCATGGAGGAAAGTTTGAAAAAATTTTATGTGTTACACTCACATGTCTTTCTCTACTCCTGTACAAACTATTTTTACAAACGCTTATTCTCCATCTACTTCATGTTATTCGAGAAAAACGTTTGCAGACTCTATATTATTGCTAATTTTCTTGTAGGTGTAAGGGGAATATGGTAGGCTTTAAGCGATAGTCAAATCTTTTAAGAGCTGGTTGCTATGTGGAGCATTGCATTCTCTTTGTATGTCCAGGACATAAAAAATCTAAAACATTTTTGGAAACATGTCCGTGTGTATGTCTGTGTGTGTGTCTGTCTGTGAACAGCATAACTCAAAAACGAAAAGTCAGATAAACACTAAACTTGGTATTTAGGTTCAATATGTTCGAGGGATGCGAAATAAAAGTTTTCAACAAATCCCCTCACCCCAAACCACCCCTTACATGGAACATTTTTCGAAAATTTTTATTTTCTCGAAAACGGCACTAACTATTTTGATTAAAGTATCATATGTTTAACAAAATTTTATGGCAAATAGAATGTATATCTTGAATTTTCTGGGGATGTCCCCAAAACTAGTCTTCATTCTGAAGGGCTTTTGCATAACTGGTAAACCTCAAGAGATAGACAAAATGTTACTACACAAAATATGTAGATCTCGTTAAACGCACAATACATGTCATTAACATTTTTTGGTAAAGTGAACCATTTTCGAGATATTCCTTGTTAGTTCTTTGAATTTTCCAACACTTACACTTTTTCTCAACTGAGAATTCGTTGTTCTTATTTTATGTTCTTGACATGCAAAGAGAATTACATTTTACACATAGTGACCAGTTCTAAAAATATTTTACTATCACTTAAGGCGTACTATGTTCCCCTTGTTTTGTATTTGCAAGGGCAATATAGAAATACAGTAGCCTTTAAGCATAGACATATCTGTTAATAGCTGGTTGCTATGTGCAGCACCATTCCCTTTGCCACAGAGTAATACTTTTTGCACATCCAATTAAAAAACATCTGATGTGTTACACTCACATGACTTTCTCTACTCATGTACAAACTGTTTTACAAAAGCCATATGCTTCATGCTAATCGAGATGCTAATCTTATTGCTAATTTTCTTCTAGGTGCAAGGGGAATATGGTAGTATTTAAGCGATAGTCAAATCTTTTAAGAGTGGTTGCTATGTGGCGCATTCCATTCTCCTTGTATGTTCAGGACATAAAAAAATGAATAACGAATTCCCATTTGAGAAACAGTATTGAAAAATTTAAGGGAATAACAAGCAATATCTCGAAAATGGTTCACTCAAAAAAAATGTATATGACATAAATTGTGTATTTTAACGCGATTTACATTTTTTGTGTAGTAAAATTTTGTCTATCTCTTATGGTTTACCAGTTATGCAAAAGTCGTTCACAATGAAGAATACTTTTGTTCCATGTAAAGGGTGATCTGGGGTGGGGGATTTTCTTGAAAACTGCCTTGTCGCATCTCTGGAAGATACTGAACATAAATACCAAGTTTGCTGTTTATCCGTCTGTTCGTTTCTGAGTTAAGCTGTTTACAGATAGACACATACACAGAAACACACGGACATGTTTTCAAAAATGCTTTTTATCCATTGAGGGGGTCTCAAAACATATATTTCCCGTGAAATCTCGGTATCGAATTTTTGAGTGGAATACAATACTTCCCCTACTTATTATACGTAGTAGAGAAAGTAAAAATGCATAACGAATTCCCATTTGAGAAAAAGTATTGGAAAATTTAAGGGAATAACAAGCAATATCTCGAAAATGGTTCACTCAACAAACAGATGTATATGACATAAATTATGTATTTTAACGCGATCTACATATTTTGTGTAGTAAAATTTTGTCTATCTCTTATGGTTTACCAGTTATGCAAAAGTTGTTCACAATGAAGAATACTTTTGGAGACATTGCCAGAAAATTCAAGATATACATTTTATTTGCCATAAAAATGTCTTAAACATGATGCTTTAATCAAAATAGTTAGAGTCGTTTTTGAGAAAATTAAAATTTTCGAAAAATGTTCTATGTAAAGGGTAATCTTGGGTGAGGGATTTTCTTGAAAACCTTCATGTCGCATCTCTTGAAGATACTGAACCTAAATACCAAGTTTGGTGTTTATCCGACTGTTCGTTTCTGAGTTACGCTGTTCACAGCACACCACACGGAGATGTTTTTTATAAATACTTTTTTGGATTCAGGAGGCCTCAAAACATGTATTTCCGATGAAATCTCGGCATCGAATTTTTGAGTGGAATTCAATACTTCCCCTACTTACTATACGTGGTAGAGAAAGTAATTATTGACCAAAATGGAGAAGATAGGGACGAAGATGGAGAATGTAAATTCTGGAACAGGCAAGATGCAGAGAGAAATGTAGGGCGTGGAGGAATAAATAAAGACAGAAATTAAAGGTGTAAAGGAGGAAATGAAGACAGAAATGTCCAAGATGAAGGTGGAGATATTAACTAGGTTTGTCGAACTGTTGGCCGACGTGCAGCGGAAGAGCTTGGCGGAAAGATGGAAGATCTTGGCCAACGCGTTAACGACCGGAGGATTTCGGGAAACAGTTCAATGGTCTGGAAGGAAGAGTCAACGGCAGCGCCAAGGAACTGAAGCCATGGTGGGGGAAATGCTTAGTGGAAGACTAAAGGACTTGAGGAATAAGGCTTAAACCAGTTTCTGGTTCCTCTGCAAGTTTGCTCTCAAAGAGCAGCATCTGATGGTTCTCCGGTTATTAGGCATGTCCAAGATAGCGCAATGCGGAGCGCCGAATCATGTCATTGGGGAGAAATTCGCTAACAGTGGGGCAGCACCATTTAACGTCTAAAGTTGGAAATATTCACCTTCCTCCAGGCTTGGTTTTTGGATGGCACAGCAAGAGAGACGGTGAGACGCCGAGGGATTGCTCGACAGGTAGCAGCGGTGTGGAAAACTCAGATTTGAGGTGCGGCATATTTCCACCCTTTCAAAATTTCTAGTCAACACCTTTAGGGTGAGCAACTTTCAAAATTAATTACTTTGCGTGTGCAGCGAGTACGGGAAGAACAAGCAAACAGAGTTTTATATGTTTATTGTTCTTGCTTGAAACAGTGTATTGTTATATGGGAAAGGAACTGTGGATAAGCTTCAAGTTTGAAAGATTTGAAGTAAAGTTAATCCAGAAGTTATATGATAGCTAGCTCAGTGATAAGAATCTTCGATGCAATAGCAGGGCGTGAATTGTTTTGATCAGTTAAGATAAAGTAGAATAATATACCAGGTGAGTCCGCTGCGCCTATTTATTTTTGAATTTATGGAACGTGCTAAGCGACATATGTGATTTACGCCTTTCTTGAATGCCTTCTAATGGCTGATTTGCGTAAGACTTTATAGAGGAGGGCTACATAACTGAGTGCATAAGTGTTTTACGGGACAGAATGCAATCGCTATGTATGTCGATGCAAAAAACATCCCACCCGGACACTGAGAACTACAATAGCAATTTTAGCCAATTTTACAAACTTTTATTCTGTAGCATACATCCATGCACCCCTTTGAAACACCCATGAAGGAACAACCTACCAAATGCATCGGTTGACAAAACAGATCTACGCAGTGCGACGAATTTGATTTAAGCCGTTAGACAATGTACAGCCTTGTCAAAAATGCTAAGTATTAGGTAGATAATTTCTCTTATTTCACAAACTATGGCGAATTGCAGATCATACTAATTGTAATGACTGGTACAGTTTATTTGTTTGAATTAAAGCTACCAAACCGAGCTCAAAACACTGTATGACGCTGCAAAAAGCGTGTAAAGATTCGAGGTGGGTGTCTAGTTCTGCGATTACTAATTCATATAGGAACCTCAGTTCGCAAATTAGCATTGGCCGAATAGTATTATCATGGTGGCTTTAACACTGTGCCACTTTAGTTCGGGTTCAAATCCTTCGGGTGAATTTCAAACTTTTATTACCTTTTGTTTTATCTCTTTGGGCCTATAATTTGATATTATGATATGAATAACATTTTGATAACATTATAAGTGTGTACAAAATAGAATAATCGACATGTTTTCCACCACAAAGAAGAAGAAGAACCGATAATCCCAATACATATACGTGCACACCTATACTATTACACTGCGCGTGTTACAGCATGCAAGAAGGTCTCTCCGGCAACGTACACAAATGTGCATTGATGAAAGGGATCGTCATTTCGAACATTTACTTCCTTGATGAAATGCACGCTCTTTAACAATTATTATTCTATTTACCCGTGAACTTAGCACATTTACAACTCCTTTGTCAATAGAAGAAATGAAACATAAGGTTTAAACATGAAACAAAAATCGTCGTTATGCGCCCAGGAGAATGTAAAGTAACTACGTAACGCGATTTACAACACCAGATACGGTACAGATTATTAGGGTAAACATGATACACATGTAATTCTTATGTCTTTGGCTCACAGGAGAGCCAGTAACAAAAATAAATTTGTGCGCTAAAATACAGAAATTAAACGCAAGGAGAGAGAAAAAAATAACTAAAACAATTTTATGTTTGTATCATATTCAAACCTCCGAAGCTAACCTTTATTTCACCACATTCCGGCAGCTAAACCACTCGGCCAGAACCCACGTAGTTCACCCGCTCTTCGGAAAAGCATTCCTCTATATCCTTGCAAGCATTATATCCATGAAACGCCGTCATTTTTAAGGCTTTCGCAGCTCTTTGGTTCTCATTCAGACCTTTAATCATTAATGGGGATTGCGTATAGTACCAAACAGAAGAGCAGGGCTACAATAACAGTTTGTTAAAAGGGTTAATATTTTCACATTAGACTATAAACTGCGGGTTGCATAGATACGAATACCTCGGGGGCAGCTGACTCACCTGGTATACTATGTTGCAAGTGAACGTCAGTGGTTTGTTCTCTAATGTCCGAGTTTCAAAAAAGATTACAAAACAAAAATAGTTGCAACCTTATTAGTAAACGGGAGGAAAAGAAGTTATCTTTGTATAGCTGTATATACATACGCATATGTGTATAATTTAGTACCTATATCCATTAGTGCTCGATCCTGCTCCTATTGGGCTTTAATTTCTTCCAAGATTCATATATAGTAAGCAACTGGTAAAAGATGGTTACAAGAATGAAAACAGGCGTCTGTGAAGTCTCTTCATAGTAATTTAATTAACAAAATGTTTCACATTACAAAATGCTAGTAGAGCCTTAATCTTCTGATCTTACAAAAATGGCAGCAGAAGGCATGGGACAACCTAATTATTTACTTTCACATATAGGGAAGCGCAGCGTGTAATTTACATTTAATACGAAACACAAGACCACTTATGTTGTGTGCATGTGATACACAGTTATTCTGAAGCTTCCATATATATTTTTTTCCTTCGTGAGGGTTTCTTTTGTATACCAGTGGATGGTACCCAGTCTAAGGTGTTGTATCCATTTAAATTATTTTTGACATGAATTTATGACCATATTTAGTTGTAGTTAATTAGAAGAACGATCTTTTTTTGTATCTCTGTCCTCTGTTTATCTGATTTTACTGTAGTGGTTACTTTGTTTGTTTGCTCTTTGTATTCTCATTGACGAATGGCGAATGTTAATTTCTTACGTAAGGAAGAATTGTTTTTCTGTCTAGTTAGGCGGGTTGCAATTTGCTTCAAATGCAACATTACCGGAATTACTCAATTTATTACGTGAGGATCGTGAAGTAGACCCTAAAGTAGGCCATTTTTCAAACGAACAAATCTTGGATACAATTTCCGATTCTGGTTTTCAACTGCAAACATTCCAAAAAGTTTTCGTCGAATAAACTGGCGGGTTTTCTCTAGCTACCTTATGTCGTTTACGAGCACGTTTAACACATCATACAGTGAGAGGTATTACTTTTGCCGCAATTTGCTAAGGAATCCCATTCGCACTTACGAAAAATTGTTACTCTATTAAGAGAGCTAGTCTCTTTAACGTATACTACATTTACATCACGGATCAGAAGAAACTGCTCTCTATACAACGATTTAGTTCTTAGGTTGATAATGTTCTTGCTACTGCCAAAAGTACAATTATAACTTATGCACGAATACGTTTACAATGTTCATTTGCGGTTTCTCCAACTTTCCTTAATGAACTGGATTCGATAGTAACTGGGTTACAGCAAACCATTGAGGTAACCTTCCGAAGTCTATCTCGGAAACTAGGTTACCATATTTACCGGAAACTTCACCTTTACTTACTTCTTCCGAGACACAGTCAACATTGCGTTATTTACCTTCTAATATTTCTGTTGTTGAACCTTGTTCGAAATTAACTAATTTCACTCATAGAAAGCCTCAATCATTAACACAGACTTCTCCTCTTTTTAATCCTGTTTCTACTTTTCCATATCGACGACTCTGTACGTTTTGTGGGAAACAG